>OY744544.1:67498232-67520732 GCA_963556195.1 Sepiola atlantica
AATTTTAACCTTCGACACAACAGCGATCTCAGATGAAATTTAAAAAAACAACTTTTTTTGCATTGCATTTTCGATGATCAGCGATCCTATCTTTAAAAAAAGTGTATGTGTGTGTGGGGGGGGAGGTTATAACGTAGTACGAACATGGAATTCCCTTAGCGTATTATCATATAGCTACTATTTTGTATATCTCCATCGTTTGAAAAAATGTCTTGTTTTGTTTTTGTTATTCAAAAAAAAAATGATTTGTATATAGAATTTTTAAAAACATAACAAGGAACAGGGACTGCATTTCTTCCAGTTCCCTAAATGTTTTTATAACATGATATGGGCAAATTCACTTTTGCCATTCTGAGTTCATTCAGAGCAAGGAGTGCCTAAATATTTATTCGTTTTTGTTCCCCTTTTTGTTTCGTTTTCAATTATTTGCCCCCTTTATTAAGGGGTCATTTTTCAACACTCGACTCCCTTTGATTTTAAGTCAGATCTTATTTCTATTTTATGCACGCCAAGATTTGACCCCTTTTTTTGTCTAATCGACAATACGAAACACTGGGTTGTCATTTGGTGCAATATAGTCACGTTATAACAAGTGCCTTCTCTACGGACACTTGAACTTTGACCCTTTAGAATGGCACTACTGTGAACTTTGACCCTTTAGAATGGCACTACGGTGAACTTTGACCCTTTGGAATAGCACTACGGTGAACTTTGACCCTTTAGAATGAATCCCCCAATAAAATATCGTACATTCAATGGAAAAATCACAAAACAATCAAAACGTTAGACATATTTTTTTAATTCACAAAAATAAAAAAAGTCATAAAATAAAATCGAAAAGTCACAAAATAAAATCAGAAAGTCAAAATAAAATCTGAAAGTCACAAAATAAAATCAGAAAGTCACACGATCAAATCAGAAAATCACAAAACAATCAAAACGTTAAACATTTTTTTTATTCACAAAAATCAAAAAGTCACAAAATCAAATCAGAAAGTCACAAAATCAAATAAAAAGGTCATAAAATAAAATAAAAAGTCACAAAATAAAATCAGAAAGTCACAAAATCAAATCAGAAAGTCACAAAATCAAATCAGAAAGTCACACAATCAAATCAGAAAATCACAAAACGTTAAACATTTTTTATTCACAAAAATCAAAAAGTCACAAAATCAAATCAGAAAGTCACAAAATCAAATAAAAAGGTCACAAAATAAAATAAAAAGTCACAAAATAAAATCACAAAATCACAAAACAATCAAAACGTTAAACATTTTTGTTTTAATTCACAAAAATCAAAAAGTCACAAAATCAAATCAAAAAGTCACAAAATCAAATCAAAAAGTCACAAAATAAAATAAATTTCTTAATTAAAAAATTACAAAAAAAGTCATAAAATTATTATTTTTTAATTACAAAAAGAAATAAATAGAAAATCACCGAAATAAGAAAAAAAAAATTAAAAATATAAGAAAAAAGTCATAGCAAAAATACAACAATATTCGAAAGTTGCAATTACGAATTACCACGGAACTGCTTCCCAGCTGACTATAACATGGCTGTTTTCAAGTTCAATGTAAACTCGTCTAGCTACAACCACTGTAAATAATTTCCTTTGCTCCCTATGTGTTCCTAAAACTAAACGAAACGTCCATGAGCAGAGTTTCTTTCCAAGAACTATTCGTCTGTGGAACATGATACTACGAGGCTGCTTCACATCTGACTAAAACATGGCCCTTTTCAAGTCCAATGTTAACAAATTCTTGTTGAGCCGTCTTCTTAAATAATCTAATTTCTGGTCAGTCTCAACCATTGTTACAAATCATCACGTGACAAACTCATTAAACATTATCCTTGAGTGGCCTTTTTTTTTACTAAGGTTTAATAGCTACGATTGAAACATGTTCCAAAATGTATAGCCATGTTTGTATAAATACAACTTTTTTATTATTAGAAATAAAGGGGAGAAGGGGGAGGGGAAGACAGGGGGAAGACAGAGGAGAAAGGGAGGGAGGAAATGGGAGATGAGGAGAGACACGGGAGAGATGGATAGAGAGGGGAGAAAGGTAGAAAGTGGAGAGATAGGGTGAGGGGAGAGAAGAAGAGAGGGGGGAGATGGAGAGACAGGAGATGGGGAGAGAAAGGGGAGAGAAAGGGTGAGAGAAAGGGAAAAGATGTAGAGAGAAAGAGAGAGAGATAGGGGAGGAAGAGGGCGAGAGTGATGAAGAGAGGGGAGAAGGGTGAAGAGAGAAGGGTGAAGAGAGGGGAGAAGGGTGAAGATATACATATATATATATAGAGAGAGAGAGATAGAGAGAGAGAGAGAGAGAGAAAGAGAGAGAGAGAGAGAGAAGTGAAAAATGTAGAGAGGTGGATAGGTAGGAGGGAGAGAGAAAATGCCTGGGTGTATAATTTAAGACAAGGGAAAAGATGTAGAGAGAAAGAGAGAGAAATAGGGGAGGAAGAGGGCGAGAGGGATGAAGAGAGGGGAGAAGGGTTAAGAGAGGGGAGAAGGGTGAAGATATACATATATATATATATAGAGAGAGAGAGAGAGATAGAGAGAGAGAGAGAGAGAAAGAGAGAGAGAGAGAAGTGAAAACTGTAGAGAGGTGGATAGGTAGGGGGGAGAGAGAAAATGCCTGGGTGTATAATTTAATCACCTTTTTTTTTCACTCGTTAAAGGAGGGAGGCACGCCCAACAAAAGGCGACGAAACTGCAAATATCACAGCTCGGGTTACGTCATCAACCTGCTAGCCGCCCCAAAATCCGAGGACTTTTCGAAATGCCACGACCTTTTATTAGCAAGTGCCCGTTTGGACGGCAATAAAAACGTCGACGAGAAGAAAAGAATGATTGTAAGTAAATCAGAAAGAAAAAAAAACCAACCCCCCCCCCCTCCAAAAAAAGGCAAGAACGGTGGTTCATGAGATGCGCCCATTCAATCTACGCGTTTAATACTGCTGATCTAAAGAAAATGATTTTCACGGACGAGTCAATATACTGCTTGACCCCTCCCACCCCCAAATTGAATTTTTTTTTTTTTTTTTTTTGGTGGTTTTGTGCTAGGTTGGGTCTACTCTACAACCTACTAAAAGTCGGACAAGATCGGAGTATGGGAAATTGTCAAATTTCGAATATGACTTTTCTTAGTTTAGTCTGCGAGTCATTTTCCATTTACATGTGATGAACTAACTCGGTTAGTTCTCGTGATAAATCAATACATCTTGGATTTGTACCCAGGTTTTATTTACTCCTCCCCAGGAGTTAGGCACAAGGCCAGTTTTATCTTACTCCCACAAGTAAGATGTGACCCAAGATCGGGTCGAGAAAGTGGGGTTTGAAAAGCCAGCGCTCGAGAGGTGAGCACTCTGGCCATTTAAAAATTGCCTGGGCAGCCACGTCGACATTCCCCGGTAGGGGCGCCTCAGACAGTAAGCAATAAACTTACTCCTCCCCAAAGAGGGGAGGCAAAGCCTGGGAGGGTGGACCTCCTAGAACTGCACAGGACAGGCGTGCAGTATACTACACTTTGATCTTGACCAAAAGGCCAAGAAATTGTTTTCAGGGTCAATCTTTCACATCTCTAAGTTACACTGACTGTCTAAACCAGCGGCGGGCAACCTTTTCAGAGTGAGGGCCGGATTAGACTTTTGGAAGGAGATCGCGGGCCGGAGTGAAAAACGAAATCTCAGAATTACTATATTTTGTTTACATGAATAAATTGTAGAAAAATTGAATTGAACACTCTACAAATCTTTTTTTTTTTTCTCAAGAGACTTCTGTATGTGATGTTATAAAAGGCGCCGACGAAGAGCCATTTTGGAATCATAAAAAAACAATGACGGGAGAAGTAGCAAGTTGATCCAGCATTCGTTTTGACACACTTCACATAAGTTCTCTGTTTCATGCCCTTTCCTCGTCTCTTGTTTCCTCTTTGCCTCTCTCTTTCTCTTTTTCTATTTTTATCTCAGGCCAAGGATTTTAAATTAATAGTTAAAGAAAAATGAAATCTACATGCATCATCGCTCGCTGATATTCATACATTTTTATCCCACTGTAAATCTTAATTGAAACCTACTTTTACGTCTATGTCACAAAATGATATGAGTTTTACTGGGAGGTCCGGGTGCCGGATTGCAATAATAAAGCATAGCAAGGTGGCGGGCCGGACGCTAAGCCTTCGCGGGCCGGATGTGACCCGCGGGCCGGAGGTTGCCCGCCCCTGGTTTAAACTATTGTTGTGACCTTGAAGGGCCGATAGTAAATAAGACGACACGGTGGTATATTTACAAGAGTGTGCATTTACAGAATTACAGCATAGTATGTTACAGCAAGACCGCTACAAGACTGCTGATATTTACTTCCTTGCCACCGCAGGAAGATGTGGCACAAGGCCGGAATGTGGAGAGGGTCAAGTCAGCGCCCCTTAAGAAGGAGCACTCTGACCTTTTAAAAATTGCCCGGGCAGCCTCGTCGGTCAGAACGCCTCAAGCAGTAAGCAATAAACTTACTCCACCCCAAAGAGCGGAGGTACGGTCTGGGAGGGTGGACCTCCTAGGACTATCCAGGACTAATACAACAGCCCGACAGATACATGGCAACCGAAATGCCTCGACTGGTATTTAGCAGTCCATAGTCTCTAAGCAACTGAAACTGCTTCGAGACCTTGTCGTAATCTCCTCTATACATAGTGTTTGGAAGAGTCCATTTAGTCACGAATAGGGTAGATCACAATCGCACCATAATACCCCCTCCTTTTCAGCCTTGTTCCGTATGAAGTCAATACTTTTTCTCTTTTTTTAGGGGGGGGGGATTTCCCAAGACAAAGCATTAAGCCACTTGATGTAAGGAGCTAAAAAAAAAACTACTTCAAGGTCAAAAACTAATCAACGATAAGTGTTAGATGGACATATTCCAACTCAGAAAACAGCAATTCTTCCCCCTTTATCAAAAACATCACTGTGAGGACTAGAGTGTTTATTAGAATTAAGTCCGTAATCGTACGCCTCCTTTTTGATCTTCGTTGTTCAGAACCTGGGTACGGGATTGTTATCTCAAATGTGTCGAGCATTATTCTAGACAACATATATCGTTTCTTCGTCTGGTTCTTGTGTCTTTTGCGGGTAAACTTTGATTGAAACTATGCTTTACATGGTAATCTCATCCTCGTCGCCAGTGTTGTGACCTTGAAGGGCCGATAATAAATAAGACAACATGGTGGTATATTTACAAGGGTGTGTATTTACAGAAGTACGAAATAGTATGTTACAGAAAGACTGCTTCGAGACTTCTTCGTAATCTCCTCATAGTGTCTGGAAGAGTCCATTTAGTCATGAATAGGGTAGATCACCATTACACCATAACACCTATCTAGTCTCATTCACTAACCATCATTCATCAAAACAACACATGTATAAGCATTTTATCACAACAAACTCAACAATGACTACCCTACCTAACCCTAACCCTAACCCTAACCATACTATTCAAACCCCATAGATTGAATATGAAGTTGGGAAACTAACCCTAACTCTAACCTACTATTTAAACCCCATTGATTAAGTATGAATTTGGGAAACCAACCCTAACCCTAACTCTAATCCTAACATAAAGTTGGGAGCTGGAAAACTAACTATTTTATATACAAGAAAAATTAGTAAAACCAAAAAACAAAACAAAACAAAAAAACAGAAAAGCTTAGTATCAGATCCCCACTTACTAAATGTGTCAGATAAACTGATTTGCCAGTCGAAACGTTGATGCAGGCCTCTACGCTTTATTTACACACAACTCCTTCGAAACATCGAAGGCTACCTGTTACCTAATTTGGGAGAATAAAACTTCAACCGGAAACAGATTCAGCCATTTAAGATGGCGTCGTCTATCGCGTCGGATTCTAAATACGGCGGGGAAAGGGCGGGTTTTGTTTGAAAAAGGAAATTGAGGACTTGCTCGGCGAAGCGCTAACAACTAATTCGCTTAAATGTGGGCGACGGGGAAAACCATGGAAGTGTTTCTGTTATTTCCTTTTTTTCTTTTTTTTTCTATTTTAGGTGAGGCGACTTGATTTATGTTATTAGGAGAGGCTTAGTGAAAAACGACTTCTCATCAATCAGAAAGACGGGGGGTGACACTACTCAAATTTAGGAGATTTCTCCGTAAAACCTAATTCTACGGTAACTTTAGTTTAGATGTATCGAATTTCGATAGCTTGGCTTGAAGCGGGCGGATTTTATTACACGGAAAAAGAACCAAGCGTTTTATTAGTTGTTGTGCCGATGCCCCCACGTCGCAAATTCACTAGACCAACCCGACAATCTGCTAAATCCCATCCATTCCACGCGGAGGTCCCCAGATGCCGAAGAGCTTTCCACTCCAAAAGCTTCTTTCCTCGTACTGCTGGACTCTGGAACTCTCTTCCTGCTCCCTGTTTTCCTGACGGTACTGACATGCAGAAATTTAAAACTAATGTAAACAGACATCTCGCTGCATAGGTCCTAATTTAGGTTGACCCCCCCCCCCAAAAAAAAAAACAACTTTCACCCTTTTTTTCTCAGTAGCCCCTTACGTCTACAGTGGCGACCTGCCTTGTTTGGAGGTGAACTATGTTAAAAAAATATTTTAAAAAGACTAAGTGGTTGGACAGACAGACAGACTAGATGACGGACAGACGGACGGACGGACGGACGGACGGAGTGTATTATTTATCAACCTCAGAAATGTGATCTGGATTTGATGGCATCCAAAGTTCAGTCAGTCATTCGCAGCTCCTTTTTTGCCTCTAGGGGTTAGGGTTAGGGTTAGGGTTAGGGTTAGGGTTAGGGTTAGGGTTAGGGGTAGGGCATAAATATATACTTAAGGAAGTAGGGTCAAATATAACAAGGATGGTTCTAAGTTTTGCTGACTGTGGAGGTGCGGGGGGGGTAAGCTTTGATATCTGATCGAAATTATAGGAAGTGGTTAAGGTGGGAGGGGGGACTAATAAACACTTATGAAAACCATGACATAAGCATAAATGCAATCCCAAATTTGGTAGATTGGGGGGATTGGGGGGATTGGGGAGTCACCCGTAAATCATTGCTGGCAAGTTGTCTATGCAGTGGTACCAACTGTCAGAGTCCCATCTTTGAGTTTACCCTCCCCACACACACACACCCACACTCACACCCACACACCCACACTCACACCCACACACACCCACACTCACACCCACACACACACACCCACACTCACACCCACACACACACACGTCAAGCCAACGGATAAAGTGTTAAAACCATCACTGTTTATTCGCTATTCAGCGGTAGCTAAGTGGTTCTAGATGTCTGGATTTGAGTTGCAAAATATTCGGAATCCGGGGTTTCGAATCGCATGACCAGTAGTGAATATCTCTATGCTGATGAGTCTCGATTATAAAGGACGAAACGTATACGGACATAGATAATAAACAAAAACTAATATTTAATTTATAATATATCACGGAACTTACTCTCTTTGTAAATTTTCTTGTTAATTTCTAGACACGGCGAGCGAGTTTTCTGTTTTCGGGTGTTCATTCAAATATTGTGGCTCCGAGTGTTGCTTCATCGGCCATCTCTCGAGCGCTTTCGACCCCTCGATCGACATTAGTTGGTTGTGTCTTATCGTTAATAGTTTTTTTTTTTTTAATTAACACCTTTAAACAGAAACTAGCTCGCTGGATTACTATATATATATATATATATATATATATATTATAAAATAAATTATTTATTACCTACAGACATCGATGTCCAATGCTTACGCAATCTTCAGTGTAGGAAGCTAATTCCCGACGGTCGACGGGCGCGAACTCCGATTACAAATCGCCTCTGATTCGCAGTCAAGAGACATACCAGTTGGCCACCAGAAATTAGCTTGGAATTTAGGAGGAATTTAACTTTGTAAATACCAAGTCGCCGGGTATTCACAGCAAGCGGTGATGAGTGATCAACAACAACAACAAATCGTGTTGGATCTCGCAATAGTAATATGTCTTATTTTTTTTGTTTCTTTACTTTTAAATCAAACTTTATTCTCCCAAGACATTCGTCGACATTTTTCAACGTCGACAAATTCTCTTGATTTCTAGAACATCTGGTCAATGTCCTTTCCGATCAGCAATTTGAAAACGAGGCTTCGTGTCAGATTTGATTTATTCTAAATGGATTCGTGAAAGACTGACTTCTTTATGCGTGAGAAGAAGAACAAGAGAAGAAGAGAAGAGGGAAAAAGAATAAGAATAAGATAAAGAAATAAGAAAAAGAGGAAAAAAGAGGAAGAGAAGTAGAAATAAAGGAGGAGAGAGAGAAGAAGAAGAAGAAGAAGAAGAAGAAGAAGAAGAAGAACAAGAACAAGAACAAGAACAAGAACAAGAACAAGAACAAGAACAAGAACAAGAACAAAGAAGAAAAAGAGAAAAAAAGAGGAAGAGAAGTAGAAAAAGAAGAAGAAAAAGAAAAAGAAGAAGAAGAAGAAGAAGAAGAAAAAGAAGAAGAAAAAGAAAAAGAAAAAGAAGAAGAAGAAGAAGAAGAAGAAGATAAACAAAAAGAAGAAGAATCAGAGAAAGAAGAAGAAGAAGAAGAAGAAGAAGAACAAGAACAAGAACAACAAGAACAAAGAAGAAAAAAGAGGAAGAGAAGTAGAAAAAGAAGAAAAAAAAAGAAGAAGAACAACAACAACAACAAAGAGGAATAGAATAAGAAAAAAGAAAGAAAAAAAAAGAAGATGCTGTTGTTTTTTTTTTTGTTACTATTTTTAGATCAGCGAAACTTCTATTCCGAACTGAAACGTCACAAACCAAAGTCGAGTTTCCTGCTTTTCAAACAAACTAACATGCAATCAAATTCATTGGCAAACAAATTAGAAAGAAAACAAGTTATGTCAAAAGACAGTTCGAAGATGTGTATCTCCATATGCTGAATATAACACACACATTTACAATGCCTACTGAACTTACACACACGCAAACTCGCACGGCGACAGTCGAAATAAACAACTCTTTCACACCGAACGTTCAATAACCCTAACTCTTACCCGAACATTCTGAACCCTTGTTTAGTACAAACTCTTTATTTCTAGTTGTCGTAACAAGTTGTCAATGAAAATTAATTGTTGTCATTCTTTTTTTATATTTATTTCTATAATTATAGTAAAAATTTAATTTTGTTTTTATTGAATAGAAATTAGTATACATACTAATTAGTTCTTGGCCTTTTGGCTAAGATCAAAGTGTAGTATCTGTTCCGATGGATACTACACCCCATAAACTGGTATTGTCTTGGCCTTCGGGCCTTGTTTTACGCCGGTCTATGGGTCGGTCCTGTGCAGTTCTAGGAGGTCCACCCTCCCAGGCTTTGCCTCCCCTCTATGGGGAGGAGTAAGTTTATTGCTTACTGCCTGAGGCGCCCCTACCGGGGAATGCCGACGGTGCTACCCAGGCAATTTTGAAACCCCACTTTCCCGACCCGACCTTGGGTCACATTTTACTTGTGGGAGTAAGATAAAAACTGGCCTTGTGCCTAACTCCTGGAGAGGAGTAAATCAATACCCAATATTTCGATGTACTTGCATGACATTTTTCTTAAAATTATCATCCTGAGGAAGTCTTACAAATAAAGACGAAACGTTGATGAATAAAATATATATATATATATATATATATATATATATATATATATATATATATATATATATATATATATCGTTGACACCTCAATTAGTGAGCAATTTATAAGCCTTTTCAAATATTTGAAATACTTTTTACAAGACTAATGATATAAAGAAGAGAAAAAAATATAATTATTCCGTTATTCCGTTATTTTATTTTTCTGCTATTATATTACTCTCAATGCAAACGAAATAATGGAATATCGGAATAACATATTATTCCATTATTCTATTATTCCGCTCTGCTATTATTCCATTATTCTGTTATTCTTTTGATTTTCTCAAAATTAATTTCTTAGTTTTCCGACACAGAAAACTGAATGTGCCGAATTTCTTTAGGAAAAATTGTACCCAAATGTCAAATTATTGCAGATATCTTTCAACGCAGGGGAGACAACTCTTGATTTGCTTATTTAAGTAGTAGTGATCGCACGGGGAAGTATGTCATACTTTGCTTATTAAAGTTATAGTTATCTCATGCTTTGCTTATTCAAGTAGTAATCGCAGGGGAGACAACTCGTGCGTTACTTATTCAAGTAGTAATCGCAGGGGAGACAATTCATGCTTTACTTTTTCAAGTAGTAATCGCAGGGGAGACAACTCGTGGTTTACTTATTTAAGTAGTAATCGCAGGGGAGACAACTCGTGGTTTACTTATTCAAGTAGTAATCGCAGGGGAGACAACTCGTGCTTTACTTTTTCAAGTAGTAGTGATCGCACGGGGCAAGCAACTCATGCTTTGCTTATTTAAGTAACAGTAATTGCAGGGGAGATAACTCATGTTCTACTTGTTTTTCTTTTGACTTATAGTCCAAATCGTAACTTATTGAAACAAATTGAGGACATTGAATTTGATGCGACCCCCGGAAGATAAAAAGAAAATGAATAAAAGAAGGGGAAAGATAGGTCATAATCAGTTTCTTTGCAGAAGTCTAAAGGCGCGTTCATCTTTTGTACCCATCCGGAGTGCCCTCTCTCCCTTTGGAATCGGGGAGCTGGACTTCCCGTGTTTAACCGACCTAGTTTCACATTCTTGTGGGATGTTAGATGAACCCCGACTAAGAACACGTGCACTTAGAGAGAGAAATGGATGATGTGAATCGGAGAAACGAATATGTCAGTTTCAGGTGCGCGGGGCTCAGAAAACGTGATAAGAAAAATGTATCACTTAATAAACACCCCTACTCGCACTTGTTCACCTCTCTCTCTTTTCTCTCTCTCTTTCTCTCTCTCTCTCTCTTTTCTCTCTCTCTTTTTCTCTCTCTCTCTCCTCTTTCTTTTGCTTTATTTCCCTCTCTCTCTTTTTTCTCTCTCTTTCTCTTTTTCTCTCTCTCCCCCTCGTTCTTTCTCGCTGCTCCATTTACCTGTCTTTCCATCTATCGTTTGCTCTTTCCCTTCTCTTCCCCCTCTTCCCCTTCTCTCTCTCTTTTTCTTTATATATCTGTCTAACTGCTTTTTCTGTCTCTTTCTATCTTATCCTTTCTTTCTCTTCGCACTCTCTGTTTCTTTCTTTCTTTCTCGTTTTTTCATCTACCTGTCATTATGCGTTCTACCCCTTTTCAACCTTCTCCCTCTTTCTCCCTTTTCTCTCTCTCTCTCTCTCTCTCTGTCTCTCTCTCTCTTTCTATCTCTCTCCAAAATTACCGAAGAAAAAAGTGCCCTTTTACCAATGCAATGCACCGTGTCGCAACGATGACAAAACTACACGAATTGTACTACGAGTTACTTCCACATTCACCACATCTAACCCTAAACCCTAACCCTAACCCAAACCCTAACCCTATTCTCAACATCTAACTTTAACCCTATTCTCCACATCTTCCCCCAGCGATTGCTAGCCGTTTGAAGATCTTGAAAAAATATTCCTGGGAAAAAGATTTGGCTCCAATGATATCGGAAACTGTTGTTCTGAGTTATTAATATAATCTAACGATCGAACTGTTGTTTAGTTATATGCTCTGTTGTTACGTGTTGACAATCATTGAGCTTTCACTTTAAAAGAGGTTGGTATATATAAAAGAATAGAAAGTATATGCTAAAACATATATTTTCATATATATGGTCTTCTATCATATATATATATATATATATATATATATATATATATATATATATATATATATATATATATATATATATGAAGCAATCCAACAAAAGATATAAGCGTCAACTAATATCTTATAATTAGTGAAACATCCGGATAAAAAAACAGAAGCTCAATATACTGGATAGAGCATTAATATTATAATATATAAAATGAAGTAATAAAATAAGGTGTCAATCAAATTTTATTAGAATTCAAAGTTCATGCAAAGCATCCTTAAGTCCTTAGCTCATGAGTTTTCAAAGATAATTCTTCTCTTCAGAGGACCATTACCGCAGTTATACTACTACAGGCAATAAAATTACGCTTTGAAAATATATAAAATTATATACACAAATATATAAAAATACATAACATCAAACATATCAATCCAAAAACATACTTTTGTTGAATCCATACAGTCCATCCAGGTCATACAAGTTGAGAAGCATAATCAGGAAGGACATTACTCCAAGATACAAATAGCAGTCCAAATATGTGAAATTGAAGGGGCCGGCAAAGTTATCCAGTCGCGAAATGTGTCCATATTCAATGTTAATGATAAATAAATCAATCAAAATAATACAAAAAGTCCAATCAAAGTTCCGAGATCCCAACATGTGCAACTCCAATCAAATCCAAATTCGTTGTTCAATTAGAAAACCCGCTAAATCCGAATTGAGCAAAACAAGACGGACTCCCATCACATCTAGCCAGAAGAGCGAAAAATATATAAGTGATCTTCTCTCCAGACATAACAAATCCCTAACGAACAGAAGGCGATATTAAATTGTCTACATCTCAGAATGACTTCAACGGGTTCAAGATTATGTCTGTCCTACTTCCTGTTTGACAGGTTCAAGAAAAGACAGCAACATACAACCCCGCCATCCATCCCACCCAAATTAGGTTTTCACTGTCTGGGTCAGTAAGCTTATTCTATGTCAAAGGGGAAAGAGCTAAGAAGTTAAAAGAAAGCTAAAAGGGAGTTAGGAAAATTAGGTCAAGTCATGTGATCACGTACCCATCCAAAAGTATTACTTAAAATCTGGCTTACAGTAAAAAACCGACTTCACAAATCTAGCCCCATCAAGTAATTTAGAATATTTATGAAGTTAAAAATTACGAAGTTATTAAATTCCAATAATTTTATAGTTTAATTCAAGATTTAATTTTTAAGATTTAATTTTAACAGGCTAGAAATTATTAGTAGTTTAATTTAAGATTCAATCCCATCAGCCCAGGAATTCCAACTCAAGGCCTGACATTCCCCAATTAAAAAGTTTAACCTGCCCTAAGGTTTAATTTTTCCCAATTAAGATTTAATTTTCCCAATTACGAAGTTATCTAAATAATTAGAACTTAATAATTTAATAGTTTAATTTAAGATTTAATTTTATCAGATTAGGAAGTTTAATTTAAGGTTAGGTTTGTTCAATCAAGAAGTCCAATCCAAATTAGGGCTTAATTTTTCCTAATCTAGAAGTTGTAAATATATTCAAGGTTTAAGGTTTAATATTTCCCAATTAAGAGGTTGTAAAGATATTGTAAAGATATTGTAAATATATTTAGAAACTGAAAATTTAGGTGTATACATTTAGAAACTGAAAATTTAGGTGTATAAACCCTTACAACCTCGGAGTCTAAATCCCTTAGGCAAAAAAGATTAAAAATCAAAAAGGACCCATCTCGAAGTCTGGACACCCCCGGTTTCATTGCTAGCCCAAACAGCTACGGCAAAACTAGTGGTGGTTTCCATATAGCATATTTGAATTTCCTTCTGTGTCGACATTTGGAGACTAATTCACTCCTAGAATTTATCAGATTTAAATGTTTAGGTGCAGTAGCTATCATTACAGCTTCAGAGTTGCATAGACCACAAGATCTGGATCCTGGGCTGTAGGAATTTGATTTTTTTAAGATAGACCATTTTATATTGTGTGGAATATTATTTGATCTTAAATTTTTAACTAAAGTGGTCAGGGATGTTCTGTTGTTACCGACATCGTTATTGAAGGAGTAGTTATGCATGGAAATGCGGGATTTAATTAAATTTGCTGTGGCCCCAATATATGTGTGTACCCTAGGATTTACCCTTATTCCCGCGCCATTCATATTCCTATTCACAGGTCTATTTCTATTTACTGTATTTATATGATGTGGATTAGGTTGGTTGATTGATTGTATATTATTGTTATCGTTACCTTCCATTGGGAACTCATTACCGGTTTGCTGAGGTAGAGGATGGATATTAGAATTGTTAGGTCTAGAATTATGGTGCAAATTAGTTGTGGTGCTCAATTGTGGAATTTGATTATGGGCTGTATTTATGTGGTCTCTAGGATTCATTATATAATTATTTTGCTCAGTTACAGTACAAGCATATACAATATCAGAAGATGTGCATCTATTGTCCAATGGGCAATCACTGGTGCGCCTGCAGTTGCATGTATTTATAGGATTGGAATAATTAGAATTAGATTGGATATTTTTTATTTTTTTGCTATTTGCTGAGATTATTGTTTGGGCTATATTTGGCATAGTAGAGTATGAAATTTTAATTGAATGCCAAATATAGCCCAAACAATAATCTCAGCAAATAGCAAAAAAATAAAAAATATCCAATCTAATTCTAATTATTCCAATCCTATAAATACATGCAACTGCAGGCGCACCAGTGATTGCCCATTGGACAATAGATGCACATCTTCTGATATTGTATATGCTTGTACTGTAACTGAGCAAAATAATTATATAATGAATCCTAGAGACCACATAAATACAGCCCATAATCAAATTCCACAATTGAGCACCACAACTAATTTGCACCATAATTCTAGACCTAACAATTCTAATATCCATCCTCTACCTCAGCAAACCGGTAATGAGTTCCCAATGGAAGGTAACGATAACAATAATATACAATCAATCAACCAACCTAATCCACATCATATAAATACAGTAAATAGAAATAGACCTGTGAATAGGAATATGAATGGCGCGGGAATAAGGGTAAATCCTAGGGTACACACATATATTGGGGCCACAGCAAATTTAATTAAATCCCGCATTTCCATGCATAACTACTCCTTCAATAACGATGTCGGTAACAACAGAACATCCCTGACCACTTTAGTTAAAAATTTAAGATCAAATAATATTCCACACAATATAAAATGGTCTATCTTAAAAAAATCAAACTCCTACAGCCCAGGATCCAGATCTTGTGGTCTATGCAACTCTGAAGCTGTAATGATAGCTACTGCACCTAAACATTTAAATCTGATAAATTCTAGGAGTGAATTAGTCTCCAAATGTCGACACAGAAGGAAATTCAAATATGCTATATGGAAACCACCACCAGTTTTGCCGTAGCTGTTTGGGCGAGCAATGAAACCGGGGGTGTCCAGACTTCGAGATGGGTCCTTTTTGATTTTTAATCTTTTTTGCCTTAGGGATTTAGACTCCGAGGTTGTAAGGGTTTATACACCTAAATTTTCAGTTTCTAAATGTATACACCTAAATTTTCAGTTTCTAAATATATTTACAATATCTTTACAATATCTTTACAACCTCTTAATTGGGAAATATTAAACCTTAAACCTTGAATATATTTACAACTTCTAGATTAGGAAAAATTAAGCCCTAATTTGGATTGGACTTCTTGATTGAACAAACCTAACCTTAAATTAAACTTCCTAATCTGATAAAATTAAATCTTAAATTAAACTATTAAATTATTAAGTTCTAATTATTTAGATAACTTCGTAATTGGGAAAATTAAATCTTAATTGGGAAAAATTAAACCTTAGGGCAGGTTAAACTTTTTAATTGGGGAATGTCAGGCCTTGAGTTGGAATTCCTGGGCTGATGGGATTGAATCTTAAATTAAACTACTAATAATTTCTAGCCTGTTAAAATTAAATCTTAAAAATTAAATCTTGAATTAAACTATAAAATTATTGGAATTTAATAACTTCGTAATTTTTAACTTCATAAATATTCTAAATTACTTGATGGGGCTAGATTTGTGAAGTCGGTTTTTTACTGTAAGCCAGATTTTAAGTAATACTTTTGGATGGGTACGTGATCACATGACTTGACCTAATTTTCCTAACTCCCTTTTAGCTTTCTTTTAACTTCTTAGCTCTTTCCCCTTTGACATAGAATAAGCTTACTGACCCAGACAGTGAAAACCTAATTTGGGTGGGATGGATGGCGGGGTTGTATGTTGCTGTCTTTTCTTGAACCTGTCAAACAGGAAGTAGGACAGACATAATCTTGAACCCGTTGAAGTCATTCTGAGATGTAGACAATTTAATATCGCCTTCTGTTCGTTAGGGATTTGTTATGTCTGGAGAGAAGATCACTTATATATTTTTCGCTCTTCTGGCTAGATGTGATGGGAGTCCGTCTTGTTTTGCTCAATTCGGATTTAGCGGGTTTTCTAATTGAACAACGAATTTGGATTTGATTGGAGTTGCACATGTTGGGATCTCGGAACTTTGATTGGACTTTTTGTATTATTTTGATTGATTTATTTATCATTAACATTGAATATGGACACATTTCGCGACTGGATAACTTTGCCGGCCCCTTCAATTTCACATATTTGGACTGCTATTTGTATCTTGGAGTAATGTCCTTCCTGATTATGCTTCTCAACTTGTATGACCTGGATGGACTGTATGGATTCAACAAAAGTATGTTTTTGGATTGATATGTTTGATGTTATGTATTTTTATATATTTATGTATATAATTTTATATATTTTCAAAGCGTAATTTTATTGCCTGTAGTAGTATAACTGCGGTAATGGTCCTCTGAAGAGAAGAATTATCTTTGAAAACTCATGAGCTAAGGACTTAAGGATGCTTTGCATGAACTTTGAATTCTAATAAAATTTGATTGACACCTTATTTTATTACTTCATTTTATATTATAATATATATATATATATATATATATATATGAGAAAGGAAGGATGAGAGTAATCCGACGTAATGGGAAATAAAAAAGGAAACAACCATGAGATATTTCATTATTCGCCATTACTGACTTCTCATAGCCTGGACTCCCCTTCAGCGCTCACAGTAGCCACGGCTACTACTTTCCTTTATCTCTCCATCATGTCAACCCAACATTTTGATGTACTCGCATGACATTTTTCTTCAAATAATCATCCAGAGGAAGTCTTACAATAAAGACGAAACGTTGATGAATATATAAAAAAAAATATCTCTTGGTTTTTCTCCTTCTTCATTTCCCATATATATATATATATATATATATATATATATATATATATATATATATATATATATATATATATATATATATATATATATATATATATATATATATATATTCATATATATATGTATATATTCATATATATATATATATGTATATATTCATATATATATATGTATATATATATAGATGTGTGTATATATTCATATATATATATATATATATATATATATATATATATATGTATATATTCATATATATGTATATATCCATATATGTATATATATATATGTATATATATATACATATGAATATATACATATATATATGAATATATACATATATATATGAATATATATATATATGAATATATATATATATATGAATATATACATACATATATGAATATATATGTATATATGAAAATATATATATATATGAATATATACATACATATATATGAATATATACATATATACATATATATATATGAATATATATATATATATATATGAATATATACATATATATATATGAATATATATATATATATATATATATATGAATATATATATATATATATGAATATATATATATGAATATATATATATATGTATATGTATATATATATATATGTATATGTATATATATATATATATATATATATATATATGTATATGTATATGTATATGTATATATATATATATATATATATATATATATATATATATATATATATATATATATCCTCACCGAGATGTGGCGTTATTTCTTATCAGTACATTTTTTTTTCTTTAAACAGAACTCGGCTTTTCTACATCACCGACATTGAGAAATGAATCATTTTGAAAAGAACAGAAAAATGAAGCCTTTTTACACAAATGATGACGTCATTTCCCAACTGATAATTTTTTTTATCTCTCCTCTTCTCCCCCCACTTTCTGTGTCGTCCCTCCCTCTTTTTTGGGGTCGGGTTTCACCGGCTCCTCATAGCTCTCGCCAAGAACGAACGTTGATCCGTGGCAAGAACACAGAAATAAACGCACACTTTCACACGGCCAACACACACACACGCACACGCACACACGCACACGCACATTTGCTCCCTACTAGAGTGTTGGGCTTTATAGGAGTAGGAGAAATAACATTTTCCAATTGACGCAAAGCATTAATCTTCCTAATCAGAATAGAGATCTCTCGGTTTGCAGTAATGCGACTGTAAACAAAAACAAGACGTATTGTCGTTTTCAAGTCCAATGTAAACAAATTCTGGTTGAGCCGTCCTCCTAAGTAATCAAATTCTGCCAGACTTCCACCATCACTGCCAATCATCACGGTGTTGTTGCACCGTCCACCTGACCCTCATTGACCCTTGTCCTCGAGTGGCCTTTGGGACTTGATAAGTGGTTATTCTTTAGTAAAAATAAAAAGGCGTAGGGGTCAACTGTCCGACTCCAGTTTTAAGTGATCTGGCGAAAGAGTTTTGAATCTTCGTACTAAAACACTTACTACGTCTAGTCATATTGGAGAGCCGTGATGTGACGAAACGGTTGTCTGCGGTGGACTGTCGTAGGTTTCACGCTACGAGCAATTCGTCAGATGAACACGTTTTGGTGAGTTATGTAGTTCCGGTTCTACACCTGCTGATGGGTTTCTGTATTTAGAGATGTGGGTTAGGGTTAGGGTTAGGGTTATTATTTTTGCTAATCTGTTAACATACTTATCAAGGAGAATGTTTATTTACCACCACCCCCTCACATGGCGGGAATATTAGACAGAAATACAGGAAAGTGGGAGTTTGAGAAGCCAGCGCCCTAGAGGAAGAGCACTCTGGCTGACAAAAACATGCCTGGGCAGCCCCGTCGGCATTCCCCGGTAGGGGGCGCACAGGCGATTAGCAATAAACTATCCCCTTCTCAAAGGGCGAAAAGGTAAAGCCTGGGAGGGGTTGACCTCCTAGAACTGCAGAATACAATATCTCAGATCGACAGTGAACAAGTCCACACCATCCACACCTGATTAAGGTATGAAATAGCCACTCTGGCTTATCAATCAAGATTGGAAGACCGAATAGGGAGAGCACTAATCGAGCCCCCAACTGGAAGAGTGTGGAGAGAACTGGGACCTTAAGGAGGCTTGTTGCCACCTGAATCCCAGAAAAGATCAATTGCTGTTGTCGGTAAGAACTCAATGGTAAGCGGCTGCTGTGATAACGCAAAATCATTTGCAATGGTTATCGAAAGACGTGGATATTATACTGGACATCTGGGGGGCATTTGCTTTCACTCAGACTCCAGGACACACCACCGGTTAGTGTCAGTGAGCAATCATTGGTGATGACCTGTGCGAGAACTCCTAGTGTGAATATAATAACATAAAAGTAAAGTTAGTTATTATTTTAATTATTCAAGAATTTCTAAACGCATTTTTGAATGAAATCAAAGAACAAATAATAGAACTTGTGCCAGAATGACTGTAGCATTACCTTATCCCTTTCTGCATAGTTGCACACGGGGGCGAGGGCATATCAGATCCGAATTATCTCCCCCTTTCGCGATGGCAGAGGCCGCTACAATCCGTGATATATAAAGAGACGAACAAAAAAATCAATCTTTCTTCCGGCCACGCCTCTGATGAACGCACTCAACAGAACATGTGCGCTACGCACGGGCCTATCACGGTATGTAAGACATTTCCCTCAACACACACCCGTGCACATCCTTTTCGGACTTTATTGTACGCATTTGTTTTGTGTTTTTAATTCTTAACATTTTTATTCGCCCCAACCAAGACATGTTGCCACTGAGACGTAAAGGCCTACCGTGAATAAGAGGCCAGAATTATTGGGGGAATCCTAAGTGGGGAGTTGTGCAGCAAGATGTTTGTTCGCATTACATTTAAATTTCTGCATGTTGGTAGAGTCAAAGAAACAGGGAGCAGAGAGGGAATTCCAAATTCTAGCAGACCGAGGTAAGAAGCTATTAGAGTAGAAAGCCATCTGGGGACCTCCACAGTGAATGGATGGGATTTAGCTGATTGTCGGGTTCGTCGGGTGTGTTTATGTCGAGAGGGACCCCAGAGCAGCAAGTTCGTCGGGGCACATTTCATTGAACGACTTGTAAAACAAGCATCTGGGTACAACATTGCGGCGATGGGGCAGGGGCTGGAGCTTGGTGGACAGTTTAGGACCTATTAGCCTAGGGATTCTTTTTTTGCCTTGTCTAAGAACTATGTACACATTTTGATGGACACAATCTCAAAGCGAACCCTGTCGAAGTTGTTTATTTACTCCTCGCGGAGTTAGGCACAAGGCCAGTTTTATCTTACTCCCACAAATAAGATGTGACCCAAAATCGGGTCGAGCAAGTGGGGTTAAAAGCCAGTGCTCGAGAGGTGAGCACTCTGGTCATTTAAAAATTGCCTGGGCAGCCCCGTCGGCATTCCCCGGTAGGAGCGCCTCAGACAGTAAGCAATAAACTTACTCCTCCCCAAAGAGAGGAGGCAAAGCCTGGGAGGGTGGACCCTGTCGAAGTTGCGATGAATAAATATGTTTATATACATTATCATTTGCTAGTGCTTGTATTGGCCAAGCGTCAGCAAACTCCTTCAAGGTCGTGATGATTGCTACCATGTCCAGGTTAAAAGTCGCCTTGGACAAACATCCAGACGGCATGTAGATGCAATATCTTCTGTCTGTTCACATGTCTTCCTGCACTTTGCTATTTTTGATTGGTTGATAGATCAAGAAATAGCGACCGGGCGATCAGGGTGTATGGGCATTGTTATGGTGTGATGTTTATCTACCCTATTCCGGGAATAGATGGGCTCTTCCAGACACTATGGATAGAGTTACGACTAAGTGTCGTGGTAGTCATGACAGCAGTGATTTGCCGTCCGGTGACGATGACGGACATACAAGTCAAGGTTTCGATCTCGACAATCAGTCCGACAGAAACTGGGCCATTTCGGTGGTCTTTTATCTGTCGGGCTGAGGTATTAGTCCTGGGTAGTCCTAGGAGGTCCACCCTCCCAGGCCTTGCCTCCCTTTTTTGGGTGGAGTAAGTTTATTGCTTACTGTCTGATGCGCCTCGACCAGGGAATGTCCAGGCAATTTTTAAAAAGTCAGAGTGCCCCTTCTTTAGGGGCACTGGCTTGGCTCTCCCCACCTTCCGGCCTTGTACCACATCTTTCTGCAGTGGGAAGGAAGTAAATACCGTCATTGGTGGCAGTCATAGCCACAGTATCGGACGCACACTTTCTGTCACATACTATTTCTGTACTTCTGTAAATACACACTCTTTTAAATATACCACCGTGTTGTCTTATTTATCATCGGCCCTTCAGGATCACAACAAGCATCATCATCAGCGTAGAAGGACTGACTCCACAAGAACAAGGAAGGTTAAAAAAAAAAGAAGACGATATCACAACATATCCATTACTTTATAGGTTATAAAGTGAGGGGTCATTTTTTTTTTATTGAAAATCAATAGCACAGGGGGCGTTAATCCAACTATTGCTTGTATCAGAACACGCATAGAGGGGGGGGGCGCGCTTCTCGGGACTGGATTCAGCATTACATGACACTGAAAGGGTTGATATGCCGTAAAACAACACAGTCAGCCAAAGCACACATTCACACCCAATTTTTCGGTAGGATATGAAATACTGATAATCGCCCGCCCTTCCCTTGTCCGACACGTGCGTGCATTCAACCCTGGGTAAATAAAACCACCCACGCAGAAGATCTCTCTCTCTCTCTCTCTCTCTCTCTCTCTCTCTCTCTCTCTCTCTCTCTCTCTCTCTTTCTCTCTCTCTTCTCTTTCTTTCTCTCTTTCTCCCTCCCTCCCTCTCTCTCTTTCTCTCTTTCTCCCCCCCCTCTCTCTCTCTCTCTCTCTCTCTATATATATATATATATATACGTACACACGTCATACATATCTGCTTTTCTACTTAAATAGCACCCGACTTCTATTCATAACCGGCCCCCTCTCCCTCCCCGTTAACACTCGCCTACCCCCCCCCCCCTCTCTCCTGAGTTGGTGTCGTCATTCGTTCTTCTAAATAGACGGATATGTTGTTTGTTTTTACGCCTTACGTCTGTATATTCGTCAAGTGCATCACCGAATGAGGAAAAGAAATTCACAAGAGAAACATTTCTTTTCGGCGCGCTCTCCTCTGTCGAAGGAATTAACCCAGTGGTTGATATGAAACACGCACGTTGAACATTACAGAGCAGCTCTGAGCACTATTCTCTGCATAGACCGAGTTCAAAATCGAAACAATCCGGAATCTAGTGTGTGGGGGGGGGTCTCTTCTATTCTTTACAATAAAATGAATTGCTCTCTCTCTCTCTCTCTCTTTGATAAATATGAAGCTATTTATTTATAATAACATTTTTTTAATTTTTACAAACATAGCATGGCTACACATTCAGAACATGTTTCAGTCGTAGCTATGATAAGCTTGACCC
>OY744544.1:67523232-67568232 GCA_963556195.1 Sepiola atlantica
ATAGATTAACATCTCGTTAACCCGCATAGGTCGTTCTAATGTATGTATGTATGTATGTATGTATGTATGTATGTATGTATGTATGTATGTATGTATTTAGGCAGCATATTTTCATTTAGGCAAACATTATTAAATAACACGGAGTGGTTTTGTTTGATGCGACTTTTTTTCTTTTTTTTTCAATTTTCCGAATTGTCCATCTAATGTTTCGGTCAAATTGATATAAATATGATCCATGGGTTTCTTGTTCCATTCTTTTTTCTTTTTTGCAAGTACTTTCGATTTGAATCGTCAAATCATCTTCAGGCGGTATTAGTTTTAGTGTCTTTACAAATTATAAAACTAATACCGTATGTTACAAGATCAGATCTTTCGAAATATTTTTTCTGAAATATTTTCCTTGTAATTTATTGAAAATAGTGAGACAACTAAAGATTTATTTTAATTTTAAAACAAAGAAAATTTGCATTAATTCGTCGTTAGTTGACAAAATCCGATCTGAATCTTTTTCATAAACAATAGTCAACGATTGGTATGCAAAAATAAGAAGACGGTGTAGGAACAGAATAGTTTACAAACCCCCTTCGCCGTGTAAAAACGAGTTTCTAAATAATAATGTTACTATTTACCAAACAAAAGTTAGTAAAGCTAGGATGATTGTAGATATGCTTTATTGTTAACTAGCAGGGTAACCCGGCGTTGCCCGGGGCAAAAGTGTAACCTATCTCTATTAAAACTTCTATCTCTCTTTCTTTCTCCTCCCCCGTTTCTCCTCCTTCTCCCCACCCCCTCTTTCTCTTCCGTCCAGCCTATTCCTCTCTCTAGGCATGAACACACACTCCCTTATTCATCAAGGCATAGAGGAATTAACTCCTTAAAAAAATCAGTTTTCCTACCCTTTATTTAGTGGCTTAAAAACAGCCCCCCCCCTCTCCTGCCCGACAAAATCTGTGCCATTTTAGGGTCAAAGAATGGATATTTTTAATAAATTTAAATATTATTCACCCAGGGCAACGCTGATCAAGAATATACCAACTTTGTGCCTGTTTGTTTTGTAGTGTTTTTACTTTGCGGTGAGCACATACACACACATACGCACACATGAAACATTTTAAAATAATCACCGAAAAATTAAAAAAATGAGCGAGGGGAATAACTCATTTTAAATTGAAGAATATAATAGGGGTTGTCTACCTTAAGTTTAAAAATGTGCAAATAAATATTCAAAACTAAAATGGCTTCTGTCACAGCTTTTATATGAGTGACCACATGGATAAATCACTGGGAGACCACCCCGTCGTTACGTGGTCTAAGCCTCCACATATAGAAAAAAGTCGACATAAGAAAAATATTTGATAGCCGGGCAACACTGGGTTATATCTGCTCGGAAAAAATGACACGAATTATCAACACATTTCCTCTTTTATTTTCTTTCTATTCTTCTATTTCATTTGTTATTGTTGTACCGTGTTATTGGTTAGATAATAACGCCTTTCGCTACAATTCATTTTTTTAAATTACTTACTCCGGCTAAGACGACTGCTAATATGAAACATTTAAAAATAATCACCGAAAAATAAAAATCAGTAAGGGGAATAACTCATTCTAAATTGGAGCCTATGATAGGTGTTGTCTACTTTAACTTTAAAAATTTACAAATAGATAAAGTTAGAAAACATAAAATGACTTCCGTGGCACAACGTTTATATGAGCGATCATGTGGCTAACTAAATGAGAGACCGCTTCGTGGTTACGTGATCTATGATTCCCCATATACAAAAAAGCCGACCTAATGAAAAATATTGGGTATCTTTTACAATAATCCGCAGAGTCGCGGGCGGGGTCCAAAAAACGAACGAGAACGGGGTAAAAAAAAAAAAGATATACAACAAGTGAAGGTGACCTACGTCGAGAATAGATATTTTCCTACTTACCTATGACATTTGATTGTATTTTTATGTAGTATAAATGGGTTTTTATTAGATGTAAAACAAAATCTCTTGTTTTTGGGGGGCACGGATTTTTACTAAAAAAAAAATGGCGCCGACGAGCCTATTTTACAGCCTCGCTTACGACCCCCACGTGATCGTGTGACAAAAATACTGATTTCTAATAAATAGCAGTTGAAAAGGCTTAAAAATACAAACAAATGTCACAGATAAGTTGGAAAATAACTTTCATCGGCTACAGTTACTTTTATTTGTTGCATATTTGTTTTTTGAGCGTTTTCACTCTGCGGATTAGTGTAAAAGATACCCAAAATATTTGATACCCTGAAAACGCTGGGTACGTTTGCTAGTGATGATTGAAAAGAACTTCCTTTCCTCTGTTCTTTTCTTTTATCATCTTTTATTTTTACGGAACGCGAAAGTTTATCGCGTCTGTTCTTGCATTAGGAAACCTAACAATGTCATTACCTGATTAGAACCTGAATTCGTCATAACATTTATAACCAGATTAGCTTATCGCGTTTCTGTGTCGGTAGAGGTAAGGAGAAACACATAGTTAAACAATTCTCGCGTTTGATTGGCTGATTTCGAAACTTTTACGACTTTACGAAAACTTTACTCCAAGAAGTTTTAGTTTTATTTTTATTTTATTTTTATTTTATTTTATTATTTTATATTATTTTATTTTATTATTTTATTATTTTATTTTTTTAATTATTTTTTTTTATTATTTTTATTTTTATTTTTATTTTATTTTATTTTATTATTTTATTATTTTATTTTATTATTTTATTTTATTTTATTATTTTATTTTATTATTATTTTATTGTTTTATTATTTTATTTTATTATTTTATTTTATTTTATTATTTTATTATTATTTTATTATTTTATTATTTTATTATTTTATTTTTATTATTTTTATTATTTTATTTTTATTTTATTTTATTTTATTCATTTATTTATTTATCTCTATAACTAGCTATGCCTATCGGTGCCGTTATGAAACATTAATTGTTTAGAATGTCAATAAAACACATATTTTGCTGTCAAACTAAACGTCCTAACCGGCTGCACCAAATATTAAAACAGAGTTTTTTTGGCGCGTTTTATATCTAGGTGATTTTTATTTTTAAGTGATTTTTATATTTAGGTGCTTTTTATATATAAGTGCGTTTTATATTGAAGTGCGTTTTGTATTTAGGTGTGTTTTATATTTATGTGTGTTTTATACTTTGGTAAATTTTATATTTAGGTTCTTTTATATATAAGTGCGTTTTATATTCAGGCGAGTTTTATGTATAGTAGGTATTTAGGTGATTTTACTTTTAAGTGATTGTTTTATTTAAGTGAGTTCTACATTTAGGTGGGTTTTATATTTAGGTGCGTTTTATATTCAGGCGAGTTTAATATTTAGGTGCGTTTTATTTTTAGGTGAGATTTACATTGAGGTGAGTTTTATATTTAAGTGCGTTTTATAATTAGACGATTTTATATTTAAGTGATTTTATATTTAGATGCGTTTTATATTTAGGTGCGTTTTATAATTAGGTGCGTTTTATATTTAGGTGCGTTTTATAATTAGGTAGGTTCAATATTTAGGTGAGTTTTATATTTACTTGCGTTTTATAATTAGGTGCGTTTTATATTTAGGTGCGTTTTATAATTAGGTAGGTTCAATATTTAGGTGAGTTTTATATTTACTTGCGTTTTATATTTAGGTGATTTAATATTCAGGTACGTTTTATATTTAAGAGAAGTGGGTGGTTTATTTTCAACTGCCTGTGTCGCTGCTACTGGAGAATACCAACGGGTTTCTCAGGCATCTTTTGTAGGCCAGAGTGCGTTTATCCTGGTGCGCTTGCTTCTCAAAACCACACCTGACCTTGTGTCACAGCTCCCCTGGGGAGGAGGTAAATAATATGATAACATTATTTATTGATTTGTGATCGATCACTTAAGTTTGATGTTGCATAGAGACTCTATTTTTCCAAATTGGATGTATGTTGTTTGAGAACATGAGCTATAGGAAATGACGTCACACGAGATATGCACGAGGAGTGGAGACTCTAAGTTGGTAGCTTAGAGCGACCAGACGTAATAAGAAATGACTTAAGAATCGATTATAAACGAAAGGGCCAGGCCTCAGAAATCAGTAGCCCCGATATATATTCTCTCTACCACTAGCAGAGAAGGAGGCAACGTCGACAGACTAATAAAATGGTCTTTCTCAAAATTTAGGATCTAGTTCTTTTATTTGTGTTGTTGTGCCAACTTTGATTCCAGAGCGAGGATTTACTCTCATGGAGAAGTAGCCACCATAGGATGACGAGAGGCGGTCTTAGATGGAGTGTCTTCAGTCTCGGAGGACCTCTGTGGTTGAAGTATGATTTAATTATACTGTTATGATTTGTTGATTTGCATATATATATATATATATATATATATATATATATATATATATATATATATATATATATATATATATATGTTATTGTTTATTATCTATGTACGTATACGTTTCGTCCTTTTTTAATGGGGACTCATCAGTATAGAGATATGACTATTCACTACCGGTCATGCGATTCGAAACCCCGGATTACAAGTATTTTGCAACTCAAATCCGACGTCCTAACCACACGGCCAATTTTAAATAGCGAATAAACAGTGATAATTTTAACACTTTATCGGCGGCTTAACGTCTAGAGCGTTCTACTTCTTTAATGGAAAGAACGATGCATTTAAAGCTAGTGACGTCATGCTGTGTTAATACTACAATTACAGTGCTCTACTTTAGGAGTGACAAATAATAATAAATATGTGTCATTGTTTATTATCTATATACGTATACGTTTCGTCCTTTTTTAATCGGGACTCATCAGCATAGAGATATTACTGTTCACTACAGGTCATGCGATTCGAAACCCCGGATTACAAGTATTTTGCAACTCAAATCCGACGCCCTAATATATATATATATATATATATATATATATATATATATATATATATATATATATATATATATATATATATATATATATATATATATGAGAAAAGAAGGATGAAGGTAATCCGACGTAATGGGAAATGAAAAAGGAAAAAGCAAAAAGAATGTTTTTTATATATTCATCAACGTTTCGTCTTTATTTGTAAGACTTCCTCAGAATGATAATATATATATATATATATATATATATGTGTGTGTGGGGGTGTATTTAGGCAGCAGGTTTTCATCTAGGCACACATTATTAAATAACACGGAGTGTTTTTGCTTGATAAGACTTTTTTAATCTTTTTAATTTTCCGAATGGTCCATTTAGTGTTTCGGTCAAATTGGTGTATGTAAGTTCCGTGGGTTTCTTGCTCCATTTTCTTTCATTTTTCGCGAGTACTTTCGATTTGATTCGTCAGCTAATCTTCAGGCGGTGTTAGTCTTGGTGTCTTTACAAATATGTCTTTTCTGTTGAGATATTTTTTAACGGCTAGTAATTTACAACTTTAAAAAGAGCGTCTATAACATTGAGATGTTACATGCGAGCATGATTACGTTCTAAGCGCGTGCAAGATTGAAACGTATGATAGCTTAACGGCCAAGTATTTGATTACGTTCTAAGCGCGTGCAAGATATATATATATATATATATATATATATATATATATATATATATATATATATATATATATATATATATATTGTTGAATATAACAGACAACTTATGCCTGGATATCCTTTGGTAGATCCTTTTAATAGTCCGAATCACCGAATAAGAATCTTAGTTTCGGAGGGGGGGGGGTATTGACCGATGAATTTGCCATAGTTTTGATTCGTGTCTCAAGTATTTTCAGACTCATCTGATGGTTTGAGCGGGTATTATGTAATAATCCCCGCCAAAACCTTCTATAATACTAACACATGGTCTGTACCTGATTATCCTCATTTCCCTGAAGATGGACCCCGATGGGTCTGAAAGTACTTGGGGCAAAGGATATTCAGGCATAAGTTGTTTATTATATTCAACAATACTTGCCTGCAAGGGAAGATGCTGCCTATATATATATATATATATATATATATATATATATATATATATATATATATATATATATATATATATATATATATATAATAATGGTAATAATCCAGGTGAAAAATATCCACAGGGTGATAATCCAGAGAATTTTAACTGGGTTTATAAAAAGTGCTCAATATCAGAATAGAGCTTTATATATGATAATTTTATTTACACAGACATGTACAAAATCTGCGACACTGGCATGTCGATGTTATCGATCAACAGTTACTATAAACTGAGATCTCATCAGGCAGAGTTAGAATCCGATCTTAACCTCAGATCTCTGGATTTGGCTCTCTCCAAATATGATCTGAGGTTAAGATCGGATTCTAAATCTGCCTGATGAGATCTCAGTTTATAGTAACTGTTGATCGATAACATCGACATGCCAGTGTCGCAGATTTTGTACATGTCTGTGTAAATAAAATTATCATATATATATATATATATATATATATATATATATATATATATATATATATATATATAATTAAAGGCAGAACTGCCTTTGATAAGATGCGGTAATACGCATTGAAACGTTGGTTGATTGACGTAAGACTATAATATTGTTTATGTAATTTTATAAACGCTCTACTTGGTATTGAGCACTCTTGAAAAACTTGGTTTTATGTTCACTTTATTAACACATTTGAACTTGATCAATTATATATATATATATATATATATCATTTGATCGTGACATACAAATCATTAGACCCATCCCCTTTGAGAGGAGGTAATGCGACACACATGACTGGTATTTTTGCTATTAACTAAATAAAATCAAATAAAACTTCCCGAAGAAAATTTGTTCGCAAAGACATTAAACAAATTTAAAAGAGAGAACATACTTGCGAATCAATAAAAAAAAATAGCATAAAAAATATATATTTCTAAGAGACAGAGAAACCCGATAACCGAATGTTATAAAATCTTATTACATGATAAGCATGTCTTCATTTTATCAGGTTTCTTAACGAACGAAATAAAAAAATGCGATAAACTTTGTGTCATTTGGATTATTCGGACTACTGTTCTCATCTTGAGTGTTATTCTCACAACGTTTCGGCTGATGTAAATTCCGACAAACACAGCGATGCAACATTGCGGCGATGGGACAGGGGCTTGGACTTGGTAGACAGTGTGGGACCTGTTTATTTTTAACCCTGTCTAAGAGTGAGAAGCCTGTGGTTGGTGCACCAGCCCAGATGTGACAGCAATACTCCATGCATTTTTAGCATGAACATGACAGAGTGACGGTGGGACAGAGATCCATATAGTTGGCTTCCGACCTAAACTATTTTCCCGCCACATGGAATGCTATAGACGATATGCGGTAGCTAAACAATTATATATTTTTTTAAGATTATGACATGCTGAACGTATTGGCCTTAAACTCAATTTAGTATTACGTATGAAATAGGGGGAGAACATTGCTTACATTAATAAATTAGCCGACACAAGTTCTTCCTGGAAATGGACGTTCTCTAAACTAGTTGATCTAATCGCTTCTTCTTTGGGGAAGGGCCCTTCCGAAATCTTTTCACAGAATTGACATGACGACGTATTTTTCAGGCAATTACACCAGGGGGGGAGTCATTTAGCCGTGCCCTTTATTGTAATTTATTTGTTCTCCCCATATTAGTGATTTTGAACGTCCCAGTGTTGTTAAGAAGTTGTAGCAGTTACCTCCTCCTTTCAAAACATAACTACACCGGTTTGCCGGTAGGTGTCGCTTTTTCACCGACAGGTGGCACTGTAAAGCGACACCAGAGTTATCTGCCCTTACGACTATAAAAACCGTTGCAAACGGAAAATCCATCTCTTCTTCACCGACCAACCCCGGCAGAACAACGCTGGCACCAGCGCTCCGTCTCTCTCTGTCTCTCTCTCTCTCTCTCTCTCTCTCTCTCTTCTCTGGTCAACGGGCCTTGACAGAACGACGCTAATACACTAGCGCTTCGTCTCACGCTTTTCTCTTCAACTGGTCTCGGCAAAACAACTACCAACACACGTTTCTTCCGTCAACACGTGGTCAAACAACGGTAAGAGTTCTCAACTCATTTTCTTTGTGTACGGCTTTCAAAGACTTTCCTCTCGCCGGATTCATTTCCTCTTATACCTTTTTCAAGAACTGTTTTTCCATCGACACACATGCATACATCACACACTTCATCATTCCACGTACACACACGTTCAATAAACGTTATTTGAACTACTTCATTTTTGTTTATTAATTATTACTCTGTCTTTGCATGCAACATTGCTTGATTCAACTTTGCACGTTTATAGTCCGGGAACATCACCCTCTCGATCATAACAAAGTTTTTTAAAAAGCTATTATCTCTAGCCACCTTGAAATGAGAGTTTTAAGACGTTTAATGGTTGTTCGAACTATTCACAAAAATATCCAAATCAATCAAATAATGTCATCGTGATGTGCCAAAACAATTTATGGAATTGGTTAACAGAATGATGAGTAAATTAATGTTTTTATTAGAAAGCTATTATCGCTGGTCGCAGAGTACATGATTACAAATGTTGGCACATGTTCGTCTTTTCCCACAGTTCGTTTTTCACAACTTTTTACTGACCAGTTTTTTTTTTTTCTTTTTTCGGTATACGCTTACCTATCAGGCTGCTAGAGAATTCCGGGGTTCAAAAATTGAGATTTTACGACGGGGGATCAGTTTTCAATGTAAATTCAACGTAGACTGATCCCCCTCTTTATGACCATCTCAAATTTTAAAAAATTATTCTTCTGCTTACAATTACCAATCATGTCGCGAGATAATTCCGGGGTTTTGGAAAATAATTTTTTTTAAATTGAGATTTTAAGACATAAAAAGTTGTGAAAAACGGACTATGGTAAAAGACGAACAAGACTGATTCCCCGTCTTAAAATCTCAATTTTTTTTAATTTCTTTCCAAAAACCCCGGAATTCTCTATTGACATGATAGGTAATTGTACACAGAAAAATTTTTTTTTTTTAATTGAGATGGTCAAAAAGAGGGATCAGTCTACGTTGAATTAACATTGGAAACTGATCTCCCCCTTCTAAAATGTAAAATATTTGAACTTTTTTTCAAAAATAAAACGGAATTCTCTAGCAGCCTGATAGGTAAGTGTACACCGAAAAAAGAAAAAAAAAACTGGCCAGTAAAAAGTTGTGAAAAACGGACTGTGGGAAAAGACGAACATGTGCCCAAATGTTCGTTAGCCTAGTAGATACAGAAGTTAGTGTGCGGCCTGGACACGCCGGTCCCTTCCGTTATTAACGTATTTGAGCGATTACGTTATAACTTATAACTTGATTAGGTTATCGCGTTTCTTCGTTTATTGCCGTAATGAAAAGCGTATTACCGTAAACGAAAACCATTTTACGGCTTCTCTCCGTTTGATTGTCTGCTATTTTTACGGCCTTCTAAGATTGTTTTACGACTTCGCGTTATCCAAACAAAAAGTCAAAATTCACACGCACTTTCTATTTTATGAGCCGTTCGTTTCCACACCTTATTTTTCGGAGAAGTGGGTCCAACGCAAACACTCAAGGCCCCGGGGGGGGGGGTGATCCGGGGAATCATGCCGGTGACGGGACAGTGGGGAACGGTTGCGGGAAATAAACGATAACGCCTTACCGGTTTTATGGTGTTCGGAGCGACACTCGAGACTTTCAGAAATTAAACCGATACACGTCGTCAACGAACTTTGAATAGGAATGACGAGGTTGATAACGACTGGAACAGCTTTTCTGTTGCTATCGCCCTATAAGATATAGATAAATACCTCAGTCCAGTCTATGTAAGGATGCCTGTGTGGAGAGTCTATTGTGAGTCAAGGGTTGCGCAATCCCGAACCACACCATTTCTGAACTGGCGTTGCTTGAGTCTAGTGGCAAGAAGTCTAAGACAACTAGAAACAATGCCGGGATAAGCAGAGAGCATACAACACCAGATATTCCCAACTGGTCACCCATCTGGTACTGACCAGGCCCAACGTTGCTTAACTGTGGTGATCTAACGGGAACCGGTGTGTCAACGTGATTACCCCAATAAGATTGTAAGGAGATGATGAGAGGATGAAAGGGGTTATCCTTTTATCTTCTCGTAAAGAAACGGAACAACGAAAAGTATTTCTGTAACTATAACAAAAAGGGGTTTTATTAACTCAAGGTTACCTATACCGTTTGGTATAGGTAGAAGAGAGAGGGACAGTGTCCGTCTGAGGAAGAGGAAGAATATAAGAGTTCTTAGGGCCGCTCGTGGATTTCTTCAGGTGAAGATGGTAGTAGTCGTCGAGTGGGCGACGGCGGCAGGAGAGAGAGCGTTTCCTCGTTCCTCGCTGGTGCTCTGTGCGATGTGTCCAAGCTAGTGCCAGGAGGTCGTCTGATCTTTTTCCTCGAACCCTAAGGGAACATAAGTAGTCCCTTAGGGAACTAACGATATTACTGCGCCCTGTGATTTGATTGGACAAGCCAGCTCACAGGGACAGTGATTACGCATTCAAAAGTAGTCCCTATTGGTTACTGCTACAAGATAACACATCTTTAAAAGTGCGGCTTGCCTGAACAGTTACCAGATCTTTTGTAGAAGAGCCCCGCCACAAAATACCCATGTTAAAAATACACCCGCCAAACAAATACCCCGCCACAAAATACACCCGCCAAACAAATACACCCGCCACAAAAAAAAACCATGTTAAAAATATCCCCGCCAAAAAATACCCCGCAACAAAATACACCCGCCACAAAATATCCATGTTAAAAATATCCCCGCCAAAAAATAATCCGTCAAAAATACATCCGTCAAAAATACACCCGCAAAAAATTCACCCGCAAAAAAATACACCCGCCACAAAATACACCCGTCAAAAAATACATCCTCCACAAAATACCCATGTTAAAAATATCCCCGCCAAAATACCCCGTCAAAAATACCCCCGCCAAAAAATACACCCGCCACAAAATACACCCGTCAAAAAATACATCCGCCACAAAATACATCCGTCAAAAATACCCCCGCCAAAAAATACACCCGCCACAAAATACACCCGCCAAAAAATAATCCGTCAAAAATACATCCGTCAAAAATACACCCGCAAAAAATTCACCCGCAAAAAAATACACCCGCCACAAAATACACCCGTCAAAAAATACATCCTCCACAAAATACCCATGTTAAAAATATCCCCGCCAAAATACCCCGTCAAAAATACCCCCGCCAAAAAATACACCCGCCACAAAATACACCCGTCAAAAAATACATCCGCCACAAAATACCCATGTTAAAAACACCCCCGACAAAAATACCCCCGCCAAAAATACCCCCGCCAAAAAATACCCCCGCCAAAAATACACCCGCCAAAAAATACCTCCGTCACACACAATAAAAAGCAACAGACAAAATTCGTATCATGGTAAAAACAAAATAAAAATTGGTACTGATGTATTTGATGAATACCAAATACCTGTTCTCGAAAAATTGAGATCACGTGATATTATCGTAGACGGTGTCATCTGAAAAACTGACCCCTCGTCTTAAATTACCGTGCGCTTTTATCAATAGATATTTCAAAAAACAGAAAACAATTAAATTCAAATTATAAAACACAAAAAAAAACAAATAAATTAATCAATTTAATTTTTTTTTAAGAGCAGATATTTGGTACTGGTCAACTACACCAGCACCGTTCACAATTTTATCAATTGAATTAAAGTTATGGATACTTCTCCACAATACGAACCATAGTGTTGTTTGTTTTTGTCTTTGTTTTTTTTCGTTCGTATTGTGTAGAATCACAAAGTTATTTTACAGTGTAAAAAAGTTTATACTTATCTTCAATGGCCTCTGGTTTGAGGAGACAGATGTAAAAGGCCCATCACTTTTGCAATTGGGGTAATACTAATAGGTAATCATGTGACCATTGGCGGTGTCACGTGTCATTGACTATGCTATTGTAGCAGTTATCTCCCTCTTCTCAAAAATAATTGCACCGGTTTGCCAGTAGGCGTCGCTTTACACCGTCAGGTGGCACTGGAAGGCGACCACAGAGTTATCTGTCCTTCTTGATTATATAAACCGGTGCACAACGTCAGACAGGGCTCTTTTTTAGTTCCAGCCACGGCAGACGATAGTCATTGGAGACGTTGTTCAAATTCATAAACACGTTTTTCTCGGTAAGAGATTTTTCTTCACACACGCATTCATATTCCTACAGAGACAATTTCTTCTCCAGAACATTTTATTTTCACGTACACAATTTCTTTATTGAACATATTTTCCCATGTGCGTTTCAATCATATGAACTATTTCAACTCCACATACATTATACATACATATATACATACACACACACACATAATACATACATATATACACAGAGCATTCATCATTCTACTTACACACTGTATACGTATTAATATACTCTGTTTCATTGTCTTGACACACGTTCAATAAAGGCTTTATTTAAACAACCTATTGCCTGTGAATTATTATTTTGCCTTGCATGTGACATTGCTTGGATTATGAACGTGTAACCTAGAATCCCGACACCATAAAACGGATTGTTTTTGGCAAGTATTTTTTTTTTGCCTCCTTTTTTCTACACTTGTTTCCTATTTTCTTACCGTTACGGTAGTTTAAGAGTTTACTAATATTTATTTGCTAGACATCAAAGGGACCCGTACCCTAGGTCGCAACTGACGGCAATCTGTTGCAAGAGATTATAGTACAAGAAAGGTAAGGCGTTTTTCTTTTCTCATTCTCTCTTGCGCTTTCTCTTTCTCTCTCTTTCTCTTTCTCTCTCTCTCTCTCTCTCTCTTTCTCTCTCTCTCTTTCTCTCTCTCTTTCTCTTTTTATCTCTTTATCTCTCTCTTTATCTCTCTTTATCTCTCTCTCTCTCTCTTTCTCTCTCTCTCTCTCTCTGCCAGTTGCCATTGTTGCGTCAGGTGTAAATTCTGTATTTCTTTAAGTCGTCTTCCTAACTACGTCATTTATTTCCACTCGTTCGTGGCGTCCCAATAGCAGAAATACGCTTCATATATAAATTCGTTGAAAAAGGATTATTTTAATATACAAATCAAGTAAACTTTTTAAACTGGATTTCACCAGAGCCCTGTTAGCGGCGTTATGGCTCTAATACCACTGGATGCCAGACCTGTCATGTTCCAAACGGCCGAGCTATTGTCGTCGATTTAAAGTGAGTTGGGCTTCTGCAGAGAGCTCACGAATATTGTCTTATATGCATGACGTCCATCTCGTGAACTGCATCTATTTGTTAACCTGCAGGATTGCAGGTTTTACTCCCTACACTGGGAGCAGCAAACAAAAGCGGTTGCATGCAAAGTTGGGAAAGGTTTGACCCAGAACATACAAAGGAATGACGCAGAAGTAACATTGCCACTTTCACTCAATTGATTTGCGGTTCCACACCCGACACGGCTTTGATTACCGCAAGCTGAGGCAGAGACGACCAGAGGACAGCGGATCCTGATGCCGACCCTTCCTGGACTACCACGTTGCCACCCATGCCTAAAACGGGATGGAATGGGTGGCTGCTGCTGGGCTGTAGAGTCGACGATTGGGAAAGTGGGAAGTCAAGTCGGATGTAAGAGGTAACCGTCCGTGCCCTAACCCTAACTCTAACTCTAACCCTAAACCTTAAATCCTAACCCTAACCCTAAACCCTAACCCTAACTCTAACCCCAACTCTAACCCTAACCCTAACCCTTAACCCTAATCCTAAACCCTAACCCTAACTCTAACCCTAAACCTAACTCTAATCCTAACCCTAACCCCTAAACCTTAAACCCTAACCCTAAACCCTAACCCTAAACCTAAACCCTAACCCTAACCCTAACCCTAACCGTCCGTGCCCTCAGAGACAGTTCGCAGTTAACCGAATCAATTGCATCGGTTTGAACACGAAGAAAGCAATTAGCCACGTCGGCATGGAATTATTTCCAACAAAAACACGTGAATAAACAACATAAAAAGTTCGGTAATCGGTTTGGCTGGGAGACGCCATTTTATGACTGATGACGTCAGCAGAATGCGTGCACACACGCTCGAGCGCACTCGTTCGCTCCCGAAATCACCAAAAAGCAGAAAGGAATGGAAGAGATTTCGTTTTATGGGAAGATTCGAAACAGCGATACAAGATGCGTCCATTCTTAAGATGCGTCCATTCTTAAGATGCGTCCATTTAATCTGCGCGTTTATTGACGAAAATTATTTTTGCAACTTAAGTGTGACAAACCGACGAAATTGCTTTCTAAAATTGAAACGTGACCGATTAACGAAAATGCTATTTTATACTTTGACGTGACAGATCAACGACAAAATTGTTATTCCTTCTTTCAAACTTAGGGGTGACAGATTGTCGAAAATGCTATTTAAGACTTAAGCGTGACAGATAAACGACAGTGAGTTTGAAAACTTAGGCGTGGCTAATTTTCAAAAATGTCATACCGAACTTACGTGTGACAGACCAGCCGACCATCTTATAAAATCAAACATACGTCCATTCCATCTGCCCCGATTTTCATCGATGAAAATTCTATTTTCAAAGGACGTCAGACCGACAGACAGACGGACATATTCTCTTTTACAAATGCTATTACAGATGTCAGTGAATTATGGGTAAAGTAATGATTCGTGTTCCACAATAGGTAAAATAATGACTTGCGTTACACAATAGGTAAAATAGTGATTTGTGTTACACAATAGGTAAAATAATGACTTGTGTTACACAATAGGTAAAATAATGACTTATCTTACACAATATGTAAAATAGTAACTTGTGTTACACAATAGGTAAAATAGTGACTTGTGTTACACATTACGTAAAATAGTCACTTGCGTTGCAGAATAGGTAAAATAATGATTTGTGTTACACAATAGGTAAAATAGTGACTTATGTCACACAATAGGTAAAATAGTCACTTGCGTTGCAGAATAGGTAAAATAATGATTTGTGTTACACAATAGGTAAAATAGTGACTTATGTCACACAATAGGTAAAATAGTCACTTGCGTTGCAGAATAGGTAAAATAATGATTTGTGTTACACAATAGGTAAAATAGTGACTTATGTCACACAATAGGTAAAATAGTGGCTTGTGTCACACAATAGGTAAAATAATAACTTATGTTACACAATAGGTAAAATAGTGACTTGTGTCACACAATAGGTAAAATAATGACTTATGTTACACAATAGGTAAAATAGCCACGTGTGTTATACAATAGGTAAAATAGTGACTCGTGTAACACAATGGATAAAATAGAGACAATTGTCACACCATAGCTAAAATAGTGACTTGTGCCACACAATCGGTAAAAATTAGTGACTTAAGTATCAAAATGTGTAAAATAGTTACTTGTGTTACATAACAGGTACTATAGTAACTTGTGTCACACAATGAGTACAATAGTGACTTGTGTTCCACTAATCATATCATTGGCAAGAGGTTCTTTGTTACGTCATTAAATAGGTAAAAATAGATCGATATGCCGCAAAAAGCCAGTTTTTTGTATGTATAACATTACTATATAAACACTTAAGCGTGACAGGCCGACCAACTGACAGAGCCTCCCATAAAGATCCGAGGACGCATCTAAAAAAAAGAACAACAAACACAATTGTTATCATTCCCGCCTAATTATTCTATCCCTCTTGATTTAAAGGTCATTCGCTGAACGTTATTCAAAATGGCCGATTTGATTTCCGTAATGAGGATCATTTTCATTCTCTGCTTTTGATCAAGAAATAAAAATTAACGGGGTTAAACGTTTCGATTGCAATTCTGATCGAGACTTTTAATATTTATAGGAACTCATTATTTTGATTTCAGACTAAAGACTTTTAATATTCATAGGAACTCTTCAATTATTTTGATTTCAGACTAAAGACTTTTAATATTCATAGGAACTCATTATTTTGATTTCAGACTAAAGACTTTTAATATTCATAGGAACTCTTCAATTATTTATGTTTTTTTACACAAGTCGCTGCATAGAAGTCATGAAGCCACTCGATGAAAGAAGCTAATAATAAAAGTAACAAGGGAGATAAACCAACCCCGAAAGAGACACCACCACCAGCGTTCAATCCCCTGGACTCCAAACAGGTTAGCCAAAAAGTAAACCCTTCAATAGTCGAACAGGGGAGAAAGGGGTTACTAGCTGAAAAAGACTACCCCTGAAGTTTGCTTTTAAACTTAAGTGTGACAGACACAAAACGACGGTAGAACAGATTCTCTGATATAGATCGTTGGACGTATCTTCTAAAGGATTTAAACATTTGATCCGTATAAAATTAAAATCGGTCTTTTTAATATGTAATAAATAAAATAAAGTTAGTCTCTTTATCATTTCTTTGTTATCGATAGCTTTTGTTCTACAATATTTGATTCTGGTTTGTCAGTTTTTCTTGTGGATCGTTGGGTATTGGTCCAGATTAAGACCCAAGCTAAAATCGACTTGGTGTCGGTAGTTTCCGGATGTTTACGTAGACGGCCAGAAAAATCCCGAAGCGCTTATCCAATCAGAATACGTGAAAATAATTAGACAACAAGTTACCATTTTAACTAATTGAATCGCGAAATTCACTAATTGGAAATAAAAATTGTTGGAAGCGATGCTGAATTTTAACGAGTTAGCACAGGTTATTATGTCTCCTGAAGGAGTGATTCAATTTTGTCAGGGTAAAACATTTTATAACCCTAACCGTAATCCCTAACCCTAACCCCTAACCCTAACATCGTGTTAACACTTGTTCGGTAATATTTTTCTTTAAAAAATTTTACGTGTAAAAAAAACTTTTATCATCTGTTTATTTTTATTTTGCTTCACACAAAACATTTTTCTTTGTTAAAAAAGAAAAAATATTTCATACAATTTGACTAATTCTATTATTTGATTAAAACCAACCTTTTTTTGACTAATTGTATTCTTGCTTTAAATGTTAGTTATTTTTTTAGATGCAGGAAACCTACTTTTCATTCGTTTTTTTTCTGGCCGTCTACGTAAACATCCGGAAACTACCGACGCCAAGTCGATTTTAGCTTGAGTCCTAATGTGGACCAGTATCGACTAAAGTGCACTAGAAGTGCACTTTAGTTTTTTAAATTTTAACCTGTTATAACAGGTTATTACGTCTCCCGAAGGAATGATTAAATTTTGTCGGTGGGTGGGGTAATAACTCTAACAAACACCGTTTTAACACTTGTTCAGTGATATTTTTCTTCAAAAAAAAAATTGACATAAAAACATTTTAGCTCATTTTGATTCACACAAAAATTTTCTTTAAAAGAAAAAAAAAATTCTTACAATTTGACTAATTTTATTATTTGCTAAAACCAACCTTTTTTGATTAATTGCATTCTTGCTTTAAATGTCAGTTATTTTTTTTAACGCAGGCAACAGATTTTTCATTCTGCTTTTTCCAGACGTCTACGTAAACATCCGGAAACTACCGATGCTAAGTCGATTTTAGCTTGGGTCCTAACCAAGACCATTACCGACTGTTGCAGCATGTTGTTAAGAAGAATAAAATGTAATTTGATTGAACTCCTTACAGAAAATACTTTGTACGGGTCGGAATTATTTTCAAATGGCCGCCATCTTTAAAAAAAAGATGTGACTTTGTATAACTCGGAAAACAAGCTTTTCTGGGCCTATGTTTATTGGGACCTTTTTCTTTATTTACACACATAGAATATAATAGCATCGATTTTCCGAACATGTTATATAAATATTGACAACACAAAACTATGATTTTGTTCAAATCGATCAATTATTAATCGATTGATTGCTGATTGAATTCTTATGGTGTAACCAGATCAGGCTGTCTAAAGATATCGGATTCCTGACTTAAAATGCACCAAACATTGATGTTATTGTTTTTTCCTTTCCCTTTGCCAAAATCAATCATGTTCTACAAAGCTAAACACAAAAACATTTTCCTCTACAAAACAAGAACAAAACAAAAGCACTCTGAATAAATATTTGAAGATATAAAGAACTTGAAGCATTAAAACTTTTACCAAAATGACCGGATTCGGCATTAAATAACCTGAAAAGGGTTGATATGCCGTAAAACAAAAAACGAAACCAAACACCATGAATAAATATTTGAAGATATAAAGAACTTGAGGCATAAAAACTTTTACCAAAATGACCGGATTCGGCATTAAATAACCTGAAAAGGGTTGATATGCCGTAAAACAAAAAAACGAAACCAAACACCATGAATAAATATTTGAAGATATAAAGAACTTGAAGCATTAAGACTTTTACCAAAATGACCGGATTCGGCATTAAATAACCTGAAAAGGGTTGATATGCCGTAAAACAAAACAACCAAACCAAACACCATGAATAAATATTTGAAGATATAAAGAACTTGAAGCATTAAAACTTTTACCAAAATGACCGGATTCGGCATTAAATAACCTGAAAAGGGTTGATATGCCGTAAAACAAAACAACCAAACCAAACACCATGAATAAATATTTGAAGATATAAAGAACTTGAAGCATAAAAACTTTTACCAAAATGACCGGATTCGGCATTAAATAATCTGAAAAGCGTTGATATGCCGTAAAACAAAACAACCAAACCAAACACCATGAATAAATATTTGAAGATATAAAGAACTTGAAGCATAAAAACTTTTACCAAAATGACCGGATTCGGCATTAAATAATCTGAAAAGGGTTGATATGCCGTAAAACAAAACAACCAAACCAAACACCATGAATAAATATTTGAAGATATAAAGAATTGAAGCATAAAAACTTTTACCAAAATGACCGGATTCGGCATTAAATAACCTGAAAAGGGTTGATATGCCGTAAAACAAAACAACCAAACCAAACACCATGAATAAATATTTGAAGATATAAAGAACTTGAAGCATAAAAACTTTTACCAAAATGACCGGATTCGGCATTAAATAATCTGAAAAGGGTTGATATGCCGTAAAACAAAACAACCAAACCAAACACCATGAATAAATATTTGAAGATATAAAGAACTTGAAGCATAAAAACTTTTACCAAAATGACCGGATTCGGCATTAAATAACCTGAAAAGGGTTGATATGCCGTAAAACAAAACAACCAAACCAAACACCATGAATAAATATTTGAAGATATAAAGAACTTGAAGCATAAAAACTTTTACCAAAATGACCGGATTCGGCATTAAATAACCTGAAAAGGGTTGATATGCCGTAAAACAAAACAATCAAACCAAACACCATGAATAAATATTTGAAGATATAAGGAACTTTAAGCATAAAATCTTTGGTACTTACGGACCGGACTGAAATAATAACATTATTTAGAAAAGGGTTGATATGCCGTAAAACAATCTGATTGAATTCGACTAGGACTTATACTGAACTAGGACATCTTCTGGGCATATACGATCAAGTAGTTGGCCTCTGGCTACACCAACGTATCACACGACCTCTTCGCGCCACTGCGTGTGGGTGACCACTACCGCTTGACACTGGAATCAAGCAGTGCCGACTCAGGAGAGGTGTGGTTGAGGATTGCGCAACTCTTGCTTCAGAATTACACGCGCATGTGTTACAATTACACGCGCATGTTGATATGCCGCAAAACTAAACCCTAACCCCAACCCTAACCCTACCCCCCCCCCCTTTGCCGAACTGTGCAGATTTTGTATGTTTTGTCACTTCTGTCTAACATCTCTCGACAAACATTTTATCAAAATGACCGGATTCGGCATTAAATAACTCGAAAAGGGTTAATATGCCGTAAAACAATCTGATTGAATTCGACTAGGACTTATACTGAACTAGGACTTATACTTGAGTCTTCTGGGCATATACGATCAAGTAGTTGGCCTCTGGCATCACCAAGTTATCACACAACCTCAGGAGAGGTGTGGTATGGATTGCGCAACCCTTGCCTCATAATTACACGTGCAGCCAACCTAACAGGATGTGTCCATTGTTTCTCAAAACTGAACGGAGGCTATGATGAACAGGGAAGATGGAAAAATATTGAGCTATATATGTGGTAGCGGTTACGCCTATTAATATATAGGCATACAAACATTGGCAACAGTAAAAAAAACAAAAAAAAACAGTATGTCTAAATTGATCAGTTATTGATTGATTGATTTCTGATTGAATTTGATTTATGAAAATCTGCGCTATTTTATGTTGTTGCTGTTGTTGTTGTTGTTGTTGTTGTTGTTGTTGTTGTTGCTGTTGTTGCTGTTGTTGCTGTTGTTGTTGTTGTTGTTGTTGTTGTTGTTGCATTGCGTAAAATCTGCGTCCCACGACTGAAAAGCTATGATTATTAACATTAAAACGACTCGATTAGAATTCTCGATAAACGAAACGTTTAAATAATTTCGTAGTTTCGTCCACGCATCACTATACGAGGCTCTGTCCGTCCGTCCGCCGGCCCGCCACGCTTCAGTTTGTAATGAGATTTTCATCCGTCTGTCACGTCTAAGATTAAAATGTAAGCACGCGTTTGTCGACTTATCTTAATTTAGATTCATCTAAAGAAAATAGTATATATATATATATATATATATATATATATATATATATATATATATATATATATATATATATATATATATATATATATATATATATATATATGGGAAATGAAAAAGGAAAAACCAAAAAGGATGTTTTTTTTTATATATTCATCAACGTTTCGTCTTTATTTGTAAGACTTCCGCAGGATGATAATTTTAAAAGAGAGATGTCATGCAAGTACATGAAAATATTGGGTTGAGATGATGGGTTGATGAGAAAAAGTAGTAGCCACTATTTCCGTTCACCCCCACCCCTCCACTTTTTCACTCAGAACCATCCTCATTAATTTCATTCCATGCTACTGACTTCACTAAGCCCAGACCTCGGGTCTGAGCACCCAGTAGTGGCTACTACTTTTTCTCGTCAACCCATCATCTCAACCCAATATTTTCACGTACTTGCATGACATTTTTCTTAAGATTATCATCCTGGGGAAGTCTTACAAATAAAGACGAAACGTTGATGAATATATAAAAAAAAAAACCATCCTTTTTGGTTTTACCTTTTTTATTTCCCATTACGTCGGATTACCTTCATCCTTCCTTTCTTATATATATATATATATATATATATATATATATATATATATATATATATATATATATATATATATATATATATATATATATATATAAGAAAGGAAGGATAATATATATATATATTATTTGTTTTATTTATTGTCTATGTACGTAACGTTTCGTCCTTTATAATCGGGGCTCATCAGCATAGAGATATGACTATTCACTACCGGTCAAGCGATTCGAACCCCGGATTACGAGTATTTTGCAACTCAAATCCCGACGCCTGAACCACTCGGCCAAGTTGAACAGCGAATAAACGGTGATAAGTCTAACACTTTATGTGGCGGCTTGACGTCATAAGAGCGTTCTACTTAATGAAAGGAATGATGCATTTTATAGCTAGCGACGTCATGCTGTGTTAATACTACACTTACAGTGCTCTTCCAGACGCGTTTTTCTAGGAACTACAAATAATAAATATTTGTTATTGTTTATTATCTATGTACGTATGCGTTTCGTCCTCATCAGCATAGAGATATGACTATTCACTACCGGTCAATAATCAAGTATACACATTTTTTTATCAGCAAAAAAGGGTTAGTGTTAGGGTTAGGGTTAGTGTTAGTGTTAGGGTTATGGTTAGGGTTAGGGTTAGGGTTAAAGTTAAGGTAAAGGTTAGGGCTAGGGTTAGGGTTAGGGTTAGGGTTAGGGTTAGGGTTAGGGTTAGGGTTTAGGGTTAGGGTTAGGGTTAGAGTTAAGGTAAAGGTTAGTGTTAGTGTTAGGGTTAGGGTTAGGGTTAGGGTTAAGGTAACGGTTAGTGTTAGGGTTAGGGTTAACGTTAGGGTTAGGGTTAGGGTTTAGGGTTAGGGTTAGGGTTAGAGTTAAGGTAAAGGTTAGGGTTAGGGTTAGGGTTAGGGTTAGGGTTAGGGTTAAGGTAACGGTTAGTGTTAGGGTTAGGGTTAGGGTTAGGGTTTAGGGTTAGGGTTAGGGTTAGAGTTAAGGTAAAGGTTAGTGTTAGGGTTAGGGTTAAGGGTTAGGGTTAGGGTTAGGGTTAGGGTTAAGGGTTAGGGTATGGGTTAGGGTTAAGGGTTAGGGTAAAGGTTAGGGTTAGGGTTAAGGGTTAGGGTTAGGGTTAAGGGTTAGGGTTAAGGTAAAGGTTAGTGTTAGGGTTAGGGTTAAGGGTTAGGGTATGGGTTAGGGTTAAGGGTTAAGGGTTAGGGTTAAGGGTTAGGGTTAGGGTTAGGGTTAGGGTTAAGGGTTAGAGTTAAGGTAAAGGTTAGTGTTAGGGTTAGGGTTAAGGGTTAGGGTATGGGTTAGGGTTAAGGGTTAAGGGTTACGGTTAAGGGTTAGGGTTAGGGTTAGGGTTAGGGTTAGGGTAAAGGTTAGGGTTAGGGTTAGGGTTAGCTAAACCCTAACCCCTTTCCCTAACCCTAACCCATACCCTGATCAAGGTTTAAACATAATGCAATACTTCTGACAAAGATGTTTATCATCGAAAGTACTCAAGTTAAAAAAAAAAAAGTTTTTAAAGTAAATAAATAATTTATTTTTAAAAACAAATAATTTGCGTTGTCCAGGTTTTCAAAATATTCTAAAAAGATATTCTCCTTATTATAGATATATATATATATATATAATGATATGATGAATGTATGTATTATTACGTAGTAATAGGGAAAAGAACGTTTTAATACTTTTTCGTCTTGAGCGATACAAAAAAATATGGCGGCATCCCGTAAGACTCCATTTTGTGAAAATCACGATTCTTGTAGCCCATTTACACATTTCAAACGTGTTTCTCTTCCGATTACATGCGGAATACAAACTTGATTTTAACTCGAAATGATTCCTCATTTAATAACATTTAATAAAACAACATTAAAAACATTTATATTGCCTATGCACAATTTTTTTTATCGCATTATGTTTAAACCGTCCATCTTTATGATTACCTAATTTCTTTTATGTTTCGTAATTTTTTAAATGGCGATTCATCACCTGTGCTATTTGTATTAATCGGACTACTATTCTCATCTTTGACGTTCTTCCCACAAAGTTTCGGCCGATATAACCTCCGACCTTCTTCAGTTGCATCTTGTCGAACTCGAGAACCTATATGTAATTTCAAACTGAACCCCTTTTTTTAAATTTAATCCACGACGGTAGATTGTTCTTGTTCTGTCTGCCATAAACAGGTAACAGTTTAGAATAAGTAATATGAAAGTTTACTCTTAGATTAGATTAGATTAATAACGTAGGGGAATTTTTTTAAAAAGCACGAAAAATAGGCTAGTCCAAATCAAGTATCGATATAACAGAGGGGTTCAGTATGACTTTGAAAATCCGACAAGATAACTTTATATGTTACATATATGGTATATGTCACCTGCAGATAATCTATTTTCAAGTTGTCAGAAGCATTGGCTTTGAATATATATTCAATAGAGCTTACGCGACTATCTAGTGTACCGACAAAGTTAACAGGGTAAATATTATGAAATATCACCTGTTTATGTGTGTTTGAGATAAGTTGGGTAATTAGCGCTAATGAAATATCACCTGTCACGTTCAGCGTCTCGTCCGACTGCTCTAAAAAGTACGCGAACGGATTTTTGTAAAGTGCGCTAGAAAAATAGTCATAAAAACTCTTTTTTTTTTAATCTTAAGCAGAAAAGACTGAAGAAACCGCTATTCTAATCTTAATTGTGACAGACCAACGTAATTGTGACAGGCCAACATAAATGCTTGTTCTCCAACCACCGATTGTCATGGCAAATAACACCCTTTATCATTCAAACTCCTCGGCCTAACCTTCACAGGTAACATGAATTGGAACAAATACATTGAAGACATTACCAAGGCTGCCGCAAATAAGGTTGGCTCCCTCTACCGTGCTAGTAAACTCCTCACACCTGACATTATCCTGTATCTCTACAAAGCCACCATCCGCCCATGCATGGAGTATTGTTGCCACATCTGGGCTGGTGCATCATCTACTGGTCTCTCCCTCCTTGACAAGGTCCAAAAAAGAATCGCCAACCTAATAGGTCCCTCACTGTCAACCAAGCTCCAGTCCCTGTCCCATCGCCGCAATGTAGCATCCTTGTGCTTGTTTTACAAATACTTCAATGGATTATGCTCCGATGAATTGGCTACTCTGGTGCCCCCCTAGGCGTAAATTCACTAGACTAACTCGACAATCAACTAAATCCCATCCATTCACTGTGGCGGTCCCCAGATGCCAGAGAGCCTTCTACTCAAATAGCTTCTTTCCTCATGCTGCTGGCCTCTGAAACTCCCTCCCTGCCCCCTGTTTCCCCAACAGTACTGACATGCAGAAATTTAAAACTAATGTAAACAGACATCTCGCTGTGCAGATCCCAATTTAGGTTGACCCCCCCCCCAACCTTCTCCCCTTTTCTTTTTTTCAGTAGCCCCTTACGTCTACAGTGGCGGCCTGCCTTGTTTGGGGTGAACTATGTTAAAGAAAATGTTTTTAAAAAGTTTACGTGGATACCATTTGGCGTAGTGGTAGGAGTGACTGTGAATTGGCCGGTCGAGTCATACTAAAGACTTAAAAGAATGGTGAGTGATGTTCCCTTGCTAAACACTCAGACGATCAAAGGTAAGTGGAGCAATCATGGGAAATAAGTGTAGTAACTAATGAAAAGGGAGTCATCAGGTCGCCCTCGACTACGGTAAACCAGTTTACTTTTCTTACATGTATTTATTTACCTCCTAAAGGTCAGGTGTGGGTTTTGATGAAAGTGTTTGAGTGGAACGAACTTGATTCGAACCCGGCACACCCAGGTCCTTAGTCCACGTCGTTAACCACTTAGCCACTGTGCCATGCCCATGTATACGCACTACAAATACGCAGTATTACATACTACAACTTCTTTCAGTATAAACTGACCCCTGATGCCGATGTAATTGGCATGGACATCCCCGTCGGCATTCCACGGTATGGGCGCCTTAGGCAATTGACCATAACCCTAACCCCCTTCTCAAAGAGAGAAGGCAAGGCCTGGGAGGGAGGACCTCCTAGGACTACACACGACATACTACCTCAACCCGACAGATAAAGGCCACCGAAATGGCCAGTGTCTTGACTGGTGTTTAGGCGGTACAATCATCAACCGACTTTCGCAATCCGCTGGTCGTCTTCAAGTCTAATCTCAACAAATATTTGTCCACCCGTCCTCTTACATAATCAAATTGCATCCATTGTATTCATCGTGTTCAATCCTCTCATAGTTCAGTAACCTTTATCCCCGAGTGGCTTTTGACCTTGGTAAGTGGTAACTCAATCGTATAAAAATAAAAGCAAACATATTGTTACATATGTAAAGGCTTTTTGGGCCAAACTTTCATGTTAAAAGTACGAAAATGTGATTTTTGTGAAAACAGAAAACAAACTGAGCTCATCAATCGAAATATGTGTAAAACATGAAATATGTGTAAAACATGAAATATGTGTAAAACATGAAATATGCACATAACATGAAATATGTGTAAAACATGAAATATGTGTAAAACATGAAATATGCACATAACATGAAATATGTGTAAAACATGAAATGTGTGTAAAACATGAAATATGCACATAACATGAAATATGTGTAAAACAGGAACGAATTAGCTTGTCTGAAGATCAAAACGTTCACGTTTGAAATCAAAATAATGAGCTCCTATGAATATTTAAAAGACCCGATCAGAATTGCAAAACAAAAACGTTTAATCTTTTTTTGTATTTCTTGGTCAAAAGAAGAGAATGGAAATAAACCACTCCATGCGGAAATCAAATCAGCTATTTTGAATAACGTTCAGCGAATGACCTTTGAATAAAGCGCAGCGCATGTAATTGACCAGAATGATAACGGTCGATCCAATCAAAGGGGGAAGTAACTCCGTATAAACGAATACATAGTCGCGTCTCTTTTTTTTAAAGACGGCGGTCATTTGAAAATAACCCCGACCCGAACAAAGTATTTTCCGGAAGAAAATGAAATGGAATTACATTTTATTCTTCTTAAAAACTTGTAGGACGAAAGGAATCGATGACAAAGAAAAAAAAGAGGCCGACTCTACTTTATGTATTAAATTACATGAATTTTAAAAACTGTTGTATGGGGGAGGCTATCGATGACAAAGAGAAGATAAAGAGGCTTACTTTACTTTATATATTAGATATCAAAAGACGCGATTGTAATTTTATGCGAATCAAACGCTTAAATCCTTTAGTAGATACGTCCAAACATCTCTACCATCCCTCTGTCTTTATGTCACGCTTAAGTTTGAAATCAAACTAATGAGCTTCTATGAATATTAAAAGTCTCGATCAAAATTGTAAACCAAACGTTTAACCCCGTTTATTTTTATTTCTTGATCAAAAGCAGAGAATGAAAATGATCCTCATTACGGAAATCAAATCGGCCATTTTGAATAACGTTCAGCGAATGACCTTTAAATCAGGAGAGATGGAATAATTAGGCGAGAATGATAACAATTGTGTTTGTTGTTCTTTTTTTTAGATGCGTCCTCGGATCTTTATGGGAGGCTCTGTCAGTTGGTCGGCCTGTCACGCTTAAGTGTTTATATAGTAGTGTTATACACACAAAAAAACTGCCTTTTTGCGGCATATCGATCTATTTTTACCTATTTAATGACGTAACAAAGAATCTCTTGCCAATGATATGATTAGTGGAACACAAGTCACTATTGTACTCATTGTGTGACACAAGTCACTATAGTACCTGTTATGTAACACAAGTAACTATTTTTCCACATTTTCTTATACAAGTCCCTAATTTTTACCGATTGTGTGGCACAAATCACAATTTTACCTATTGTGTGACAACGGTCTCTATTTTACTTATTGCGTGGCACAAGTCACTATTTAACCTATTGTGTGACAATTGTCTCTATTTTATCTATTGTGTGACGCGATTCAGTATTTTATCTATCGTATAACACACGTGACTATTTTACTTATTGTGTAACATAAGTCACTATTTTACGCATTGTGTAACACAAGTCACTATTTTACCTATTGTGTAACACAAGTCACTATTTTACCCATTTTATTACTCAAGTCACTAATTTTAACCGATTCTTGGGCACAAACCACTATTTTACCTATTGTGTAACAAAAGTCTCTATTTTACTTTTTGCGTGGCACAAGTCACTATTTTACCTATTGTGTGACACAAGTCACTATTTTATCTATTGTGCAACACAAGTTACTATTTTACCTATTGTGTGACGCGAGTCACTATTGTACTTATTGTGTTACACAAGTCACTACTGTATCTATTGTGTAACACATTTCACTATTTTACCCATTTTATTACTCAAGTCACTAATTTTAATCGATCCTCTGGCACAAACCACTATTTTACCTATCGTATAACACACGTGACTATTTTACCTATTGTGTAACATATATCATTATTTTACCAATTGTGTAACACAAGTCACTATTTTACTGATTGTGTAACACAAGTCACTATTTTACCTATTGTGTAACACAAGTCACTATTTTAGCTATTGTGTAACACAAGTCACTATTTTACCTATTGTGTAACACAAGTCACTATTTTACCCATTTTATTACTCAAGTCACTAATTTTAACCGATCCTGTGGCACAAACCACTATTTTACCTATTGTGTGACAAAAGTCTCTATTTTACTTTTTGCGTGGCACAAGTCACTATTTTACCTATTGTGTGACACAAGTCACTATTTTATCTATTGTGTAACACACGTCACTATTTTACCCATTTTCTTACTCAAGTTACTATTTTACCTATTGTGTGACGCGAGTCACTATTGTACTTATTATGTGACACGAGTCACTATTTTATCTACTGTGTGAGACGAGTCACTGCTTTACCCATTTTGATACTCAAGTCACTGTTTTAACCAATTGTATGACACAAGTCACTATTCCACATATTGTGTGACAAAAGTCTCTATTTTATCCATTGTGTGACTCGAAGCACTAATTGACCCATTTTGTTACTCAAGTGACTATTTTAACTTCTGGTGTGACACAAGTAACTACTTTACCCATAATGTTCGTCCCTGTTACATCTGTAATAGCATTTGTAACGTTTGGTGAAGAGGCGCGGTCCGTTTGTTTGTCGGTCCCACAGCCTGTAACACAATGTCCTTTGAAAATTGCATTTTCATCGAAAAAAAAGAGACGGATTGAATGGACGTATCTTATTTTAGATATGTCCAAGCCTTTCTATAAGATCGTCGGTTGGTCTGTCACACGTAAGTTCGATATGGTATTTTCGTCAGTCTGTCACACTTAAGTTTTAAATAGCATTTTTGCAGGTTTGTCACGATTAAGTTTTATAAATCGCTGTCGTTGATCTGTCACACTTAAGTAGTAAATTATGAGACGGGAATGATAACATTATTTGTTGTTCTTTTTTAGAAGCGTCTTCGTATCTTCACGGGAAGCTCTGTCAGTCGGTCGGTCGGTCGGTCTGTCACGCTTAAGTTTGAAATACCATTAAACACTCAAATTGAATGAACCTTTCTTTAATGAAAACTTCTTATCAACAAGAATATTACTTGATTTGCGGCATATCAATCCATTTTTACCAATTATCAATTATATACAATTAGTTGAACAAAAGTCACTATTTTACCTATTAGGTGTAATAAATCATTATTTTCCCTATTTTTTTACTATTGTGTTACGCATCTTACTATTTTACCCATTGTGTAACACAAGTCAGTATTTACCCAATTTTAGCCATTGTGTGACAAGAGTCACTATTTTACCTACTGTGTGACGCAAGTTACTATTTTATCCATTGTGTGACGCAAGTAACTATCTTACCCAATGTGTGATATAAGTCACTATTTTACCTACGCGTGACACAAGTCACTGTTCTATCGATGTGTGACACAAGTTACTACTTTACCCGATGTGTAACACACATCACTATTTTATCCATTGTGTGACACAATACACTATTTTAACCATTGTGTGACACAAATCACAATATTATCCATTGCAGGAGGCGTCTGTCCGTTTACGATTCTCCGTGGAGGTGTCATCAATTACAAATATTTAACAGGAAGAGATTCATACATAAAGCATAGAGTTCTTTATTCACAGTGTCACGTACCGCCTTCGTGCACGTGACAATGATAAATACCATTTTTATAAAAGATAAATTAGTCCGGAATTGGTTCAAAAGTTCAAGAGTCCAAGAATTATAATTGCGCTCCTCAAGGGAGTATTGATTTACTCCTCTCCAGGAGTTAGGCACAAGGCCAGTTTTTATCTTACTCCAACAAGTAAGATGTGACCCAAGGTTGGGTCGGGAAAGTGGAGTTTGAAAATTGCCTGGGCAGCCCCGTCGGCATTACCCGGTAGGGGCGCCTCAGACAGTAAGCAATAAACTTACTTCTCTCCAAAGAGGGGGGGGGGCAAAGCCTGGGAAAGTGGACCTCCCAGAACTGCACAGGACAGACCCATAGACCGGCGTAAATCAAGACCCGTAGGCCAAGACAACACCAGTATGGGGTGCAGTATCCATCGGAACAGATACTACACTTTGATCTTAGCCAAAAGGCCCAGTTTGAGAAGTTCAAGAATCCAAGATTCACAATAATCTTGCGATGCGAAAATGAAAGCGTGCAACAAAATACAAGTCCAGCAGATATCATACACATGGGCTTGTGGGGGTCGGAGTTCTGGGTGTCGGTCGGCGCTACACAATCCTTACAAAGGATATCAGAATCATATTTCTCGGCGAGAATTTAAAATGTCCTCAACAGTGACAGATTTGGTGGTGGTGGTGGGGGGGGTTATGGGGTGGGGGTTGTGGTGGGGGATGGAAGATGTCTCAAAAGCTTTTTAGAATTTCAGTTCTCGCAACGGCAGTAAGATACGCCATTTTTACTTTCGGTTTCGTATCGACAGAGAAGATATTACTAGGCGGCTCCCCTGATCACGAAGTCAAAAGGATGTCTTTTTCTCATACTGTTTGTCTTCTTCTTCTTCTCTTTCTTCTTCTTCTTCTTCTTCTTCTTTTTCTTCTCTTTCTTCTTCTTCTTCTTCTTCTCTTTCTTCTTCTTCTTCTTCTCTTTTTTCTTATTCTCTTTCTTCCTTCTTCTTCTTCTTCTTCTTCTTCTTCTTCTTCTTCTTCTTCTTCTTTTTTCTTCCTCTTCTCCTTCTTCTTCTTCTTTTTCTTTTTTTCTTTTTCTTCTTCTTCTTCTTCTTCTTCTCCTTTTTCTTCTTTCTTCTCTTTCTTCATCTTCTTTTTATCTTTCTTCTTCTTCTTTTTCTTCTTTTTCTTCTCTTTCTTCTTCTTCTTCTTCTCATTCTTCTTCTCTTTATTCTTCTTCTTCTTCTCTTTCTTCTTCTCTTTCTTCCTTCTTCTTCTTCTTCTCCTTCTTCTTCTTCTTTTTCCTTCCTCTTCTCCTTCTTCTTCTTCTTCTTCTTCTTCATCTTCTCCTTTTTCTTCTTCTTCTCTTTCTTCATCTTCTTTTTATCTTTCTTCTTCTTCTATTTCTTCTTCTTTTTCTTCTTCTTCTTCTTCTTCTTCTTCTTCTTCTTCTTCTTTATTAGTTACTGCAACTAGGTGGCGAGAATGTCCCGCAATGATCTCTGACTGGCAGAATCTCATTCACTGGCTATAGCATACGCTCTCTTTCCGTATATATGAGCGCTGGTCACGTGTTCGCACGTGTGTGATTGGCGTGGGCGTTTGGCAAGGGTTTTCGAATTATCTTGCTAAGGTGACATGCACTTTTACGTACGGTCAGGCCATACGTCGTCTCGGGGGAGGGTTAAGGTAGGGGGAAGGTCGACTGACAGGAAATAGCGTTTAGCTTTCTCTTAAGACTGTCTGGGTCAAAAGAAAATTGAAAAAAATAATATGACAAAATAGACTCTGTCCGTCTCAGGAAATATTGATAAAATAGAGTTTGTTTTGTCATAATTTTAATTTTACATGTTCGATGTGACAGCATTTGAATACACGCTTCAGATGTAACGTATAACCCTATCTCATTTAGAGGCACACCATATAAAAGTATGTATAGTTTTTCAAATTCTGATGCGTGACATTGATTCTTATGGTTATGTGTCACGAAGTAATTATCTTCGTTATGAGGCTTCGCCTATAACTCATAAAGCTGCCACGTTGCAAATCTGCACTTATTTGGTTTCTTCGGTCGGTGGATTCGTCTTGCATCTTGGGAAGTATTTTCTACTACAGGTTTGACCACAAATGAAGACTCGAAACAAAAACGATTTTATGCTATTAACTTTTATCGCTGATATCGACATTATCTTACTCTCACGTTAATTTCTTTATGCACAGAGGACTCCCTACTAGAGAACCAAATTACGTGATGTCATCGCTGTTCAGTATCAATGTTTACATGCCGTCGTTTTCTGATTGGCTGATCGTATTTATCAAAATCTGTTTTTATTTTCGCAACAAAACCTAATGCTTATTTTACAAATTCATGTACAGATTTTCATAAATTATAACTTGTCAACACAAACCCAGCCTTGAATTCCAAGTGCGACCGAGATCTGCGTTCGAATCTCTAACTTATGTTTGCATACTCCGCTTTTGTACAAAAACAGCTATTATCATAATTAAACCAAACCTTTCAATCGTAGGCGTGTCTCTTTTCTTCCTGAGATTCTCATGGATGGCTCTGCAACTGAGGAGAAATCGACCCTGAACCTTTTTGGTCTTTCTCTCTCATCAAATCTTTCTTGAAGTTCATACATTAGATCCATTGCGCTTTCTGCTTCTCGTAAAGTCAGTTCTCTCTATCGCTCCAAACACTTTCTCACACCTGAGGCTATTCTCTATCTCTGCAAATCTACTATCAGACCATGTATGGAGTACTGTCGTCATATTTAGGCTGGTGAATCTCTGTCCCATTTGAGGGTTCTTGATAAGGTGCAGAAACGTATCTGTAATTTAATTGACCCCTACCCTTTCTTCTTCTCTACACCCTCTCTCTCACAGACGTGATGTTGCTAGTCTCAGTCTTTTCTCTGTCCCATTTAAGGGTTCTTAATAAGCTGTAATTTTGTGTGAGCGTGAAACCGACGGTACTAATGTTGTACTGATTTTCTGTACCAAATAAATAAATAAATATTACGCTCTTAATTTTGATTTTTCTCAATTAATCAAGCACTCTGCTGAGATTTTTCCTACCACCTTACAAAATAACTTATATATGACATGTTTCATTTAATCCAGTTAAGACTCAGCTTGTCTTTCAATCGTAGGCGTGTCCCTTTTCTTTCTGAGATTCTCATGGATGGCTCTGCTCTTGAGGAGAAATCGACTCTGAAACTTATTGGTCTTTCTCTCTCATCAAATCTTTCTTGGAGTTCATACATTAGATCCATTGCTCTTTCTGCTCCTCGTAAAGTCGGTTCTCTCTATCGCTCTAAACACTTTCTCACACCTGAGGCTATTCTCTATCTCTACAAATCACCAATCAGACCATGTATGGAGCACTGTTGTCATATTTGGGTCGGTTAATCTCTGTCCCATTTGAGGTTTCTTGATAAGGTGCAGAAACGTATCGGTAATTTAGTTGGTCCCACTCTTTCGTCTTCACTGCATCGTTTTTCACAGACTTAAAGTTGCTAGTCTCAGTCTTTTCTATAAATACTATTATGGTACGTGTTCTTCAGAATTATCTGATCTATTGACTGTTTCCTTTCTGAAAGGCTGTGGAGGCAGTTCGAGATACAACAGGCGCAATTTTATCATAAAAACCAATAAAGGGAAGTTTCAAATAAACCAGGCACTTCGGTGGACCAAAGAATGTGTTGGTATTAAATTTCGCAAGTTTTTGGTGAATTGACTTGGAAATTATGCTTTTGGAGAAACGATTATCGCTAAGCCAATTTATCTTCCTCCCACAAGGTAAGATGTGACACAAGGTCGGGAAAGTGAGAAAGAACCAGCGCTCGATAATTTGAGCACTCTGGGTTTTTTTTTAAATTGCCTGGGCAGCCCCGTCGGCATTCTCCGGTAGGGGCGCCTCAGGCAGTAAGCAATAAACTTACTCCTCCCCAAAGAGGGGAGGCAGCTACCTTGTTTAGATTGATGATTTATCCACCCGAATTTGCATAGCGGTCACATGACACCCTTTTTGCTAAATAAAAGAGGGTGTCTGTGGCAGTTTAGTGCTTGCTTTTCAGACCGTCAGTAGGTCATAGTCTGCCTCTTATTACTAAAATTTACGAGACCTTGGCTTCACTTACAAAACCAAGGTCGCAACACCGACAATCTGTTACAACACTCCCTCTATCCACCATTACAGAGGCAAGGTGTTTGCTTTTCTGTTCCTTCTGCCAGTTGCCGTTGTGGACCAACCTTGTAGCGTCACTTTTCGCTACAATAGACCGGCGTAAATCCAGACCCCGAAGGCCCGGACAAGAATATCAGTTATTTTTTTTTTTACTTCAACTGCAAGTTTGCTCGCTGTGCAAATCACAACAGCGCCGTGAACGATGGGCTTGATCAAATTGATCTTTCTAAAGGGGCAAAGGGATCGCAACAAATACAACGTCGGTTTCCTATACATTGTTGTGAAGTCGTTCCCTGTCCTTTCTACTGAAGCGTCCAATTCTGCTCTACCTCCATAATGAACTGTAGTGCTGGGTGGAACGTATTCAACTCCAGGGGAAAAAAAGCACTTGCCTCGTGTCGGTACTTAACGATGTCAAAAATAGCGTCCACATAAAGCCAATAACATAAGAGTATAAGACCCCGAGTGAACAGCAAATATTTTTGAAAACCAAAGAAATATTCGCTAGGATAGCACTCAAAAGACTGCCCATCGCCACCTCATCAACCCGCTGATGAGTATAAAACTAATCCAATAAATAATAGTAGTGTAGTAGATTGTATCAATAAACTTCAATTAAACTAAAAATTAAAAATTAAAGAATGAAACTAGCTACCGGAACAGTAGCAGAAACTCGCTATGAAGCGAGCTGACAACAGAAGATGGTGTTGTTTGCAATAAACAGCTTACCTTGTGGGCTTATATATATATATATATATATATATATATATATATATATATATATATATATATATATATATATATATATATATATATATATAGTCTAAAGAAGTTTTGTGCCATTTTAAACAAAAGAAAAAAAAGAAAAATGCAGTTTAAATTCCCAGAGAAACTAACTAAATCCAAGATATCGCAGACTTAACATTCGTTGGAAAATTCATAAATAAAAAAATTAAAAATTTTTAAAAAAATCGAATTCAAGTATCTAATAGTGAAACAAAAACAGGGAACCTTATCTTAAGCGTGAAATATATATATATATATATATATATATATATATATATATATATATATATATATATATATATATATATATATATATAGTCTAAAGAAGTGTTGTGCCATTTTAAACAAAAGAAAAAAAAAGAAAAATAATAATCTATCGTAATAATATAAAGCTCAATATATTGAATAGAGCAATCAATTCTAGAGATGAAAGACGAGAATAAAAAATTGTAAAGATACAATATTTATTAGAACATCAAAAGTTCAGTGCAAGGAGCTTCATATCCTTAATCCATGGATTTTCAAAGATAAACTCTTTTCATGAAAGGATAGAGAAAAACCGACAATGTAAATGTAAATATTATCGGCAACATTTAACTTTGAAAATTTTACATAAAATAAAACAAAATAAAGACCAAAAGGTAAAGAGTCTTATATATATATATATATATATATATATATATATATATATATATATATATATATATATATATATATAGTCTTAAAACTATATTTAAAAAAAAAAAAAATTAATTTAAAAAAATAAAAACTTAAGTCCCAAGTCGTTCAGTGGAAAATCACTCATGTAAGTCAATTTAACTTTTTCAGTTATTATATTAGTTTGCTTCTAACATTATTTAAAGGATCATCAGTTTTTTACCATGAAAAACTGTTTCGGGAATTTAATATATATATATATATATATATATATATATATATATATATATATATATATATATATATATATATATATAAATTCTTTGTGAAATAGTAGGGAAATCCCAGCAGAGTGCTCAATTAATTATTTATTTACTCCTCCCGGAGTTAGGCACAAGGCCAGTTTTATCTTACTCCCACAAGTAAGATGTGACCACAGCTTGGGTCGAGAAAGTGGGGTTAAAAGCCAGCGCTCGAGAAGTGAGCACTCTGGCCATTTAAAAATTGCCTGGGCAGCCCCGTCGGCATTCCCCGGTAGGGGCGCCTCAGACAGTAAGCAATAAACTTACTCCTCCCCAAAGAGGGGAGGCGAAGCCTGGGAGGGTGGACCTCCTAGAACTGCACAGGACAGGCGTGCAGTATCCATCGGAACAGATACTACACTTTGATCTTAGCCAAGGCCGCGAGTATGTTTATTTACTCCTCGCGGAGTTAGGCACAAGGCCAGTTTTTAATTAAGAGATTTGTTTATTAATACAGAAATGTAATACAAAATATGGACCAATGGTTTCGAGCACAGAAGGTAAAACCTCTGGCTCTCATCAGCATAGAAAGTAATTGGTGAAGAAATGATAAAATAATATAATACTCTTTTTTATTTTTTATTTTTTTTATTTTTTTTTATCTTTCCGTTTTTGCTGGAGATGGGGCATCCTACCGGATGCCAGACATTCACCGGCTATTTCAGTCACTCCAGCCTAGAGATCTTTTTAAGATTCTAACCGTCCTTTAAATGACTTTAAATTAATCCCAAAGGAATTTAAATAAAGATATCATCCGTGCAGTCTAAGGGCAGTAACTCTGGAGGGTTTGGAATGATTTGTATTCGGGATTTAACATCATTAACTAAGACTGGTTTAGAGATAAGAGTAAGGATTAGGTCGGCAAGATTGGATCTGTTTAGGAGATATGGGAGATTAGCATTATAACTAAAAAAATGGTGGGGGCTTATGGGAGTAATAATATTGTAAAATGGGGATGTTACCTTCTAATGACTTGAAAAAGTATTATTGGGAAAGTTATTAATTATTGCTTTTGAGTAGTGGTGTGGATATAGGCCAATTAAGGTATTGGTTCCTATTTTTTAATTTTATATTTATGAGGGGTGATAGTTGGGAGAATTTTCTGGAATGGAAGTCGGTATTTAGTGGGGCAAATATGGGGTTATGTATTTGGCAGAGGGGGGTGTAGCTAGGCTTTTATGTGTATCGGTAAGTCAAGTTTATGAGTAGTTCTTGTTTCCTGTGGATGCATCCTTTAAAGATTTCATCTCGGAATTCAAACAGACTGTATTTGGGTCAATGATGCCCCTTAATATATGGTGTTTTTCTGCGTCACACATCTTTTCATCTGTATTTGGTTCAATGATGGCACTTAATGGTATTTTTCTGCATTACACAGAGGACATCTATTTATGGCTGGAGAGAAGGATGGTCTTCTCTCAATTACTTTCCATTTGATGGTGAAGGGTGTCTTTTCAGCTTTAAATTGCCATATCCGGGTCGCAAGTGCCGTATTTGCCTTGTTTTTGTATCTGAAGGTGTTTCTGTGTTCGGACAATCTTTGCTTGAAGCTTCCCTGCACCATGTCTATATATTTTTCGGTGGCTTCATATACGAGGGAATCGATTTTGCAATTCCCCTCTAGGGGGCAATTTTTTTTTTTGTCCTGGCATGAGCAGCCTGCGTTTACTATTGCGTCTGGCTCCGTAGAGATGATTTTTCTTATGGATGGGGTAGTGGAGTAGCTAATCTTAATAGAATTTCTGTTAAAATGTTTGTGCGGGTTGTGTGTGTGGGGGGGGGGGGAGTGTTTGTCGAGTAAGTTGTCTTGGTATTGGTGGAAAAGGGTGGGGAAAACCAGATAACTGACCTCCTTCTATTGCGGCTCCCTCGTGGTTATTCTTGGGTGGAGATGTATGAGATCTCTTCTCTGAACCCGCTGTCGCTGAGCGCTTTATTGTAATAGGGTGCTGCCTGGTTGAAAATTTCAGGACTGGATGAGAGTTTTGGGATTCTTTGGCTAATATTATTGACTAAATTTATATATATATATATATATATATATATATATATATATATATATATATATATATATAGTGTGTAGATTTCAATTTTGTGTTGAGAATCTGAATAACAGAGCTCAATGTAATTTAAACAGAGCAAAACAGAATTATAAAAAGAAAAACTATACACACATTAAGGTTGTACACATTATAACTTATTTCGACCCCTTTAATTAGGTCTCCTCAGATGTTGGTTTTTTGACGTGGTTGTTTATACATCTGAGGAGACCTAATTAAAGGGGTCGAAATAAGTTATAATGTGTACAACCTTAATGTGTGTATAGTTTTTCTTTTTATAATTATATATATATATATATATATATATATATATATATATATATATATATATATAACCCAGTTTACGAATATGGATCCCAAATGCAAAAAAGTAAATATATTAGGGAAAATCGACAACAAAAACTGTTGTGGGGTACAAATCACCCCTATTGGAGAACTGATGGTATCAACCAGGTATAATAAATACCACTGGTTGCAGAGACTCAGACAGAGACCTTCATACCATGTGAGAGTCTACATACCACGTGTGGTATCTGTTCCGATGGATACTACACCCTATAGACCGGTGTTGTCTTGGCCTTCGGGGCATGATTTCGCCGGTCTATGGGTCTGTCCTGTGCAGTTCTAGGAGGTCCACCCTCCCAGGCTTTGCCTCTCCTCTTTGGGGAGGAGTAAGTTGATAGCTTACTGCCTGAGGCGCCCCTACCGGGGAATGCCGACGGGGCTGTCCAGGCAATTTTTAATGGCTAAAGCGCTCACGTTCTCGGGCGCTGGCTTTTCAAATCCCACTTTCCGACCTTGTGTCACATACTCCTAACGTGGGTAGGTGTTAAATATCGAGACCTTCATACCATGTGAGAGTCTACATACCACGTGTGGTATCTGTTCCGATGGATACTACACCCTACAGACCGGTATTGTCTTGGCCTTCGGGGCATGATTCCGCCGGTCTGTGGGTCTGTCCTGTGCGGTTCTAGGAGGTCCACCCTACCAGGCTTTGCCTCCCCTCTTTGGGGAGGAGTAAGTTTATTGCTTACTGCCTGAGGCGCCCCTACCGAGGAATGCCGACGGGGCTGCCCAGGCAATTTTTAATGGCCAGAGCGCTCACCTTCTCGGGCGCCGGTTTTTCAAATCCCATTTTCCGACCTTGTGTCACATACTCCTATTGTGGGTAGGCGTTAAATAACGACTTTCATACCATGTTTTACCGCATGTTATGAACCCGTTCATCTCCTACCACATTAGTGGCGTTCTGTATTGCTTTATGATAAATACATTGTTATATTTTAACCCTGTCACTATTTGTGGTTTATTTCTTTGTGACCCCTAGCACGGGTCTACAACAATTACCGAAAAAATAAATGAAAAATTGGACAAAACAATAAAGGAAGGTCAGTTGGGAAATATATTTCTTTATTTAGGAGATTCTGAATCAAACTATTATCTGAAGATGAGGAACGATTAAAATATGAACAGTGAAAAATATACCTATATTTTATGATTATTTCCATTGGGGTAAAAAGGACTTGATAATGAATGTATGGACTTTATTTGCCTTCGTTTTTCATACAACACCAAGAAATAAAGGCATAGAAGCATTTACATATATCTTGGTATATGCAGAAACAATTGTATGCTAAATAAGAAAATACATTCTGTGAAATATGTTGATCTGTCTTTCAAAATATTGGATATGATATAAAATCGAATTAAAAATATTGTATATAACATCGCTCTGGCCTGGATAGACATAGAGAAGTGGAGATAGACATTATCAGAGTGAAATAGATAGATAGATAGATAGATAGATAGATAGATAGAGAGAGAGAGAGAGAGAGAGAGAGAGAGAGAGAGAGAGACAGTATGTGAAATAAAGAGAGATAAGGAGAGAGAGAGACGGGGGAGGTGAAAGTACGAAATGTAGATAGATAGATAGATAGATGGATAGATAGATAGATAGATAGAGAGAGAGAGAGAGAGAGAGAGAGAGAGAGAGAGAGTACGTGAAATAAAGAGAGATAAGGAGAGAGAGAGGGAGATGTGAAAGTACGAAATGTAGATAGATAGATGGATAGATAGATAGATAGATAGATAGATAGATAGATAGATAGATGGATAGATAGATAGATAGATAGATAGATGGATGGATAGATATTATCAGAGTGAAATGTATATATATGTATATATATATATATATATATATATATATATATATATATATAGATAGATGGATAGATAGATAGATAGATAGATAGATAGATAGATAGATAGATAGATAGATAAATAAATAGATATTATCAGAGTGAAATATAGATAGATAGATAGATAGATAGATAGATAGATAGATAGATAGATAGATAGATAGATATTATCAGAGTGAACTAGATACATATATATATATATATTAGTACTTCATGTATCCACATAAAATATTATAAGGAGATATAATTTTTATGTATCAGTTTTCAGTATTTACTTCAACAGTGCTCGATACGTAAATAGAGCTAGGTAGTAAGCAATCAAGCTACACACGATTCCCCCCGGGGATGAAACACAGGAGCCTCTGTGTAGCTTGATTACCATATATATTTTCATTGCTTACTATATATATATATATATATATATATATATATAGAGAGAGAGAGAGAGAGAGAGAGAGAGAGAGAGATAGATAGATAGATAGATAGATAGATAGATAGATAGATAGATAGATAGATAGATATTATCAGTGAAATAGATACATATATATATATACATATATATATATATATATATGTACATATATATATATATATATATATATATATATATATATATAGATAGATAGATAGATAGATAGATAGATAGATAGATAGATATTATCAGAGTGAAATAGATAGAGCTATAACAATTCCTTTGTTATAAAATTTATATTTGAACGTAAAAAAACCTCAAATGTCAATAGAAATACACACACACACACATATATATATATACACACACACAAACACACACACACACACACATATATATATATATATATATATATATATATATAGAGAGAGAGAGAGAGAGAGAGAGAGATATATATAGAGATATATATATATATATATATATATATATATATATATATATGGGGAGGACTGTTTACCCCCACACTCAACACCTTCACCGAAACTATTCTCATTCTTTCCATTCTTTTCAATTTGAGGTTTGTCACTCGGTCAAACGATTTCCGCGAAAAATTGTGATTTTTCCATTTCGTTTTTTTTTTTTTTTTAAGTATTTCTTTATTAAAAGCAGGAAACCAAAGTTTGGAATTGGAGAACTTATCAGGAATATTAGCGACCGTTATGCGTAGACTGGTCATTGTCCGTCCCGCCCACTCTCGACTGGCCGAATTTTCAAGAAGATTTTAATAATTCAAAACAGCTTTTATAATTTCTTACTCACTAGGGATTTCCACACGAGTCATTTTACCAGCGATCGCTCACTGGTAAAAAAAGTGTGGTGTTCCCTAGAGTCTGAGTGACAACAGGTCTCCAGTACCTTCCATCTTTTTCAATAACCGTTAAAAATAATTTGCTTACTCGCAATAGCCGTTTACCATTGGAATTTTCGTTGATAACGGTTGTTGTCTTCTCTAGAATTGTATTAGCAATAATCCTCAGGATTTCAATATTCTTTGTGTCCTTCCCTGGAGTCTGAGTGACAACAAGTCCCCCCAGATTTCCAGTACTCTTCAAAGCCTGAATATTCTTCGTGTCCTTCCAGTCGAAGCCTGGATATTCTTCGGGTCCTTCAAGTGGAAGCCTTGATATTCTTCGTGTCCTTCCAGTGGAAGCCTGGATATTCTTCGCGGCCTTCTAGTCGAGCCTGGATATTCTTCGTGTCCTTCCAGTGGAAGCCTGGATATTCTTCGGATCCTTCCAGTCGAAGCCTGGATATTCTTCGTGTCCTTCCAGTCGAAGCCTGAATATTGTTTGTGTCCTTCCAGTGGAAGCCTGGATATTCTTCATGTCCTTCCAGTGGAAGCCTGGATATTCTTCGTGTCCTTCCAGTGGAAGCCTGGATATTCTTCGTGTCCTTCCAGTCGAAGCCTGAACATTCTTTGTGTCCTTCCAGTGGAAGCCTGGATATTCTTCGGGTCCTTCCAGTGGAAGCCTGGATATTCTTCGGGTCCTTCCAGTGAAAGCCTGATTATTCTTCGTGTCCTTCCAGTGGAAGCCTAGATATTCTTCGGGTCCTTCCAGTGGAAGCGTGAATATTCTTCGTGTGCTTCCAATGGAAGCCTGGATATTCTTCGGGTCCTTCCAGTGGAAGCCTGGATATTCTTCGGGTCCTTCCAGTTGAAGCCTGGATATTCTTCGGGTCCTTCCAGTGGAAGCCTGGATATTCTTCGGGTCCTTCCAGTGGAAGCCTGGATATTCTTCGGGTCCTTCCAGTGGAAGCCTGGATATTCTTCGGGTCCTTCCAGTGGAAGCCTGGATATTCTTCGGGTCCTTCCAGTGGAAGCGTGAATATTCTTCGTGTCCTTCCAGTGGAAGCCTGGATATTCTTCGGGTCCTTCCAGTGGAAGCCTGGATATTCTTCCTCGTTTTTATTCATCCTCCCTGACCATTCATGGCCATATTGTGTAATATCAACCGATTTTGGCGCTACAATTTTTTTTAAATGCATCATCATCATCATCATCATCATCATCATCATCATCATCATCATCATCATTATTTTATTATTATTATTATTATTATTATTATTATTATTATTATTATTCACTAGGAGTTCTCACACAGGTCATCATCAGTGATTGCTCACTGATAATCACCGGATGTGTTCCCTGGAGTCTGAGTGACAACAAGTCCCCCCAGATTTCCAGTACTCTTCACTTCTTGCGATAACCATTGCAAATGACTTTGCGTTATCACAACAGCCGCTTACCATCGATTTCTCGCTGGCAACGACCTTTGGTCTTCTCTGGGATTTGGATGGTAATAATCCTTCCAAGGTCCCAGTACTCTCCGCACTCTTCCAGTGGAGGTCTGCTTAGTGCTCTCCCTCCGAGGTCTTTCCATCCTCCTTGACCCTTCACAACTATTTTGTGTGGTATCAGCTGAGGCTGGCTCCATCATTTTGGGGGCGTGGGGGTGTGTATTTTATGAAATTACTTGGATTTTCTGTTCCGTGGTTTCATGTCGTGGTCTTTTTTTCTAAGTGATTGTTTTCTTCTTATGTGGGTTGGTTTCCGCATTCAAGGATTTTCCTTAAGAGTTCAGCTGTTTTCATAATTGTCGTCCGTTGTTTGGTCTCAGTCTTTCCTTTCATTCCGATTTCTTGCAGTCTTTGAAGACATTGCCAAGGCTGCTGCAAAGAAAGTGGGCTCCTCTACCGTCCTAGAAAACTTCTCACACCTGACAGCATCCTATATCTCTACAAAGCCACCATCCGCCCATGCATAGAGTATTGTTGTCACATCTGGGCTAGTGCACCATCCACTTGTCTCTCCCTTTTAGACAAGGTCCAAAAAAGAGTATCTAATCTAATCTCACTATCCACCAAGCTTCAGTCCCTGTCCCATCACCGCAATGTTGCATCCTCGTGCTTGTTTTACAAGTACTTCAATGGAATGTGCTCCGATGAACTTGCTGCTCTGGTGCCCCACTCGACGTAAATACATTCGACCAATCCGACTATCAGCTAGATGCCATCGATTTACTGTGGAGGTCCCCATATGCCGAAGAGTCTTTTACTCCAATAGCTTCTTTCCTCGTGCTGCCGGACTCTGGAACTCCTTCCCTGCTCCCTGTTTCTCCGACTGTACCGACATGCAGAAATTTAAAACTAAAGTGAACAAGCATCTCGCTGCACAGCTCCTAATTTAGGATGACGCCCTAAACTTTCACCCTAACTCTCAGTAGCCCCTTACGTCTACAGTGGAAACTTGCCTTGTTTGGGGTGAACTAAGTTTTTTTGTTTTTTTTTAATTATAAGAAACTTTTTAAAATACAGATGACAAGAAGGTTCCTCCCCCCTCACAACATCTTGTCGCTGGCGAGTCAAACTAAACGCCGGGCGGTCTTCGGAAAAGAAAAAAAAAAGGAGAAAAGAAAAGAGAAATGCTTATTGTTACTATAGTATCCGATATTTGGGATGTAATTGGATCTCCAGTGCTTGGTTGCAATGCTTGTTGTTTTAAGAGTAAGAGGTTTATTTTTGATGAAGAGTCAAGTGAACGTCCGCCTTTGTCAAGTGGGAGCGTGTCACATCCAGTTCGGACCGGTCGAAGCTTGTTTGTTTAGATAAACTTGAAAATGCAAACAGATGTGAAAAAATCATGAGTCAGAAGTGATTCACAGAAAACAGAATTTTTTGTGGATTTCTTTGTTTCTTTTCTATGTACAAACGAATCACCGCTTATCAAGGTCCATGGGCCACTCGAGGACAAGGGTTAATGAGTTTTTTTTCCACGAGGACAGTGAAACAACAACAATGGTTGAGATTGGCCAGAAATGAGATTATTTAAGAAGACGGCTCAACAAGAATTTGTTAACATTGAACTTGAAAAAGTCCATGCTATAGTCAGCTAGGAAGCAGCCCCGTAGTATTGTGTACCATAGATGGATAGTTCTTGGAAAGAAACTTTGATCATGGAAGTTCCGTTTAGTTTTAGATACAAAAGGTGGGAAAAGAAAATTAGGTACTACTCCAGATGAAGCGCCTAATTTCCGTGACTGCTCGACGGCAACGATCGGGCAGGTCGCGGAAGCGCCCGAGGGCTGCCGAGACGAAAATGTGGCTGAAGCAGAGCTGACCGATCAGGTTGCTGCCAATCATCTGCGCTCAGCTCAACAAAACAAGCGGTAGGAAGACCTTTCGAACCGGCCGCAAACGTATCCGTAAACCCTGACCCTCGACGAGAAAATATATGAAATACCCCCCCCCCCCCAAAAAAAAAAAAATATACAAAAAAAACTTGCCTAAATATCCTAAGAAAAATAACATAATTCTTTGTTTTATGTAAAAAAAAAATAAAAAAAGACGAAAAAAAAAATTGCCTAAATATCGTAAAAGAAATAGCATTTACTTCTTTGATTTATGTAAAAAAAAAGACAAAAAAAAAATTAAAATGGTTCATTTGGCCCACGAAAATTTTTTTTTTTTTAAGTTTATTTATAATTCTTCAGCTATGGTTTGTTCATTTTTTTAATCATTTTTTTTTTCAAATATATGTATTTTTTTCTTTTGTATTCTTCGTCTTATATTGTCGTCTGCCCCTCTTCCATTTTACAACTTTCAGTTTTGCTTCAGCCTCGTTTTCGTCTCGGCAGCTCTCGGGCGCTTCCGCAACCTGCCCGATCGTTGCCGCCGAACAGTCACGGAAATTAGGTGCTTTATCTGGAGTAGTACCGAAAATTATTTACAGTGGTTATAAGTAAGAAAGTAATCTCTGAGGCGAAGTCTAGTTATTCTCAAACCACTCGTGACTCTATTTCATCTCAAAGGGTTGGCTCTCGTGATTTTTGGAGAATCTACAATAGTGTTATTAATAATGGCAAGTCTGCTATTCCTCCTCCTTTTTATGGTCTTCAGGTTGTTTCATCTTCTAAGGATAAGGCTGATCTCTTCGCTCGTCTTTTTGCTGACAATTCTTCTCTTGATGATTCTGGTGCTGTTCTTCTTAATTTTCCTTTGAAAACTGATCAGTCTCTTGATTCTGTTATTATCACTCCAAAGATGGTTGCTAGAGTTCTTT
>OY744544.1:67580732-67585732 GCA_963556195.1 Sepiola atlantica
GATATTTTCTTATCTCCACTCGCAGACTGCAAAACAAAAATGCATCTTTGCGATTTGCCTGGTTATATTTTCCGCTTATTTCAAGATGGCGGACGCCCAGACAAGAAAGGGAAATTGCCCTTTTCCGTTTCCGGTTTTAATCTGAAGATGAAAAGAAAATGTCGATTTGGCTGAGAAGATTCGACAAAATGTCTATTTCCATTATGTGAGTGTCCGCAAAAGAAAATGGCCGCGTTGATGTGGTTTACCGAGGCGGAATATGGAACTCGGCGTACCGCGTTTGAGATCAGGCGGGGCTATATTTTGCATTTTTATATAATTAATTAATTTCATATAATTAATTAATTAATTTTCATATAATTAATTAATTAATTTTCATATAATCAATTAATTAATTTTAATATAATTAATTAATTAATTAATTTTCATATAATTAATTAAGTAATTTCCATACAATTAATTAATTAATTTTTATTTAATTAATTAATTAATTTTCATATAATTAATTCATTCATTTTTATATAATTAATTAATTAATTTTCATATAATTAATTAATTCACTTTATATAATTAATTAATTAATTTTTATATAATTAATTAATTAATTTTCATATAATTACTTAATTAATTTTCACATTATTAATTAATTAATTTTCATATAATTAATTTATTAATTTTCATATAATCCCTTTGTAAAACATTCACAGCTAGAACCCGCCTAGTTACTAGCACTGTCGATGATTTTCTCTTACTCCCTCTGCGTGCCCAAGACGAAATGAAACTTCCATGGGCAGAGCTTTTTTCCTAGAACTGCCAGTCTGTGGAACACATTGGCGCGAGCATGCTTTCCTGCCGACTACGATATGGTCGTCTTCAAGTCCAATGTAAACAAGTTCTTGTTGAACCGTCCCCGTAAATAATCAATGTCTGCCCTGCTACGACCATTGAACGCGATGTTGTTTCACCATCCACCAATCAAACTCTAACCCTCGAGTGGTCTTCAGGTCTTGATAAGCGGTGATCTTTTAATGTAAAAATAAAATTGCATTCTCTTATCTTTCTTTATATAAAATACCATTTCGAAACAAAGCAATCAGAAGATAGAGATTTAGAACGTGTTTTTAGGCCGTCTGACGATCGCTACGAGCGTGAAACCATTGGTCTTAATCCGTTAAAGACACGTGATTTAAGTCGAGCACTTTGAGAGAATGTGAAAAGTCTCTAATTAAGCAATGTTGAGAAAGTTCTCTGCCTTGGCAGATCGAATACTTTGTGAGAGTTGGTAATTTGCATTTGAACGCTTCTGGTACTAATCGAAGATGGAACGAACATGTCGATTTGGCTGAGAAGAGTCGCCAAAATGTCTATTTTGACCATGTTCGTGTCGTCAAAAGAAATGGCCGTGTTAAAGTGGTTTACCGAGCGGAATATGGAACTTGAGATTAGGCGGGATTAAATATTTATCTTATATATATATATATATATATATATATATATATATATATATATATATATATATGTAGAAGGATGAAAAGGAATTAGAAAAGCAAAAGTCAAATCTATTTTCAATTCAGTTGCTAATAGCAAGGTATATTCCGCAAAAGGCAATTTATTCAAGTTAAATTTTTCCTTAAGCCAGGCTTTTCAAAGATCAAAATCTTATCATCAGAGGAAGACGCTGGGATAGATAAGTTGGCAAAATGTATTTATATATATATATATATATATAAATATATATATATATATATGTGCATGTGTGTGTGTGCGTGTGTGCGTGTGTGTGTGTGTGTGTGTGTGTGTGTGTGTGTGTGTGTGTGTGTGTGTGTGTGTGTGTGTGTGTGTGTGTGTGTGTGTGTGTGTGTGTGTGTGTGTGTGTGTAAGTAAATATGAAGCTGTGAATTCCGAGGCAGGAGCAATGCAATGTTGAGAACCGGAAACTGGAATAAGAATGAACAAAAATAAAAAATAAATGACAAGAGACGGTAAATCTCAGATCCATTCATTTATATTTTAAAAATGTTAAATATAAAGACAGTCAATTGTAAAATTGGTGGGCTTACTGTTAAATATTTAAAGGTCCGGAATGGTAGAGACTTTAATCATTTCGAGCGTAACAACCTCTCTTTTTCAAAAAGAAAACAAACTTGCTCTGTCAGTTGAGGAGAGCCAAGTGGACGCTGTTATTCAAAAAATAAAAACATGAGATTCGCAGTTTATATATATATATATATATATATATAAACTCAGTGTCTGTGTGTGCGATGTCTGTGTGTTCCCTATAGAAAGAAAGGTTAGAGAATGTACATAAAATCTAAAAGTGTATTCTTATATAAAATTCACCGGGGAAGACAATGGAAGTGTTCCCGAATCTCTAAGTGCACCCCTGAGATGCTATGAAGGCATTGCCCCCTTTAAAATTCAACTATATACTATTTTTATAACATTTAAATCATATGTATAACATTTTCTGGGGAAGACAATGGAAGTGGTCCTGAATATCTAAGTGTTCTCCAAACGTAAGGAGCTATGGGGGCCGAACATCCTTTAAAACTTCAAATATATCTTATCTTCATAAAATTTAAATCATATGCATAACATTTTCTGGGGAAAACAATGGAAGTGGCCATGAATATCTAAGTGCTCTCCAAACATAAGAGAGCTATGGGGGCCGAACCTCTTAAAACTTAAAATATATCCTATCTTTATGAAATTTATATCATATGTATAACATTTTCTTGGACCATGTGACGTCACATCCGTTTCTATTAATTCCCACAATCTAGTAATTCTAACATCGGTTTCAGCAAGTTGACCCCGACGGAACTTTCATTTCCTGATATGTTCAACTAACCAATTTATATACTAGTGTGTTTAATCGTCCAATATTTAACAAGTGTTAGGGTTAGGGTTAGGGTTATAACAGAAATATGTCTACAGAAATATGCAATAACCGTTTCCAACGGGAAATACAAGGAATTTCGTGGGGCGTCTTCCGTAAGGTTCCGTCCTGGAGGAAATCATTTTGAATATTCTGGAGGAGGACGCGGGGTTAAACGACATTTTTTTCTTAAAGGGAAATGCATTTTTTTTCTCGCGAGAATAAACCCCTTCAAGTTTATCTAAAGGGAAATTTGTTTGAAAATAAGAACGAAAGTTCTTGAGATGCATCCATTTAATCTGCGCGTTTTGTGCTGAAAATGAAAAATGAAAGGATACAGTGAGTGAGTGGGAGGACGAATTGTCTTTCCTTCCACCAACAGAACAGGTACTACACTTTGACCCTAGCCCCCCCCCCCCCCATCAAAACAACGATTTTTTTTTAAACACAACAAAACAAGAACTGATCGTCTTAAGATACGTCCATCCAATCTGCGCGTTTAGCAAGGAAAATGCTATTTCAAGCCTGAATCGCGACAGACTGACAGACAGAAACTCTTATATGTGTGCGTGGACGCATCTAACAAGGTATTTCGTTACTTACGCCTCATCCGCACTGATTTCTCTCCAATCTGCACGTGAGGTGATGCGATTTCAATCGAAAGTGTGACAGACAATGACGAAGAACGACGATCGTATTCATATTCACAAGAATGAATATCTGTAAGAAAGGTTTTTCAAATTGTCACCGAGAGTTTCGAATCGTTTGACCGGCATAATAATCCTACTCCACGCTGATGATTCTCAGAAAAGGATGAAACACATAAGAATTCAATAATATTTATCGTAATATTGTTTATAGCTTTTCTAATGCTAACACCGAAAGTCTCAGATATCCATATTTGAATCATTGGTTTTATTCATTTAATAAAAAAATCAAAGAATTATATAACATTACTTGGTATTCTGAATTCTTTAAATAACTTTAAGAAAATAATGGTTTCTATGATGTGCCAACCTTTTCTATTCAAATACGTGCTAACCGCGCGGGAAAAAAACACACAGATTTCACTTTCCCAATATCGTCAACGAGATCGGAGGCACACTTTCCTCTATCTACACTCCTACACACACACACACACACACGCACATACACATACACAGACACATCCTATTCACACTCCTACACACACGCACATACACATACACAGACACATCCTATTCACACTCCTACACACACACACATACACACTCCTACACACATACACACTCAGACACATCCTATTCACACTCCTACACACACAGGCACACACACACACTCAGACACATCCTATTCACACTCCTACACACACACGCACACACACACACTCAGACACATCCTATTCACACTTCTACACACACACGCACACACGCACACACGCACACACACACGCACAGACACATCCTATTCACACTCCTACAGACACACACACATACCCACTCAGACACATCACACACACACGCACACACATACATACACACCTAGACACATCTTATTCACACTCCTACACACACACATCCTATTCACACTCCTACACACACACAAACACACACACACAAACACACACACACACACACAAACACACACACACACAAACATACACACACAAACACACACACAGATACGCAAGTTTTTTTTCTTTCAATCTTTTCATCCAATAAAAAAAAAACATCGCCAAAGTTTTTTCGTGGGAAAATCTTTTGAAATAGTTTGACTTGTAAGAACGAATTTCCAAACAAATTTCCGTTGTTTTTCTGGTGTTCATGCAAAACCCCTTTTCAGATGTTCCCACGCATTGAGGAAACCCGAGCTCTCTTCGTAGCAGAGTCCCTCTTGTGGGGTCTCGCATCATCGGTACAAGAATTGACCCCCCATTCCCCGCCTCATCTCTTAATTGATTGATCGTCGACGCGTCCCTCTGTCATTTATGCATTCATTCGCCCGTGCATGAAGTATTGTTGCCACATCTGGGCTGGTGCACCAACCATTGTCGGACAGGGTGCAAAATAGAATCCCGAACATAATAGGTCCCGCACTGTCTGCCAAGCTGCAGCCCCTGTCGCACCGCTGTACCCCCTATATC
>OY744544.1:67595732-67608232 GCA_963556195.1 Sepiola atlantica
ATCCGACGTAATGGGAAATGAAAAAGGAAAACCAAAAAGGATGTTGTTTTTTTTTAATATATATTCATCAACGTTTCGTCTTTATTTGTAAGACTTCCTCAGGATGATAATTTTAAGAAAAATGTCATGCAAGTACGTGAGCATATTGGGTTGACATGATGGGTTGATGAGAAAAAGTAGTAGCCACTACTGGGAGCGCAGGACCGAGGTCCATGCTTATTGAAGTCAGTAGAATGGAATGAAATTAATGAGGATGGTTCTGAGTGAAAAAATGGAGGGGTGGGGGTGAACGGAAATAATGTGGATTGCTGTGAGTGAAGAAGTGGAGGAGTGGGGAAAGAGGAAGGGGAAGGGGGAGGCTCTGTGATTTTGGTATGTGGGTAATGTCATGGTTGTAGAAAAGATTTTTTTAAATGAAGGTTGTTTGAAAGTGGGAGGGTGGGTAAGGGTGTGAGAGAAGTAGTCGAAAGGGTGAAATGGGTGAGGGGGGAGGGGAGATTTTGTTGTAGTTAGGTGTGAAATTTTTGGAGAGTAGTAGTGTTTGACCAGCTGGCTATTCTAAATATATACATCTAAAATATAAAGTAAAGAAAGTCTCGATGTCATCGATAGCTTTCTTTCTACCAAATCAATATTTGATTCTGGATCGTCAGTTTTTCTTGTGGATGGTTGCAACATGTTACGAAGAATAAAACGTAATTCGATTTATTTTTTCCCAGAAAATACTTTGTTCGGACTAGAATTATTTTCAATCTAATATATAAAGTAAAGTCAGTCTTTTTATTGTTTCTTTGTCATCGATAGCTTTCTTCCTACCAAATTAATATTTGATTCTGGATCGTCAGTTTTTCTTGTGGATGGTTGCAACATGTTGTTACAAAGAATAAAACGTAATTCGATTTATTTTATCCCAGAAAATACTTTGTTCGGACCAGAATTATTTCCAATCTAATATATAAAGTAAAGTCAGTATTTTTATTGTCTCTTTGTCATCGATAGTTTTCTTCCTACCAAATCAACATTTTATTCTGGCTCGACAGTTTTTCTGGTGGATGTTTTTTTATATACTAAAGAGTCACCGCTTATCAAGGCCCAAAAGCCACTCGAGGATAAGGGTTAATGAGTTAGTCAGAAGGACGGGGAAGATTAGTAACGATGGTTGAGACTGGGAAGAATTTAATTATTTAAAAGAAAGGCTCAACAAGAATTTGTTTATATTGGACTTGAAAACGACCATGTTGTAGTCAGCTGGGAAGCAGCCGCATGGTATTGTGTTCCACAGACGGATAGTTCTTGGAAAGAAACTTTGCCCATAGAAATATGGAATGTAATTCGATTTAATAGCACTAAGAAAATACTTTGTCCGGGTCGGATTATTTTAAAATGGACGCCATCTTTAAAAAGGACCGTAACTCCGTATTCTTCCATATACACTTACTTCCCTTTAAACCTTGTTTGATAAAGTAAAAACAAACAATTTCACGGCTAATGGTTAATGGCATGTATGGATTGCCAGTTTAATGATAAAGAATATTATGAGAGGATTGAAAATGATGATTGGGATGTACAAAGTTTGTTTACTTATGGTGATGGTTTATGGCAAGTATTTTTTACATTGGATTTGAAGACGACCATGTTGTAGTCTGCAGGGATGCAGATGACAAGTTCTTGGAAAGAAACTCTGTTCATGGAAGTTCCATTTGATGTTAGGCACATAAAAAAAGACGGAAAGTTTCTTTGCAGCTGTGGTAATAAGATGTTACACCGGCCGTTCTTACACAGGAGAAACTGCACCGGTTGTCATTATAAATAGTGCGAGTCACCAGAGACACAGAGAAGACAAAGCACAGTCTTGTAACTGTCTAGCCAAGTGCTAGTCACTTTCTTACTTTGTTAATACACTTGTTAAACCAACCCTCGACTTGACTTCCTTTATTTATTATTTACTGTTGGACAACTTCACAACATAAGACAATTGAATTTCTGTTGTATTTTATCAAGGAAAGAAAGAAAGAAAGAGTACCCTGAGCGGCACCTCCCCACATGTGACAGCAATACTCCATGTTAGGACGTATCTTACTCATGTATAGGTAGGGGATAGCACCAGGAGTCAGATAATTGCTGGAGTGGTAGAATGATCCAACGATTTTCCCCGTAACCTTAGCAACAGATTAGATGTGAGTCTTCGAATTATAAACATCAAAAGAACAAGAACAAAAATTATGAAGATGCGTCCATTCAATCTGCGCGATTAGCGATGATAATTCGATTTCAAACTTACGTGTGACAGACCAACGAACATTTCAAACTTACGTGTGACAGACCAACGAACATTTCAAACTTACGTGTGACCGACCAACGAACATTTCAAACTTACGTGTGACAGACCAATTCGATTTCACACTTACGTGTGACAGACCAACGAACATTTCAAACTTACGTGCGACAGACCAACGAACATTTCAAACTTACGTGTGACAGACCAATTCGATTTCAAACTTACGTGTGACAGACCGATTCGATTTCAAACTTACGTGTGACAGACCAATTCGATTTCAAACTTACGTGTGACAGACCAATTCGATTTCAAACTTACGTGTGACAGACCAACGGAAATAGTATTTAAAACTAAAGCTAGACAGATGCTAGTGTAAATATAAGCTTGACAGAAATAAAAATGCTATTTCGTACCTAGTTGTGACAGACAAACGAACATTTCAAACTTACGTGTGACAGACCAACGAACATTTCAAACCTAATCGTGACAGACCAACGGAAATAGTATTTAAAACTAAAGCTAGACAGATGCTAGTGTAAATATAAGCTTGACAGAAAGAAATATGCTATTTCGTACCTAGTTGTGACAGACAAACGAACATTTCAAACCTAATCGTTTCAGACCGACGTAAATACTATTTTAAACAAACGTGACAAACAAAAATACTGGGGGGTAAAAAAATGTTGTTGTTTTTGGCTTTGCAGAACATGATTGAGTTTTGCAAAGGAAAGGGAAAAAAACAAAAACATCAATGTGTGGTGCATTTTTGGCCAGGAAGCCGGTATCCTCTCTATCTCTCTCTCTCTTCTCTCTCTCTCTCTCTCTCTCTCTCTCTCTCTCTCTCTATCTCTCTCTCTCTTCCAACGTTTTATGTACTTCTACTTGTAAATAACGCAACGATTGGTCGAATATATGTCGATTAGTCAATCAAAACGCTTGAAATCTGAATAACGGTAAATCGGAAAAAAATCGTCCATTACTGTTCTTTATGACATAGCTCTGAATTATCTACCCGTATATTGTTATGGATCGACTATGACGTATTTTGCTCAAGAAAACGCGTCATCGTCGGGTGTGAAGAAAATATTTTACCGGATTCACATAGGAATAAAATAAAGATTTAAAAAGAAAATCGGTTATCCGTTCCCAAACTCCACTTTCCGTTTCAGAGAATGTGTAAACAAGCACAACATGCTGAAGGAACAACAGTGACACAAGGAATTTCATAGAAATTAGTAGTTTATTAAATGGGGATGAGAGTAAGGTGAGCACAATGAACACAATAGAGGAGAAACAAGGTAATGTCGGAGGAAAGAGATAAAATTGGTTTGCGATGAATATAGTTTCTTGGAAATGAGAAAGATGCATAATATCAAAATATGAGTCTAAAATGACAGACAAACGAAAAGTGCGTTCACTGTGATCGACCGTTCGTTGTGCCGGTTCAAGATCGTTATTCGATTCTGACATCACAGTGTCAATATAGACTCAGTCAGTGCTGCAGCAGAAGAATTCTCCCGCCAAATAAACTGTTTAAAACAAGCAACAATTTTTTGGGTGTTCGTTTTATTCTTTTGAATAACAGACTTGCAAATGAGAAATCTTAGCCCGGCCAAATAAAAACACAAGTCCAATGGCTTTAGAGGCCAAGCGTCCATCTTCCTTGGAGAGACACATAAACCCAACAGACTATCATACCCCAGAAAACGAAACTGACTGTCAGATGTCCAGAGAACAAACTCTCACCGTAAGACGCTCAGAGGGGCAACTCTGTTTTGTTTTTTTTTTGTTTTACAGCATATCAACCTTTATCGGGTTATTTAATGGCGAATCCGATCATTTTGGTAAAAGTTTTATGTTTCAAGTTCTTTATATTTTTAAGTATTTATTCATCGTGTTTGGTTTAGTTGTTTTTGTTTTTGGCTTTGCAGAACATGATTGAGTTTTGCAAAGGAAAAGGAAAAACAATAACATCAATGTTTTGTGCATTTTTGGTCAGGAAGCCGGTATCCCCCCTCTCTCTCTCTCTCTCTCTCTCTCTCTGCCCCCTCTCTCTCTCTCTCTCTCTCTCTCTCTCTCTCTTCCAACGTTTTATGTACTTTTGCAGCGATTGGTCGAATATATGTCGATTAGTCAATCAAAACGCTTGAAATCTGAATAACGGTAAATCAAAAAAAAAGTAGTACATTTTATATCTTGAAACATAATTTTATTAGTTATGGCATGTTAGACTTTAAATAGCATTTTGTTGGTCTGTCAGGCTTAAGTTTGAAATAAAATGTTCGTCGGTCTGTCATACTTATATTTAAAATAGCATTATCGTCAGTCTGTCAAACTTAAGTTTGAAATAGTATTTTCGTTGGTTTGTTATATTTATTTTTAAAATAGCATTTTTTCTCGGTCTGTCACACTTATGTTTGAAATAGCATTTTGTAGGTCTGTCACACTTATATTTGAAATTGTATTTACGTTGGTTTGCCATACTTATGTTTGAAATAACATTTTCGTCGGTCTGTCAAACTTAAGTTTTAAATAGCATTATCGTCAGTCTGTAACACATGTTTGAAATAGCATTTTTGTCGGTCTATCAAACTTAAGTTTGAAATCGCATTTCCGTCGCTAAACGCGCAGATTGAATGGACGTATTTGTTTATCATCGACTGCCCCCACCCCCACCCTAAAAAAGAAAAGCTGATGTCTCCTTTTTTTAATTTCCGACAAAAGCTGATCCGTAATGGAAATCCCAGTTGTTTTCAATGCGGATTTCAATCTGTTGAAACCAAGCAGCAAACGAGCCTTTCCAGCCGAATTGACTTGAGCTTTTCAAAATGGCGACTGCGTTTCTCGTTAGTTCAAACTTAAAACGTCAAATTGGTAAAACCTGTTTGTTATTTTCATTTCCGAACAAAAGGCTTCGTCCCACCATTCCCAACATACTACGTTCTACCAGTATTTTGTTTAATTTTCGAATTTTGACAACGACGACGAGGACGACTCTTCCGTGATATATTTTTTTAAAAAAAGAAGCCCTTTCTACTGAAAGAGCGAAACTTTGGGATTGAAGAACGTCCCGGCAATTGAGCAGACTTCGATTTGTAGAATAGCATGTACAAGTCTCGTTCTAACATTTAAAACAACTTTATTCAGTCGTCTTCGTTAAAATGCAAAGAAAAGGAGAATAAAAGAGAAGGGTGTTTGTAAATGAAGGTTAAAAAAAACAAACAAATAGGATGTTACCAAAGGCAAGATATGTTACTCCTCTACCTTCCTGGATAAATTTATTTGTATCTTAACTTATTTTAAAGCGTTTTTTTTATATTGTTCAAAGCAAACCTGGTGTCCACTCTGTTCAGTTAGAACGAAAAAAAATGGCTGCTCATAAGATCTGCACAAGATCCCTTTGATAATCGAAAAGTAAGCAAAATACTGGTAGAAACACATCTAATAAATGTCACCAATTGTGCGAAAATGTAACGTTCTACCAGTATATCGTTTAATTTTCGCTTTTTGAGCAATTATCGAGACTCCTCGTGACTGTGTTGTGTCAGCCATCCTTTTTCGTTCTTACTAAACAGGGGTTACACTAGTTGTGTATGGAACTAAAAAGAAACTTTAAAATAAGTTAAAACACAACAAAAAAACTTGTCCAGGGAGTTAGAAGAGTAACTTATCTTGCCTTTGGTAACATTTATTTGTTGCCTATTTATTTTGTTTTGTTTTTTCACCCCTTTTTTTGTTTTGTTGACACTTGATAAAAATTCCCGAAAATGAATACGTCGTGATAACAAAAGCTTAGAAAGTCCAAGTGGGATTAAATAAATGACCCGTTAGTAGGGAAAAGATAAGAGTTCATATATGAAGAGTAGGATAAATGTCCTGTTTGTAAGGAAAGGAAAATAGTTTATATATGAAGAATGTGCGTCCGTACACAAGTGCTGAAGTCAGGCCGTGTGTAAGTAGTGGTGTGTGTATGGGGGGGTGTTATATTTAGTTCACGTGTGTGGCGGCTGAAGTAGCCATGTTGAATCCTTGGAGCTTCTTGTCGCACTCCAAGGCCAAACGTCCGGGAGGATTTCTATTGCGTCCTAAGATAGAAGTTTGGGATTTGGTCTGAGCAACGTTGATGAGTTGCTGTCAGTCCCGAACCGTGGGAAAGAAAGAGGAAGTAAACAGTGTGTTACCCGTTTATAATCTCTCATCACGTGCTCAGCTCGCATGAGATGCCCTCCTGATTGAGCAAGCCAGATAGTAAGTCAAAGGATTGCACCAATCAGCGTCGAGCTTAGAAATTAAGCACAGATTCAAAATCGTAATGGCGGCTGTCGCTGCTGCTGCTGCTGCTGCTGCTGCTTGTAGCACTACTGTTACAAGTCCATGCGATTTGATACGACCCTGGGTTTTTACGTAAATTTTACGACGTTAGTGTTCAACCACTAATAAAGTGTTCGCATATCTATACTTTTAATACATCTAAAACCAAGCGTCTCTCCTTTCATCACCAACGCTCGGATCCTCACTTTGCCCCAATTAAAATGAATGGCTCTCCCCTTAAAGAATCCCCCCGCTTTGATAAGCTCCTAGGACTGACCTTCACTCCAGACTTGAGATGGAAGACTTACATCGAATCTGTTGCTAAAGTCGCTGGAAAAAATGGTTGGATCTTTCTACGGCTTCAGGAAGTACCTCACTCTTGGCGCAATCCCCTACCTGTATAAGAGTCAGATACGTCCGTAGATGGAGTATTGTTGCTACATCTGGGGAGGTGCCGCTTAGAGCACCCTCTCCTGCGTTGACAGAGTAGACAATCGACTTAGAAATCCAATTGAGGGGAGGCGGGATTTCCACTTCTCTTTCTCACATAAGAGACGTTGCTAGTCTTTCTCTACCAGCCTCACTGTTTTAATTGATCAGGTCACCCTTTCGTGGCGTCATCTAGCTTGAATGACGTTTTTATGACATCATCCAAATGTGCACAGCGCTTTCTGTGATAACATCCGGTGCGAACGTTGACAATTAAAATGGCGCCATTCTTACAGTGCACGACGACAAATTTGCAAGATAGCATGCAAAGCCCACAGAGTTTTATAAGTTGATAGGTTTTGACACAAATTTAAGATTATTTAATGGGAAAAAGAAAACCGACATTTTTACTCGAATTATTTTTTTTATTTCACAAACCGAGGGGTCTTCTGCGAAATATAAACAAATTCCACACCTGGGGGGGGGGGGGCGCTCAGAACACCTATCCTGCTTTGACAGGGTACAAAATCGATTTCGAAATCTAGTAAGGGGATGCCATCTTCCTTTCCCTACAGCCTCTTTTCTTACAGAGGAGACGTTGCTAGTCTTTCTCTACTCTATCGTTATTTTCATGGTATGTGCTCAATTGAGCTCCAATGTATAAGTCCCCATGTAAAAAATCACAAAAACTCGTCTAGCTACAACCACTGTAGATATTTTTTTTATTTCTTCCTTTGTGTACCTAAAACTAAACGGAACTTCCATGAGCAAAGTTTCTTTCCAAGAATTATCCATCTGTGGAACACAATACCACGGAGCTGCTTCCCAGCCGACTATAACACGGTCATTTTAAAACATGAAGCGGGGGGGGGGTCCAAAAGAGGAGTGGTCCAGGGATAGATACTATTAGAGTAGACAGTTTTCCCGGCACCTGGGGACTTCTACAGTGAAGGGAGGTGATTTTCTGTTAGTCGGGTGATAGAGGGCATTTAAGTTTAGAGGGTACAATTTCAGTAAGTTCGTGGGAACAAATTCCGTGGAATTACTTGTAAAACAAGCAAACGGATGCTACACTGTGGCGATGAGACAGGAGCTGGGGGTTGGTTTACAGCACTAGACATATTAGGTTAGGGTTAGGGTTTAGGGTTAAGGGTTTAGGGTTAGGGTTAGCGTTAAGGTTAGGGTTTAGGGTTTAGGGTTAAGGGTTTAGGGTTAGGGTAAGGGTTTAGGGTTAAGGGTTAAGGGTTTAGGGTTAGGGTTAGGGTTTAGGGTTTAGGGTTAAGGGTTAAGGGTTAGGTTAGAGTTAGGGTTTAGGGTTAGAGTTTAGGGTTAGGGTTAGGGTTAGGGTTAGGGTCAGGGTCAGGGTTAGGGTTAGGGTCAGGGTCAGGGTCAGGGTTAGGGTTAGGGTTAGGGTTAGGGTTAGGGTTAGGGTTGGGGTCAGGGGCAGGGGCAGGGTTAGGGTTTAGGGTTAGGGTTAGGGTTAGGGTTTGGTTAGGGTTTAGGGTTAGGGTTAGGGTTAGGGTTAGGGTCATGGTCAGGGTTAGGGTTAGGGTTTAGGGTTTAGGGTTTAGAGTTAGGGTTAGGGTTAGGGTTAGGGTTAGGGTTAGGGTCAGGGTCAGGGTCAGGGTTAGGGTTTAGGGTTAGGGTTAGGGTTAGGGTTAGGTTTAGGGTTAGGGTTAGGGTTAGGTTAGGGTTAGGGTTTAGGGTTAGGGTTAGGGTTAGGGTTCGAGTTAGGGTCAGGGTCAGGGTCAGGGTCAGGGTCAGGGTCAGGGTCAGGGTCAGGGTCAGGGTTAGGGTTAGGGTTAGGGTTAGGGTTAGGTTAGGGTTAGGGTTAGGTTAGGGTTAGAGACTCACTTTTTCCCTTTTAATTTTTTGTTTATTTTTGATAGATTTTTTTTTTAATCCAGCCTCGTCGAATTTTCTTCCTGCGATGCTGAAATGATGGGTCCAGGTGTAGGTGTCCATTATTGTTGGCGATGGAAGCAGCGAACAGAAACGATCGGTTCAGTTGAAGAACAGACCTGGTTGAGTAAGGAGGTATACGTCCAATCGTGAAAATCTGTTTGTTATTTTTATTTCCGTACAAAAGGGTTCGTCCCACGTATTTCATTTGGTTATGAGACATTAGATCTCCCCTAGAGGCGGGAGGTAGTGCAACGCTCCCACCATTACCAAGACGACGATGACGACGACGAATGCTCTTCTATAAGATTTTTAAAAAAAATCATTTCTACGTATATTAGTTGAAGTACTGGCGGACAAAGGACACAACTGGTATGAAAGACCCCCCCCCCCCAAAAAAAAAAGCAAGATGGCTACCATTGATTACTTTACTCGCAACCAATATTTACGGCAATGCTTGTATTTTATATTGACTATTAAACTTTCTAACGCAAATAGGTTACAAATAAGTAGGACCGATTGGAACACAGCTGCTATGTGTTAGGGGTGGTAAGGTGGGTTATATTTAGTTTAATTTTGTTTCATGCAGAGGGGAAAAGACCGGGTGCTTCGTAAAAATTCGGATACTTTCGATTTTTGTTAAATTTTGACAATAAGTATTAGACATCAATTAATAAATATGCCACAACTTTCAGTTTCTTTGGAGTATTTTAAAGGGGTTTTAGGGGCCATAATATGGAAATCATTCCCATTCACTTGCCTCCCCACGAGAGCAGATTTAGACACGAGGTCGGTTTTTAATGTGGGGAAAATCCAGCTACACCCAATATGGGCACTCTGGATTGGAACAAAAATTTAAAAGATTCCTCTGTCTAGAAGGATTTCTCTTTTACTGACTGAGGACAAAAGGATTGGAGTATAGTATCAGAACAGATACTACACTTTGCTCCAAGGCAAAAATATTTCAGATTTGCATTGAATTTCATCCATAGTCATGAGACACCAAGTGAACAAAATTCCTTGAACTTCAATTTCTTCTTAAGACTCCTTGAGCTTGAAGCCTTATATTTTAGACATGTTCTTGAATAAAAATCACGTAATGTATTTTTTATCAAAATTGGAATAAGTAGTATTATATATTGATTTTAATCTTCATAACGAGACATAAAAGTGGTGCGAAACTGTTTTGTTTTTACCCGACGTGAGCTGGGTATTCTTTTAGTTTTATTAACATAGAGAAGTCTCGTCGGTGTAGTTTCCGACAGAATCTCACGAGTTTCATTATGAAGATGGCGTTCTTTCCTTTATTTCGAAAGAGACCAGGAAACGAATCGCACCTGCAAAGGTTTTGCTTAACACAAAATGCTGTTTGCCCTCGTTCTGAGAAAACAGTCCCAGATTACTAGGAATGGCGCGAAATATTTCATGCTCGCTTAGCGAATATGAAGAGAAGATAAATTCTTCGAGACGGCCGCATTCCGTTTCTCAAAAGTGGGTTGCATTTATTTTTACCAAAATACTTTTTTTTATCCGGGTTGTTGAGGTGGGTGAGTGAAGGGGCGCGGGGTTTGTAAAGTAATCGACCGGCAGAAAAAAAAACTGTCCGTTTATATTACTGTCTGATTCTCAGCGATTAGTTACGTCTGGTAAGACAGTGAGGGAATGGCTATCGGTAAAATTGTAGTGTGGCTCCTGGCTTGGCTAGGGTATTAGACAACGATCGCGTCTTTGGGATGTGCCAAGAACCACGCTGACATATTAATGTTGCATTGCTGCTTACCTTCGCTGTGGGTACCCGGATTTCGTCTTTGTTGTTCGGTGAATCTCGGGCTTCATCGCTGCTGGTTCCTGTCCTTCGGTCGTGATCGACAAACACATGGACTCGGGGTTTTGTTTTTTAAAGTTTTATTGAACTTAAAACAAAGAGACGGAAATTACTGCATGTGTACGAGAGAGAGAGGGACAGAGAGAGAGAGAGAGAGAGAGGGCGTTAAACAAAGAAACGGGAATTACTGCATGTGTACGAGGGAGAGAGAGAGAGAACGTTAAACGAAGAGAAGGAAATTACTGCATGTGTACGAGGGAGAGAGAGAGAGAACGTTAAACAAAGAGACGGGAATTACTGCATGTGTACGAGGGAGAGAGAGAGAACGTTAAACAAAGAGACGGGAATTACTGCATGTGTACGAGGGAGAGAGAGAGAACGTTAAACAAAGAGACGGGAATTACTGCATGTGTACCAGGGAGAGAGAGGGAACGTTAAACAAGGAGACGGAAATTACTGCATGTGTACGAGAGAGAGAGACAGAGAGAGAGAGAGAGAGAGCGTTAAACAAAGAAACGGGAATTACTGCATGTGTACGAGGGAGAGAGAGAGAACGTTAAACAAAGAGACGGAAATTACTGCATGTGTACCAGGGAGAGAGAGAGAACGTTAAACAAAGAGACGGGAATTACTGCATGTGTACGAGGGAGAGAGAGGGAACGTTAAACAAGGAGACGGAAATTACTGCATGTGTACGAGAGAGAGAGACAGAGAGAGAGAGAGAGAGAGCGTTAAACAAAGAAACGGGAATTACTGCATGTGTACGAGGGAGAGAGAGAGAACGTTAAACAAGGAGACGGAAATTACTGCATGTGTACGAGAGAAAGAGAGAGACAGAGAGAGAGAGAGCGAGAGAGAGAGCGCGCGCGAGAGAGAGCGTTAAACAAAGAAACGGGAATTACTGCATGTGTACGAGGGAGAGAGAGAGAACGTTAAACAAAGAGACGGAAATTACTGCATGTGTACGAGAGAAAGAGAGAGACAGAGAGAGAGAGCGAGAGAGAGAGAGCGCGCGAGAGAGAGAGAGCGTTAAACAAAGAAACGGGAATTACTGCATGTGTACGAGGGAGAGAGAGAGAACGTTAAACAAAGAGACGGAAATTACTGCATGTGTACGAGAGAAAGAGAGAGACAGAGAGACAGAGAGAGCGAGAGAGAGAGCGCGCGAGAGAGAGAGCGTTAAACAAAGAAACGGGAATTACTGCATGTGTACGAGGGAGAGAGAGAGAACGTTAAACAAAGAGACGGAAATTACTGCATGTGTACGAGGGAGAGAGAGGGAACGTTAAACAAGGAGACGGAAATTACTGCATGTGTACGAGAGAAAGAGAGGGAACGTTAAACAAGGAGACGGAAATTACTGCATGTGTACGAGAGAAAGAGAGACAGAGATAGAGAGCGAGAGAGAGAGAGAGAGATCGTTAAACAAAGAAACGGGAATTACTGCATGTGTACGAGGGAGAGAGAGAGAGAACGTTAAACAAAGAGACGGAAATTACTGCATGTGTACGAGGGAGAGAGAGAGAGAACGTTAAACAAAGAGACGGAAATTACTGCATGTGTACGAGGGAGAGAGAGAATGGAGGAATTAGAGAGAGATTTCGTTAAACCATTTTGGCCCACGTCGCCCCTCTCACTCCCCCGCCTACTGGCAGCGGACAAGCCCTTTAAACGTCTGCATCTGGTGGTGAGTCAGGAACAAGAGACCGAAAAAGCTCCGAATAGATGTGACGTCATTTCCGCCTTCACTCCTCC
>OY744544.1:67613232-67625732 GCA_963556195.1 Sepiola atlantica
GCTGTGTTTACCTTTTTAATTTCGGTCATCTTAACCATAAGCCACACCTACTTTCTTAAATCAAGTACGGTGGGCCAAAAACTTTAAGAAAACACTTTTAGCGATAAGCCGCAGGTTACATCATGAGGGGCCCTATTTCTGAAAAAGTGTACGTTAGCTAGTACGGATTGTGCCCTTGGTGAAATTGGGAGCTTAAGTGCGAGTTAAACTGGCATAGATTTTTGTGGATGAATAAGTCTCCATGAAATAACAGAATAGACAAGTTGGACCGAGATCAAAGATTTGGGGTCAGCAGGGGTTTAACACAAAGCGAGAGTGAATTCGGTCCTGTGATTGGTTGTGGCTACATGACGTCACTTGTTGTTGTCGACACGAAGGTCAGGGTGAGTTTACTATGGATCTTTGACGCGGGCAGATGTCTAAAAATTGATCTGGAAATTTAAGTTCTTTAGCTGACAGAAGTCCATGAGCAGCTTTTTTTTTCTTAATGGAAAATCGCTCCAGACAAGGCATGAAGCCACTTGATGTAAAGAGCTAAAAAAAATACTACTTCAAGATAAAAATTAGCCAATAAGTGCTAGATGGATAGATTCCGACCCAGAAAACAGTAATTCTTCCCCCTTTGTCAGAAATATTGCTCATGGAATGTGAGGACTAAGGGACAAAATAAGGGAAGCGAGAGTTACGAGGTTGATAAAAGTCCACTTTCTACTCTACGTTAAATTAAAAATAAAAATCAGTTTTATTGTATTTTGCCGACGGCCATTCATTTATTACTTGTTTATACGACACACGAGGCTGCCGAAAGTAAACACGAGTGAAGATAGTTGATGCTTAGGAATCCAGAGGATGACGGCAGGAGAGAGGAAGGGGAGCGTCTTTCTTGGTTTCTTTCAAGGATCTCTCTGATCATCGTCTGTGATTCCCAAAGGGGTTGAAGTAATTCCTTTTTTTGACTGATGAAATAAAGACGCCCTGCAATTGCCTAACAAGGACAATTCTTCGAGAATGTTGAAGAAAGTTGGACAATGTCCAAGTAAAGAAATTAAGACTTAGAAAGTTCGGCTGCCGATTTTCTGCGAGAAGTAATTCTTCCGGTGGAGAAATCTGGTGCTCGGAAATCCAGTGGATAAAACGACAGGAGAGAGAAAGGATGTTTTCTTTTCCGGATGCTGCCAGGGAGCTCTCTAATCATCTTCCGTGATTCTAAAAGAGGCTGAAGTAGTCCTTTTTGAGACTTGTGAAATAAATGCGCTCTGCAAGCTGATTGGTCAGTGGGTAACCAAATCACTTAATAGGGCAGTTCTCCGAGAGAGACAAAATAAGTCTTGTTTATGACTGCTACAAGTTCTTTAAATTTAATGAATATTTGAATGGATATTTTAGCAACGCTTACATTTAAATCGTTATAAAAACATTAGAAAAAATACAAGCAGATAAAAACAAGGAAATGAAATGAAATGAAAGAAGAAAACATTGTTTAACAAACAAACATAAGATATTTACATATATATGTACAAAATTACATAACATTTTATGTAAGTAATTGTTCATTTGAAATGTTCAGTTTACATGGTAATATGAATTATTAAAAATAATAATAAGCGATTAGAACGCCATACAATGCAGTTTAGTTTTATTAACTTTTTTTTTTATAAATTAATTTTTCGAAGATATACTTCATCATCAGAATTTCAAATAAAGATATATTAAAATAGCTTCTTTTTTTTTTTCTTTTCTGCATCTGGTTTTTGGTGTTATCGATTCGTGTGTTGTTGAAACGAATTTGGGATGATAGTCTCTTTAGTCAAGAACGGCACGTGGCAGTGCAAACTGAATAAGAAATGTTGTTCTTGGTTTAGAAAGCATTGTTTTTATGGTAATATGAATTATTAAAAATAATGATGAGCAATTAGAACGCCATACAATACGAGATGATGAAAAAAAAGACAAAAAAGGTATTTTAATATATCTTTATTTGAAATTCTGACGAGGAAGTATATCTTCGAAAATTAAATTGAAAAAAAAAAGAAATAAAACTTAATAAAACTAAACTGCATTGTATGGCGTTCCATCACTAATTACTACATAATACTGTTGTGTTTTTTTTTAGGTAATCGTATGTTATCCATTCACCGGGTGACGCCGGGTATCCATTCATGTTTGTCTAACTTATCTCTTGTTTTTTTTTATATCTTTTTTTTTTTTACTTTAGACAAAATTCGCTGGGGGAAATTCTCAAGGATCGTCTGAAGTTAATTGTTTTATTTATTTATTTATTTATTTCTTATTTATTTATTTTCTATTTTTTATGTTTATTTTTTATTTTTTATTTTTATTTTTTATTTTTTTATTTTTTTTTTTTATTTATTTATTTTTTTTTTTTATTTTTTATTTTCTTATTTTGTTAATAAAAGGCATTTATTTCCCTCGGGTCTCGTCGCAGCCACAGAATCAACATACGCACGCGCGCACACATACATACATACGTATATACGTATATATATATATATATATATATATATATTTATATATATATATATATATATATATATATATATATATATATATATATATATATATATATACACATGTATATACACGAACATACACACACATGTCAAAATTACGTAAATTCTTTCATTTCATCACCCCCCCCCCTTTCTTATTTTCAAATGAGTCTAACCCGTCTCTATAAGAGGTTCTGTCCGTCGGTCGTTCTGTCATGTTTAAGTTTGAAATTGCATTTTCGTCGGTCTTGCATTCGTAAGTTTGAAATAAGATTTTCTGTTGGTCTGTCACGTTTAAATTTCAACTGGCATTTTATTGGTCTGTCACTCTTATGTTCGTAAATAGTATTTTTGTTGATCTGTCACAAGTTTTAAATAACCTTTTCGTCGGCCTCTCGGAACCGCATTTTCAGCGATAAACGCGCAAATTCAATAAACGCATCTTATCTTAGATGCGTCCTAGCAGCGCTAAAAGAGGCTATGTTCGTTTGCTGGTCTGTCAGGATTATGTTTGAAATGGCATTTTCGTTGGTTTGGTTTGTTGAAGTACGAAATGACATTTTTTCAACGCGAAACGCGCAAATTGAATGGACGCATCTTAAGAATGGATACGTTCTGTTCCTTTCTTTCTCTCTTTCTTCTTCTTCTTCTTCTTCTTCTTCTTCTTCTTCTTCTTCTTCTTCTTCTTCTCCCTCCCTTTTTTGCTAGTAATTTATTCCCATGATTATTTCAGACCTGCGTTCTCTTTTGTCGGGTGCAGTGATTCACTCAAATCCTTGGGGGTCTGGAAAAGTTATTAACGGGGGGGGGTGATAAATCCCGATTTTTTTACTTTTTTTATACAAGACAAACTGCACATTGATTACTTATATATATATATATATATATATATATATATATATATATATATATATATATATATATATATATATATATATAGTAAGCTATGCAAATATATTTATGGCAATTAAGCTACACAGAGGCCCCCCACGTTTCATCCCCGGGGGAATCTTCAAGTTAAAAAGCATGGAGTTATTTTTGCCGGGTGTTTTTATATACACGGCTAGCTAGTTAACCAATCAGATTCTTTGTTGGTCTCTCAGCCAATCGTTGGGCTTCCCGCGAACAAAGATCCGGGTAGTGTTACATCCTATATCCTGTTCTATTGTTCTGTTTTCTATAGAGTGGCCTATATCCTGTTTCTTTGTTGTGTCAATATAATGGGTGAAATTATTTTAACACGTGGTTTATTGTATTTCTATTTTAGGTTTTAGTTTTTTTAATTGTTAGGTTTTAGTTTAGTTTAGGTTTTGTTTACTTATCTGTTTATTTATTTATGTATCGTTAGCCTAAGGTACATTTTATTCTGGCAGCTTTTTGCTATCTCACTTCTACAGTTTAATAGATTTTGGGGGTCTTTAAAGTTTAGGATTTCAAATTTTTCATTCAGACATAATCTACACGGGTCGTCTAAATTTCTACATGTACTGGCCTATCGTATTATTTTCTATTCAATTATTAGTACTTTTACTTACAAACAATGTAGTACCATTTTCTTTTGTTGAACGTTGGTACATGTTGTTAAGAACAATACATTTTATTTGGATTTGATTTCTTAGCAAATTCAATCTTTGTTTTGTACATTTGTACATTTACTTTAAAATATGAATAAACTTAGTACCATTTTCTTTAGTTGAACGTTGGGGCATGTTATTAAAAACAATATATTTTATGATCTTACTAAATAGTAATACTAATTTCTAAATAGTAAAGAGCCAACTATGTTTTATATACTTTTTACTCATTTACATGAGATGTGCTTTATTTTCTTTTACTCAAAAAATATAAACCTACTGAAACAAATCTTTCATCTAATGTAATGGACAGAGTCCCCCCTCCCACCGACATAAACAAGAACAAAAATAGCCTGTGCCGTCAATGAAAGCTTTCGATGGAAATTTGCATAGCTTCCAGGTTAATGTTAGAGTTAGGGTCAGGGGTTAGGGGTTAGGGGTTAGAGTTAGGGTAACGGTTAGGGTTAGGGTTAGGGTAACAGTTAGGGTTAGGGTTAGGGGTTAGGGGTTAGGGGTTAGGGGTTAGGGTTAGGGTTAGGGTTTAGGTTTAGGGTTAGGGTTAGGGTTTAGGGTTAGGGTTAGAGATTAGGGTTAGGGTTAAGGGTTAGGTTTAGGGTTAGGGTTAGGCTTAAGGGTTAGGTTTAGGGTTAGGGTTAGCGTCGAGGTGAACCGATAAAAAGAGTTGAAAATGAAAACAGAGGGAGAAAAACTGGAGAGCGGCAGAAACGTCGGTTTATTGGTAGAAGATTGTCCCGGATTTTTTTTGTTGTCTTCTACGTTGCTTTTCTGTTTTTATTTGTACGGCGGTAAGATTTGACACAAGGTCGGGAAAGTGGTGTTTGAAAATCTACCGCCCTGGACGAAGAGTACTTTGGCCCACAAAAATGCATCCCCGTCAGCATTCCCCGGTAAAGGCGCCTCAGGCGATTAGCAATAAACAACCCCCCTTCTCAAAGTGTGAGAAGGCAAAGCTTGGGAGGGTGCACCTCTTAAAACTGCACAGGACAATACCTCAGACCGGCGAAATCAAAGCGCGAAGGCCAAGACGGTTTAGCGTCCATCAGAACAGATACTACACTCTGATCTTAGCGATGTCATGAAGCACGATATGGAGGCGGTGGACACCAACACAGCCAACAGAAAGCAAAGGGGCGGCTCCGGTGGACCAGGCGCAGAACACACACACGACCTCTGCAACAGAGACGGTCACTCTCGCATCGGCGTCTACAACCAGAGACGTCGATGCTCCGACCAAACAGACAACTGGGATGCTACTCATGGTCAATCCTGACCGACCTAAACCTACTAATATTCATCTATATTAAGAATCAAAATCAACATAAGACACGCCTATAAAGTATTTTATCGATTTGTTAGGTGGCTAATAATTCAATTTATCAAAGCAGTTCTCATCGATAATGGTTACCCTCTCGATATTGGTAATTCAAATATCACTGCCTAGATCACCTATTTAAATAACCCTTACCCTAACCCTAACCCTAACCCTAAACTTGTTGGTCCTCCAAAATGTCCGACGTACCTCAGATTACCTTGGTTAGGTACTTTTAGCATAGAATCTGGCCAAGATCAAAGTGTAGTATCTGTTCTGATGGATACTGCACCCCATATACTGGTATTGTCTTGGCCTTCGGGGCTTGATTTACACCTGTCTATGGGTCTGTCCTGTGCAGTTCTAGGATATCAACCCTCCCAGGCTTTGCATTCTCACCCTTTGAGAAGGGGGTTAGTTTATTGCTAATCGCCTGAGGCGCCCCTACCGGGGAATGCCGACGGGGCTGCCCAGGCATTTTTTGTAGGCCAGAGTGCTCACCTTCTCGGGCGCTGGCTTTTCAAATCCCACTTTCCCGACCTTGTGTCACATCTTACCTTGTGGGAGGAAGATAGATAACTTGCTAACCAAATTTCTGAAGCTGTACGTCGCTGTTATCAGGATTCGAACCCTAAATTCTTTTTTCTGCTCGACCACCCCACCATATTAGTGATATTATTTATAAATGTCGGGTTAGGGTTAGGGTTAGGGTTAGGGTTAGGGCAGTGCAAAGGTCTGAATCCAGAATAAAGCAACATCCCCCTGCAATACGCCGGGGCCGACTAAATAATTTAAATAATTTAGTCAACACATTCGGGTCATCTATTGCTCAACACCTTATAAATAGCGCAGAATGTGCGTCGGCTTACACTAGTGACTGGTTTTCTGTCATAAGTAGATCATATTCGCTATTCCATCTTAAAGTCCTGGAAACAATCTATATTAAGGTATAAAAAAAAACCTTTCCTATTTAAACAAAGGTAGTTGCTTCTAGAACTTTATGTGATCCATTTGTGACCCCCCCCCTATTCCCCAATTTCTTTTTTTCTTTGCCTCAAACTCGATATTTTACTTACACTTATTTATTCTGATGAGTGTGGACGAAAGCCGGCTTATGCAATTATACCTTTTGTCTTGTTTTTAACACTTTTCAATTTCTATTCCATCCCCCACCCAAAAAAAAAAGTGTCACACATGTCTATATATCCATTTTCTTTAATAGTACTTTTTAATGTTGTTTTATATTTAAAGGGGAGATAACTTTGTACCCAGTATTGCTGTTTTCTGAGTCGGAATCTATCCATATATTTGATCTTAAAGTGGTATTTTTTTAGCTCCTTACATCAAGTGGCTTCATGCCCTGTCTGGAGCGATTTCGATAACAAAAAAATATACAAATAAATACACATTACCCTTTATTATAATAAAGACTAATGTAAAGGATTATCCATGAAAAAATATTCTCAGTAGTTATGGAATTTGATCGAGAAAAAAAAAAGAAGTTATTCTTCTCTTTATCGTTATTGGAACTTTTCCAAACGGATCTCGAAATAACCCAAGAACTCACAGAACTTTGAGACTATCTCAGCACCGCCTGCTTCTCCTTAAATGTCAATTAATTTTATTTGTTTCCCAACTCTTTCGGTGCGACTCTTTCCAGAATGCTCTTATCTTTTATACAGACCGACATCACGTCTATATAACTGTTACACCGGCCGTTCTTACACAGGAGAAACTACACCGGTTGTCACTATAAATAGTGCGAGTCACCAGAGACACTGAAGACAAAGCACAGTCTTGTAACTGTCTAGCCAAGAGCTAGTCACTTTCTTACTTTGTTAATACACTTGTTAAACCAACCCTCGACTTGACTTTCTTTATTTATTATTTACTGTTGGACAACTTCACAACAATAACTGTCTATATCCGCACAGATGTCGGTCCCGCGCTACCTTGCCCTTCATTTCGTTGTTAACCTTGACTTGAACCCGCTGTTGTTGCTTTTGTTGTTGGGCGAGTCGAACTTCTGTGTAGAGATTACGCAACCCTTGCTCCAATATTGTCTGGTCTGCATGAAGTCCTCTTCGTTAGTCGCAGCTGTTCGTAAATCTGCAAGCTTGCAGGTGTTTACCCCCTACACCGAGAACAGCAAGGCTCGGCGTTTGCATGCGAAGTCGGGGAAGGTTTGACCCAGAACACAAAGGAATTGCGCCGAAGCAACGTTGGCACTTTTATTTGACCGATTTGTGGTTCCGCACTTGAAACGTCTTCGCTCGTCACACGCAGAGACTACCCAAAAACGATTGATCTTTATTCTGGCTCCCTTTGGATTTTCGTCATAGCGTTGTTAGCCGAGTTGTGGACTTATACCGCTTGGGGTGAAAACCTGTCGGCCATGAATTTTGATAAGGTAATTATTATATCTTGATTTTAATCTTCATGATGGTACACAGAAATCATTAACCACAAGTTAAAAGTATGCTTCGCAAGTGTTTTCACTAATAGCTATATAAAATAACACCTCAGTCGGTGAAGTTGAAACAAAGAAATAAGAAACTAAAGTTCTAAAAAAGAAAAACAACAACAGTCTATCAATCACTACAAATGGATTCAGGTGGATAAGTTAGCTAGTTTTGATTATCGGGTGATACCTTCTTCATCTTAAAGGCTCTCATTACAACTACATAGTTTGCACAGACCAACGAAGATTCTATTTCAAACTTAATCGTGACAGACCAAAGAATCTGTCTGGCAGACCAACGGCAATGTTGTTTCAAACTTTATTCAAGAGTACTCATCAATTATTAAGCATGTAAACTGTTGTATACAACACTACAAATGGATTCAGGTGGATAAGTTAGCTAGTTTTGATTATCGGGTGATACCTTCTTCATCTTAAAGGCTCTCATTACCACTACATAGTTTGCACAGGCCAACGAAAATTCTATTTCAAACTTAATCGTGACAGACCAAAGAATCTGTCTGGCAGACCAACGGCAATGTTGTTTCAAACTTTATTCAAGAGTACTCATCAATTATTAAGCATGTAAACTGTTGTATAAAACACTACAAATGGATTCAGGTGGATAAGTTAGCTAGTTTTGATTATCGGGTGATACCTTGTTCATCTTAAAGGCTCTCATTACAACTACATAGTTTGCACAGACCAACGAAAATTCTATTTCAAACTTAATCGTGACAGACCAAAGAATCTGTCTGGCAGACCAACGGCAATGTTGTTTCAAACTTTATTCAAGAGTACTCATCAATTATTAAGCATGTAAACTGTTGTATACAACACTACAAATGGATTCAGGTGGATAAGTTAGCTAGTTTTGATTATCGGGTGATACCTTCTTCATCTTAAAGGCTCTCATTACAACTACATAGTTTGCACAGGCCAACGAAAATTCTATTTCAAACTTAATCGTGACAGACCAAAGAATCTGTCTGGCAGACCAACGGCAATGTTGTTTCAAACTTTATTCAAGAGTACTCATCAATTATTAAGCATGTAAACTGTTGTATAAAACACTACAAATGGATTCAGGTGGATAAGTTAGCTAGTTTTGATTATCGGGTGATACCTTGTTCATCTTAAAGGCTCTCATTACCACTACATAGTTTGCACAGACCAACGAAAATTCTATTTCAAACTTAATCGTGACAGACCAAAGAATCTGTCTGGCAGACCAACGGCAATGTTGTTTCAAACTTTATTCAAGAGTACTCATCAATTATTAAGCATGTAAACTGTTGTATACAACACTACAAATGGATTCAGGTGGATAAGTTAGCTAGTTTTGATTATCGGGTGATACCTTCTTCATCTTAAAGGCTCTCATTACAACTACATAGTTTGCACAGACCAACGAAGATTCTATTTCAAACTTAATCGTGACAGACCAAAGAATCTGTCTGGCAGACCAACGGCAATGTTGTTTCAAACTTTATTCAAGAGTACTCATCAATTATTAAGCATGTAAACTGTTGTATACAACACTACAAATGGATTCAGGTGGATAAGTTAGCTAGTTTTGATTATCGGGTGATACCTTCTTCATCTTAAAGGCTCTCATTACCACTACATAGTTTGCACAGGCCAACGAAAATTCTATTTCAAACTTAATCGTGACAGACCAAAGAATCTGTCTGGCAGACCAACGGCAATGTTGTTTCAAACTTTATTCAAGAGTACTCATCAATTATTAAGCATGTAAACTGTTGTATAAATCACTACAAATGGATTCAGGTGGATAAGTTAGCTAGTTTTGATTATCGGGTGATACCTTGTTCATCTTAAAAGCTCTCATTACAACTACATAGTTTGCACAGACCAACGAAAATTCTATTTCAAACTTAATCGTGACAGACCAAAGAATCTGTCTGGCAGACCAACGGCAATGTTGTTTCAAACTTTATTCAAGAGTACTCATCAATTATTAAGCATGTAAACTGTTGTATAAAACACTACAAATGGATTCAGGTGGATAAGTTAGCTAGTTTTGATTATCGGGTGATACCTTCTTCATCTTAAAGGCTCTCATTACAACTACATAGTTTGCACAGACCAACGAAGATTCTATTTCAAACGTAATCGTGACAGACCAAAGAATCTGTCTGGCAGACCAACGGCAATGTTGTTTCAAACTTTATTCAAGAGTACTCATCAATTATTAAGCATGTAAACTGTTGTATACAACACTACAAATGGATTCAGGTGGATAAGTTAGCTAGTTTTGATTATCGGGTTATACCTTGTTCATCTTAAAGGCTCTCATTACAACTACATAGTTTGCACAGACCAACGAAGATTCTATTTCAAACTTAATCGTGACAGACCAAAGAATCTGTCTGGCAGACCAACGGCAATGTTGTTTCAAACTTTATTCAAGAGTACTCATCAATTATTAAGCATGTAAACTATTGTATAAAACACTACAAATGCATTCAGGTGTTAGCTAGTTTTGATTATCGGTGATACCTTGTTCATCTTAAAGGCTCTCATTACCACTACATAGTTTGCACTGTCAAATCACTTGTCGAACCTTTTCCACGTGTTCTGTTGATATTAGCTGCTGTTAGCGAAGCCTGATGACCGAGTTTTGAACTCCGGCAAGAAAAATATACACATTTCATTAAGAGATTATATGCTTCAAAATTGTGTTCTGAAAACAGTTATTGGAAATTTATTAAAGACAACACATCTATTAAGGAACATGTAAAATTTTGTATAAAATTGCAAGTTCAAAATACTTCCAGAGCTACCCGGCGTTGCTCGGGCCCATTAAAAAATATATTAAAAAATTGCAAGTTGAAAAATCGTCAGAAATTTTCCGAACGAATTTTTGAATTTCGTACGGTATTCGATTGGAACGAAAGTTCTTTCCGTTCATTAAGGATAAATAAAAAAAATTAATGTGCACGTGGAACCAGATAAATAGACGGACAGATCCCCTTATTCAGACGCTTGGACACATCTAAAATAAGATGCGTCCATTTAAATTGTGCGTTTAGCGATGAAAATTCAATTTCAAACTTAATCGTGACGGATGAAAGAAAATGCTATTTCAAACTAAAGCCTGGCAGACCAACGGCAATTTTGTTTCAAACTTAAGTGTGACAGACCAATAAAAATGCTATTTCAAACGTAATCTTTACAGACCACACAAAATGCTATTTCAAATTTAAATGTGACAGACCAACGAAAATGCTATTTCAAACTTACTTGTGACAGACCAATGAAAATGCTATTTCAAACTTAATCTTTACAGACCACACAAAAGGCTATTTCAAATTTAAATGTGACAGACCAACGAAAATGCTATTTCAAACTTACTTGTGACAGACCAATGAAAATGCTATTTCAAACTTAATCTTTACAGACCACACAAAATGCTATTTCAAATTTGAATGTGACAGACCAAAGAAAATGCTATTTCAAAATAATCTTTAAAGACCACACAAAATGCTATTTCAAATTTAAATGTGACAGACCAAAGAAAATGCTATTTCAAACTTAATCTTTAAAGACCACACAAAATGCTATTTCAAATTTAAATGTGACAGACCAACGAAAATGCTATTTCAAACCTACTTGTGACAGACCAAAGAAATGCTATTTCAAACATAATTCTGACAGACCTACCGACAGACATAGTCTCCTATAGATAAATCTGAAATAAAGTGCGTTTATTCATTATTAAGCGTTACAGACGGACGTAAATGCTATTTCCAAGTAAAGTTGACAGACTGACAGATGACACAGAGACGCGTGTGATGCAGCTAACAAACCCATTTAATCAAAACGATGTTGTTGTCAGGCCATCTTCATCTTCATCATATTTGCCCCACGAACACGCCCATCCCCCTCAACCCTTCCCATCAAAAGGGCGTGGTTGTTGTTTCGATATTGAAACAACATTTTCAAATCTAATCTCTTTCAAGAATCTACTTTGAAAAGTATAAATCGGTCATTCCTAAACTATTTACTACTTGCCGCACACCGCGGGGACCACCACCGCCACCTCACCCCAGGGCACACACACACACACACACTCGCAGACGCTCAACCACAGATAGACCAAGACACACTTCTGCCTCGCTCTCGGGTACATTGCAAGTCTAAATCAACAACTTATCAAACACTACGAACCGACACGGGCATTGGATTCGTCATATATGAACGACAAGGCTTACATCTCAGTTTTTTTGCTGTTTTGTTCACCCTCAAACAAAATCATATTGCCATTGAGACGTAAGGGTATGGTGTGATTAGGGGTCACATTTATAAGGGGTTTAGTAAGTGGGGAGTTGTGCAGTCTCGTTGTTTTTAGATAGAATGGGTTGGAGACGTTGGGTGTCAGAAAGCAAAGTTCACACAAGTAGACTATTAGCCGAGTTTTTTTTTATCTATGTGCTGTGGCTTTTGGGAAAGCCTACCGGAGATACGTGCAGGGCCCCTTTCCATGCGCGACATGGCACTGCAGTTGCCCAGATATTCTGCAACTGTTGATAGAGCAGCCGCTCCTACTGGGGAATGCCGATGGGGCTGCCCAGTCAATTGTTAACGGTCATAAGGGCTTT
>OY744544.1:67635732-67638232 GCA_963556195.1 Sepiola atlantica
GATAGAGAGAGAGAGATAGAGATCAAATGCTGGAGAGAGAGATGAAATGCTGGAGAGAGAGAGAGGTAGAAATCAAATGCTGGAGAGAGAGAGAGATCAAATGCTGGAGAAAGAGAGAGAGAGAGATCAAATGCTGGAGATAGAGAGAGAGATAGAGAGAGAGAGACAGATAGAGATCAAATGCGTGAGAGAGAGAGATGAAATGTTGGAGAAAGAAAGAGAGAGAGAGAGAGATAGAGATCAAATGCTGGAAAGAGAGAGAGATGAAATGCTGGAGAGAGAGAGAGAGATAAAGATCAAATGCTGGAGAGAGAGAGAGATATGTATAGAGAGATCAAATGCTGGAGAGAGAGAGAGAGAGAGAGAGATCAAATGCTGGTGTACGAGAGAGAGAGAGAGAGAGAGAGAGAGAGAGAAGAGTATAAAAAGAATAAATTGGAGAAGGAGATACCCTTAGTATATACAGTCAGGCCATTTTATGCTACACTGCGCTCCACCTCCTTCGGACAACACTTGCCGGGTTGTCAGGGGCCACTCGCCCCTAGCATCTGTTAAGTCGGCTGGTCGCAGGCTAAGAGGCAGAACTGCAACTTCATCTTAGAACGTATCGTCGAGACATTCAGTTGAGACTTTGCAGATACGATACTAAAAAAAATGCTCAAATTTAGTGCGAATTGGAATCTTTCTGTGCCTTCAATCGTCTACTGATGCAAAAGTGGGTGATAATCTAATTTAAGCATACAGATTTCGAGGTGAGATAATTAAATGAAGATACTGCCAAGGCTGCTGCAAAGAAAGGGGGGCTCCCTCTACCGGGCTAAATAAAAATTGTCACGCCTGCCAGTATCCTATATTTCTACAAAGCCACAATTCGCCCATGAATAGGGTATTGTTGTCACGTCTGGGCTGATGCACTGTCCACGAGTATATCTCTCTTAGACAGGGTCCTAAACAGAGCCTCCAACCTAATAGGTCCCGCACTCTCTACCAAGCTCCAGCCCCTGCCCCATCGCCGCAATTGTGCATCCTTATGCCTGTTTTAAAAGTACTTCAAATGAACGTGCTCTGACGAATTTGATGCACTAGTGCCCCTTGACATAAATACCCCCGACAAACCCGACAATAAGCAAAATCCCACCCTTCACAATCTGGCCCCTAATTCACATAAGCACTTTACGTCTCAGTGACAAGGGGTCTTGTTTTGAGTTAAGTAAAGTAAATAAAATAAAAAAATTAATTATTAAGACAATCCGTACCGGATTATTCCCTCCCCCATACACAATCAACATTTTTTTTTTAAACGGCAAATTATTAAGTTAATTGATATATTTCTATAAGAAGAAGTCATTTTAACACAGAATTTGTAGTTTACTTTTGGTAAATTTTAACATGTCTAATAATTAATGTGTTCTCAATAATAACCCATAACTTTTTTTCGGATAGAAAGTATTTTTGAAGCATAGAAGACCCTAAATGATGATCCTGCCAAAACATAACCTTCGCTTTCTTATGTTGCATAAGTTCAAACTTGGACAAAATGCCTCCGAAACTTCTGCCAATAGACAGTACGAAGGTGGTTCCAGAAATTCCTTAATGGCCGCCTGAAGCGCTGAGGTTTAGAAAATCATTTTAACACAGAATTTGTAGTTTATTTTTGGTAAATTTTCACATGTATAATAATTAATGTGTTCTCAATAATAATAATTTGTAACTTTATTTTTCAGATAGAATTATTTTTGAAGCATAGAAGACCTCCAATGGTAAACATGCCAAAACATAGCCTCCTTTTTATGTTGTATGATTTCAAACATGGGCACAATGCCTCCGAAACTTCTGCCAATATCAATAGAGCATGGGAAGATGGGTCCACAAGCGATCGGACAGTACAAAGGTGGTTCCAGAAATTCTGTATTGGAGATGAGAGTCTTGAAGATGCAGAAGGTAGAGGACGGCCGTATAATCTTGACAATGAACAATTGCAAGCATTTTTTTTTAGCAAAATCCACGTCAAAGTGTCAAAGAAATGTCTCGGAGACTTGCTGTCAGCACTGCAGCAGTTTCATGTCACTTACAGAGTATTGGAAAGGTGAAAATAATTTCATGAATAAATGTATATTTTTGAAATCGACCATTATTTTTGCAACGACCTAATACAAACATGTTGAGATATACACATACCTAACTTGATATATATAGAAAATGTATAAAACAGAAGATTGCTACGTGAATCAAAGACTTCTTTTAAACTTATTCACCGGTTTCATTCGGTCAATTTGCAGTCGATGTGGAGAAAAAGAAACTTTTTTTAAAAAGAATGTTTTGTCGCATACGCTTTTAAGACACTGGACAAGACAACGCGTGTTTTTTGTCTTCTGGGTGACCTGCTTTTTCACGCTTCGGTGGACAAGCACTGCAAAGCACTGGGAAAGAAACGAACAAAAACAAAACAAAGGATTAGTCACCTGCAAATCTGGGTACTGGTACAGCTTTTGAACCAGAC
>OY744544.1:67640732-67658232 GCA_963556195.1 Sepiola atlantica
ATCTACCTTGCATAAGGACTCTCTAGATAACTATAAATGGGCTGTCACATTAACCACTAGTCTCTCCCTATTAGACAGGGTCCAAAAAAGAGTCTCTAGTCTGTCAACCAAGCTCCAACCCTTGTCCCATCGCTTCTGTGTTTAATCCTTGTGTTTGCTTTACAAGTACTTCAATGGAATGTGCTCCGACGAACTACTGACCAACCCGAAAATCAGCAAAATCCCACCCCTTCGCTGTAGAGGTCCCTAGATGCCGGAAATGCTTTCTACTCTGATAGCTTTTTTTTCCGAATGTCTAACCTTTGGAATTATCTCCCTGTTTCCCTAACCGCAACATGCAGACATTTAAATTTACTGTGAGCAAACGTACAGCTGCATAACTCCCCACTTAGGACGCCCCTATGGATATGGCCCCTAATTCGCAGTAGCCCCCTATGTCTCAGTGGCAATATACCTTGTTTGATGCGAATAAAAGTCATATATATATATATATATATATATATATATATATATATATATATATATATATATATATATATATAACAGACAACTCATGTCTAGATATCCTTTGGTAGATCCTTTCAATAGTCCGAATTAGAATCTTAGTTTCGGGGGGGGGGGATTGGCCGATGAATCTGCCATAGTGTTTATTTGTGTCCCAAGTACTTTCAGACCCATCCGTGTCCATCTTCAGTATTATAGATGGTTTGGGCGTGAATTATGTAATAAGTACGAAACTATAGTCCTCATTCCCCTGAAGCTGGACCTGGATGGGTCTGAAAATACTTGGGACACAGGATGGCTCTGAAAATACTTGGGACACAAATCAAAACTATGGCAGATTCATCGGCCAATTTATCCCCCCCCCCTCCACCAAAAAAACAAAGATTCTGATTCGGACTATTGAAAGGATCTACCAAAGGATATCTAGACAGGTGTTGTCTCTTATATTCAACAATACTTGCCTGCAAGAGAAGATGCTGCCTATCTGGGCACTCTCGAGTAGCTTTAATAACAAGCAGTACAAATAGCTATATGCACGATCCGAACGCCGTTTCGTAGATCACTCTATACTGCCTGGTACATAGCCGCCGATTTCGCTATTTACATTTAAAGTTCCTCTATATTTACTAACTAAGTGGCTATGGCCGATGGGTAAGATCCCCGACTACGAATCAGTGGCGATTTGTGATCGAGGTTCGCGCCTACCGCCCGTTGAGAATTAGTTCCTACACTGAAGATTGCGTTAGCATGAAACATCGATGTCTGTAGGTATTTAAATAATTAATATTCATTTATAAAAATATTATTGTTTATATATATATATATATATATATATATATATATATATATATATATATATATATATATATATATATATATATAAACAATAATGTTTTTTCTTTCTTTCTTATATACTCATTGTGTAATTTGAAGTGAAATTGTTGATTTCACTTCAAACAAATGCTCTTCGGAAAGTCAGAAAGATGAACACGTTTTTTCTCTCGTCGCCAACGGGTAGACGAAGCCCCTTACCACCCCCACCCCACCCCCTAAATTGTCCTGGGTAAAGAAAACTCTTAGAGAACATCTGTTATACACGGACACACTTGACATCTTATCAGGATTTGTGTCTGCGGTGAGACAGACATTTTCTTGTGTGTCTCGGTTTCAACTAAAAACCGGGGCCGTGTTGACAGGTCCGCTGGGAAACATCCTCCTGCACGTTTCGTTTTCAAAATAAGAAGTGGTCCCTAAAAGGGAACCCGGGGTTGACGATGTTATCTCGATACTTTATTTTGCTTTTGGAACACTATTTTTAGTTCATGCACTCGACGACAGTGCGCAATATGTAAAGACGTCAACGACGAAAGATTAGGGTTAGGGTTAGGGTTAGGGTTAGAGTAAGGGTTAAGGTTAGGGTTAGGATTAGGGTTAGGGTTAGGGTTAGGATTAGGATGAGGATTAGGGTTAGGATTAGGATTAGGGTTAGGATTAGGGTTAGGGTTAGGGTTGGGGTTCCGGTTAGGATTAGGGTTAGGATTAGGGTTAGAGTTAGGATTAGGAGTAGGGTTAGGATTAGGGTTAGGGTTAGGGTTAGGATTAGGGTTAGGATTAGGGTTAGAGTTAGGATTACGAGTAGGGTTTGGATTAGGGTTAGGGTTAGGGTTAGGGTTAGGATTAGGGTTAGGATTAGGGTTAGAGTTAGGGTTAGGATTAAGATTAGGGTTAGGGTTAAGATTAGGGTTAGGATTAGGGTTAGGATTAGAGTTAGAGTAAGGGTTAGGATTAGGGTTAGGATTAGGGTTAGGGTTAGGGTTAGGGTTAGGGTTAGGGTTAGGATTAGGGTTAGGGTTAGGGTTAGGATTAGGGTTAGAGTTAGGGTTAGGATTAGGGTTAGGGTTAGGGTTAGGATTAGGGTTAGGGTTAGGGTTAGGATTAGGGTTAGAGTTAGGGTTAGGATTAGGGTTAGGGTTAGGGTTAGGATTAGGGTTAGGGTTAGGGTTAGGGTTAGGGTTAGGGTTAGGATTAGGGTTAGGATTAGGGTAAGGATTAGGGTTAGGGTTAGGGTTAGGGTAAGGATTAGGGTTAGGATTAGGGTTAGGGTTAGGGTTAGGATTAGGGTTAGGGTTAGGGTTAGGGTTAGGGTTAGGGTTAGGATTAGGGTTAGGGTTAGGGTTAGGATTAGGGTTAGGGTTAGGGTTAGGGTTAGGGTAAGGATTAGGGTTAGGCTTAGGCTTAGGCTTAGGGTTAGGATTAGGGTTAGGGTTAGGATTAGGTTAGGATTAGGGTTAGGATTAGGGTTAGAGTTAGGGTTAGGGTAAGGGTTAGGGTTAGGGTTAGGATAAGGGTTAGGGTTAAAGTTAGGGTTAGGATTAGGGTTAGGGTTAGGATTAGGGTTAGGATAAGGGTTATAGTTAGGGTTAGGGTTAGGGTTAGGGTTAGGGTTAGAGTTAGGGTTAGGATTAGGGTTAGGGTTAGGATTAGGGTTAGGGTTAGGGTTAAAGGATGAAATAAAAAGCAAATGTTGAAAACGATAACTTTAATACATTTCTCTCTTACGACGCTTTTAGAATATTACCATGTTTGACCATAATGATGACCGGAAGTTGACTAGATATCACAAAGGCTATCAGTGATGGCCGCCATCTCCTTTTATGGACGTGAACCAACGGTCCAACGACTAAAGTCAAGAAAACCTTTCCGCAGCCATGTCGAACCCCTAACAAAGTCCCAGGAAGAAACCAGACTACAGCTGTGGACTAAACAGCTAGAAGATGACCCCCTCATACTGACATGGGAATCCCTGCTTATGAGGAACTCCCTGATCATCCAGAGAATATTGTTCAGAAAATTAACATCTATGCTGATCATACCACTCTTTATTATGGTGTTGCTTCTTGCCCATCTCCCTCGGATTAGTCGAAATATGCAGCTGATCTAGAAGTAGACCTGGGTTCAGTTGTGGATTGGGGTACGAAATTGCTTGTTTTATGTTAAGACTCACATCGTGTCTTTCAATCGTAGGCGTGCCCCTTTTCTTGCTGATATTCTCATGGATGGCTCTGCTCTTGAGGAGAAATCGACTCTGAGATATTTTGGTTTTTTTCTCTCATCAAATCTTTCTTGGAGTTCATACATTAGATCCATTGCTCATTCATACATTAGATCCATTGTTCATTCATACATTAGATCCATTGCCTTTTCATACATTAGATCCATTGTTTATTCATACATTAGATCCATTGCTCATTCATACATTAGATCCATTGCTCTTTCATACATTAGATCCATTGCTCATTCATACATTAGATCCATTGCTCTTTCATACATTAGATCCAGTGTTCATTCATACAGTAGATCCATTGCTCTTCCATACATTAGATCCATTGCTCATTCATACATTAGATCCATTGCTCATTCATACATTAGATCCATTGCTCTTTCATACATTAGATCCATTATTCATTCATACATTAGATCCATTGCTCATTCATACATTAGATCCATTGCTCATTCATACATTAGATCCATTGCTAATTCATACATTAGATCCATTGCTCTTTCATACATTAGATCCATTGCTCTTTCATACATTAGATCCATTACTCTTTCATACATTAGATCCATTGTTCATTCATACAGTAGATCCATTGTTCATTCATACATTAGATCCATTGTTCATTCATACATTAGATCCATTGCTCATTCATACATTAGATCCATTGCTCTTTCATACATTAGATCCATTGTTCATTCATACATTAGATCCATTGCTCATTCATACATTAGATCCATTGCTCATTCATACATTAGATCCATTGCTCTTTCATACATTAGATCCATTGCTCTTTCATACATTAGATCCATTGTTCTTTCATACATTAGATCCATTGCTCATTCATACATTAGATCCATTGCTCATTCATACATTAGATCCATTGTTCATTCATACATTAGATCCATTGTTCATTCATACATTAGATCCTTTGTTCATTCATACATTAGATCCATTGCTCATTCATACATTAGATCCATTGCTCATTCATACATTAGATCCATTGCTCATTCATACATTAGATCCATTGCTCTTTCATACATTAGATCCATTGTTCATTCATACAGTAGATCCATTGCTCTTTCATACATTAGATCCATTGTTCATTCATACAGTAGATCCATTGCTCTTTCATACATTAGATCCATTGCTCATTCATACAGTAGATCCATTGCTCTTTCATACATTAGATCCATTGCTCATTCATACATTAGATCCATTGCTCTTTCATACATTAGATCCATTGTTCTTTCATACATTAGATCCATTGCTCTTTCATACATTAGATCCATTGCTCATTCATACATTAGATCCATTGTTCATTCATACAGTAGATCCATTGCTCTTTCATACATTAGATCCATTGCTCATTCATACATTAGATCCATTGTTCATTCATACAGTAGATCCATTGTTCATTCATACATTAGATCCATTGTTCATTCATACATTAGATCCATTGTTCATTCATACATTAGATCCATTGCTCATTCATACATTAGATCCATTGCTCATTCATACATTAGATCCATTGTTCATTCATACATTAGATCCATTGTTCTATCATACATTAGATCCATTGTTCATTCATACATTAGATCCATTGCTCTTTCATACATTAGATCCATTGTTCATTCATACAGTAGATCCATTGCTCATTCATACATTAGATCCATTGCTCATTCATACATTAGATCCATTGTTCATTCATACATTAGATCCATTGCTCATTCATACATTAGATCCATTGCTCATTCATACATTAGATCCATTGTTCATTCATACATTAGATCCATTGCTCTTTCATACATTAGATCCATTGCTCATTCATACATTAGATCCATTGTTCATTCATACATTAGATCCATTGCTCATTCATACATTAGATCCATTGCTCTTTCATACATTAGATCCATTGTTCTTTCATACATTAGATCCATTGCTCTTTCATACATTAGATCCATTGCTTTTTCATACATTAGATCCATTGCTCATTCATACATTAGATCCATTGTTCGTTCATACATTAGATCCATTGTTCATTCATACAGTAGATCCATTGCTCTTTCATACATTAGATCCATTGCTCATTCATACATTAGATCCATTGTTCATTCATACAGTAGATCCATTGCTCTTTCATACATTAGATCCATTGCTCTTTCATACATTAGATCCATTGCTCATTCATACATTAGATCTATTGTCTATTCATACAGTAGATCCATTTCTCTTTCATACATTAGATCCATTGCTCATTCATACATTAGATCCATTGCTCTTTCATACATTAGATCCATTGTTCTTTCATACATTAGATCCATTGCTCTTTCATACATTAGATCCATTGCTCATTCATACATTAGATCCATTGTTCATTCATACAGTAGATCCATTGCTCTTTTATACATTAGATCCATTGCTCATTCATACATTAGATCTATTGTTCATTCATACATTAGATCCATTGTTCATTCATACAGTAGATCCATTGCTCATTCATACATTAGATCCATTGTTCATTCATACATTAGATCCATTGCTCTTTCATACATTAGATCCATTGTTCATTCATACATTAGATCTATTGTTCATTCATACATTAGATCCATTGCTCATTCATACATTAGATCCATTGCTCATTCCTACAGTAGATCCATTGCTCATTCATACATTAGATCCATTGCTCATTCATACATTAGATCCATTGTTCATTCATACATTAGATCCATTGTTCATTCATACATTAGATCCATTGCTCATTCATACATTAGATCCATTGCTCATTCATACAGTAGATCCATTGCTCTTTCATACATTAGATCCATTGCTCATTCATACATTAGATCCATTGCTCTTTCATACATTAGATCCATTGTTCTTTCATACATTAGATCCATTGCTCTTTCATACATTAGATCCATTGCTCATTCATACATTAGATCCATTGTTCATTCATACATTAGATCCATTGCTCTTTCATACATTAGATCCATTGCTCATTCATACATTAGACCCATTGCTCTTTCATACATTAGATCCATTGTTCATTCATACATTAGATCCATTGCCCATTCATACAGTAGATCCATTGCTCATTCATACATTAGATCCATTGCTCATTCATACAGTAGATCCATTGCTCATTCATACATTAGATCCAGTGCTCATTCATACATTAGATCCATTGTTCATTCATACATTAGATCCATTGTTCATTCATACATTAGATCCATTGCTCATTCATACAGTGGATCCATTGCTCTTTCATACATTAGATCCATTGTTCATTTATACATTAGATCCATTGTTCATTCATACATTAGATCCATTGCTCATTCATACATTAGATCCATTGTTCTTTCATACATTAGATCCATTGTTCATTCATACATTAGATCCATTGCTCTTTCATACATTAGATCCATTTCTCATTCATACATTGGATCCATTGTTCTTTCATACATTAGATCCATTGCTCATTCATACATTAGATCCATTGTTCTTTCATACATTAGATCCATTGCTCATTCATACATTAGATCCATTGTTCTTTCATACATTAGATCCATTGTTCATTCATACATTAGATCCATTGCTCATTCATACATTAGATCCATTGCTCATTCATACATTAGATCCATTGTTCATTCATACATTAGATCCATTGATCATTCATACAGTAGATCCATTTCTCTTTCATACATTAGATCCATTGTTCATTCATACATTAGATCCATTGCTCTTTCATACATTAGATCCATTGTTCATTCATACAGTAGATCCATTGATCATTCATACATTAGATCCATTGTTCTTTCATACATTAGATCCATTGTTCATTGATACATTAGATCCATTGCTCTTTCATACATTAGATCCATTGTTCATTCATACAGTAGATCCATTGCTCATTCATACATTAGATCCATTGCTCATTCATACATTAGATCCATTGTTCATTCATACATTAGATCCATTGTTCATTCATACAGTAGATCCATTGTTCATTCATACATTAGATCCATTGCTCATTCATACAGTAGATCCATTGCTCTTTCATACATTAGATCCATTGTTCTTTCATACATTAGATCCATTGGTCTTTCATACATTAGATCCATTGTTCTTTCATACATTAGATCCATTGCTCTTTCATACATTAGATCCATTGCTCATTCATACATTAGATCCATTGTTCATTCATACATTAGATCCATTGTTCCTTCATACAGTAGATCCATTGTTCATTCATACATTAGATCCATTGTTCATTCATACAGTAGATCCATTGCTCTTTCATACATTAGATCCATTGTTCTTTCATACATTAGATCCATTGTTCTTTCATACATTAGATCCATTGGTCTTTCATACATTAGATCCATTGTTCTTTCATACATTAGATCCATTGCTCTTTCATACATTAGATCCATTGCTCATTCATACATTAGATCCATTGTTCATTCATACATTAGATCCATTGTTCCTTCATACAGTAGATCCATTGTTCATTCATACATTAGATCCATTGTTCATTCATACAGTAGATCCATTGGTCTTTCATACATTAGATCCATTGTTCTTTCATACATTAGATCCATTGCTCTTTCATACATTAGATCCATTGCTCATTCATACATTAGATCCATTGTTCATTCATACATTAGATCCATTGTTCCTTCATACAGTAGATCCATTGTTCATTCATACATTAGATCCATTGTTCATTCATACAGTAGATCCATTGCTCTTTCATACATTAGATCCATTGTTCATTCATACAGTAGATCCATTGCTCTTTCATACATTAGATCCATTGTTCTTTCATACATTAGATCCATTGTTCATTCATACATTAGATCCATTGTTCCTTCATACATTAGATCCATTGTTCATTCATACATTAGATCCATTGTTCATTCATACAGTAGATCCATTGCTCTTTCATACATTAGATCCATTGTTCTTTCATACATTAGATCCATTGTTCTTTCATACATTAGATCCATTGGTCTTTCATACATTAGATCCATTGTTCCTTCATACATTAGATCCATTGTTCTTTCATACATTAGATCCATTGTTCCTTCATACATTAGATCCATTGTTCATTCATACATTAGATCCATTGTTCTTTCATACAGTAGATCCATTGCTCTTTCATACATTAGATCCATTGTTCTTTCATACATTAGATCCATTGTTCTTTCATACATTAGATCCATTGGTCTTTCATACATTAGATCCATTGTTCTTTCATACATTAGATCCATTGCTCTTTCATACATTAGATCCATTGCTCATTCATACATTAGATCCATTGTTCATTCATACATTAGATCCATTGTTCCTTCATACAGTAGATCCATTGTTCATTCATACATTAGATCCATTGTTCATTCATACAGTAGATCCATTGCTCATTCATACATTAGATCCATTGTTCTTTCATACATTAGATCCATTGCTCTTTCATACATTAGATCCATTGCTCATTCATACATTAGATCCATTGTTCATTCATACATTAGATCCATTGTTCCTTCATACAGTAGATCCATTGTTCATTCATACATTAGATCCATTGTTCATTCATACAGTAGATCCATTGCTCTTTCATACATTAGATCCATTGGTCTTTCATACATTAGATCCATTGGTCTTTCATACATTAGATCCATTGGTCTTTCATACATTAGATCCATTGGTCTTTCATACATTAGATCCATTGGTCTTTCATACATTAGATCCATTGCTCTTTCTGCTTCTCGTAAAGTTGGTTCTCTCTATCACTCCAAACACTTTCTCACACCTGAGGCTATTCTCTACTTCTACAAATCTACAATCAGACCATATATGGAGTACTGTTGTCATATTTGGGCTGGTGAATCTCTGCCATATTTGAGGGTTCTTGATAAGGTGCAAAAACGTGTCTGTAATTTGATTGTCCCTACCCTTTCTTCTTCTCTACACCCCCTTTCTCACAGACGTAATGTTGCTAGTCTCAGTCTTTTCTATAAATGTCATGTGTTTTTCAGAATTATGTGATTTATTCCCTGCTTCTTTTGTTCCAGCTCGTTTGACTCGTTGGTCTAGTGGTCTTCATCAATTCGCTGTTTTGATACCTCATTGTAATACAGCTTCCTATTCCAGTAGCTTCTTTCCAAGAACTGCAGACTTGTGGAACTCTCTTCCTGCTGACTGTTTTCCTCCTACCTATAACCTTGGTCTTTTCAAGACTAAGGTCAATAGGCATCTCCTGTCTTTGTTATAATCATATTTGTTCTTGTTAGCTCCTTACATCAAGTGGCTTCATGCCTTGTCTGGAGCGATTTCTATATAAAAGTGCTCCTTTAACTTCTTCTGTATAAATGTTTGAGCAGGATGAAAAAGAATTTAATCGAAGAAAACGTGTTGGATATCAGGAATTATCCTACCTTGACCACATCACCAATAACAGCATCCATCGGTAATATGGATTGGCACCAATCTCCGACAAGCTCCGTTAATCTCGACTGTGATGGCCAAGATCAAAGTGTAGTATCTGTTCCGATGGATACTACACCCCATAGACCGGTATCGTCTTGGCCTTCGGGTCTTGATTCTGCCGGTCTGTGGGTTTGTCCTGTGCAGTTCTAGGAGGTCCACTCCCCAGGAGTAAGTTTATTGCTTACTGTATGATGCGCCCCTACCGGGGAATGCCGACGGGGCTGCCCAGACAATTTTTAATGGCCAGAGTGCTCACCTTCTCGGGCACTGGCTTTTCAAGTCCCACTTTCCCGACCCGACCTTGGGTCACATCTTACCTTGTGGAAGTAAGATAAAACTGTCCTTGTGCCTAACCTCCTGGAGAGGAGGTAAATAAATAGTACGGTTATGTCGTGCAATCCAACGACAGCCTTAACAAAATGGCGTACGAGCTGATGGTTGAGGGAAGGCGGTCAAGATGAAGTTCCAAATAGCGTTGGCTCGACACGCTTCACCGAAGGACAAAATAACCAGAAAACGATTGAAACTAACATTTTTATTTCTAACAACACGGATCAATGTGTGCTCTATCCAGCTAACAAAACAGAATTTTGTATGAAGCCTTTTGTTAAGAAAAACTCTCAAGGACAAATGTAGGGGGACTGACTTTATATATTAGATTAGTTTGATCATACAGATTTCAAGCACCCTATAATGAGCACAGACCAAAGGGGCGTTTTCTTTCAGTAACACCAGATTTTTTAACTTTTATTTCCGGTTGAGTTGAATCATAAACAGAACAATACGCACTTTTATAACTTCTAGATCACAGAATGTTGGTGCTGTTATAGATGACGCGCCTGATTTCCGTGACTTCGTGTCGGCAACGATCGGGCATGTCACGGAAGCGCCCGAGCGCTGACGGAATAATATAATTTCTTTCTTTCTTTTATCTTATAAAAACAGTGACAAAATTCCCCCCCCCCAAAAAAAACATTATTTTCACACAAAAAAATGATTTTAATCTATGTAATTTTTCTTTGAATTTATTTGTCTTATATTAGCGTCTGCCAGTCTTCCAGTTATAGCTTGTCAGTTTGAATGCAGGGCTTGGCTATCGCTAAGAACGGGAGCCCTAACCCTAACGGGAACCCTAACCCTAAACCTTAACCCTAACCCTAAACCCTAACTCTTAACCTAACTCATTTTTCTTTCTTTCTTAGTTTTATGTTAGCAAGAAGAAAAAAAAGAAAAACAGCAAAACAAATGAAATAAAAAACATTGACAAAATCCCCCCCCCCCCAAAAAAAAAAAATTATTTCTACACATTTGATTGAAAATGGTTCATTTGACCCTCCAACCTACAGTTTGTACGGTTTTTATCTTTTTTTCTATGTATTTCTACTTTGAATTTATCCATCTTATATTATCGTCTGCAAGTCTTCCATTAACGCTTGGCGTTTTCGTCTCGGCAATTCTCGGGCGCTTCCGCGACCTGCCCGATCGTTGCCGACGCGAAGTCACGGAAATCAGGCGCGTCATCTATAACACCATCGAATTTTTTATTAAAGAAAAAGTTTTACTATTTTAAAAAAAAGGGTTTTATTTACAAAAAGCTTTTTTCTTTTTTTTCTTTTTTTTCTTTATCTTCCTCCCACAAGGTAAGATGTGACACAAGGTCGGGAAAGTGGGATTTGAAAAGCCAGCGCCCGAGAAGGTGAGCACTCTGGCCATTAAAAAAAAATGTGCCTGTAAATCAAACTATGTAAATTGTTAGCAGATTGTGACGGATAATACGCTTAACTTTTTTAAAACATTAAAACTATTCTTTTTACTTTTGTAAACTTTATAGAATAAAAAACAAAGGTAGAGCTTTATAAATATATGTGGATCAAATAGATTTGAAGCACCCCAAAATGAGTACCGACCAAAAGGACACATTTTTCTGTAACACCGTTTTTATTTTAACTTTTACTTCCGGTTGAAACATAAACAAAAAAATACGCACTTTTATAACTTTTCCACAAAAGATTTTTATTAAAGAAAAAAGTGTTACTATAAAAATTAGTTTATATTCCTATAACAAAACGTGTTTGTAAATAATTTGAAAAATTTTTTTTTTTTATATATGTATTTCTTTTAAATACGTACATTTGTAACTTAGTTTAATTAATTCGAGGCCTCTTGTACAGATCCTTGGACACATCTACAGATGCGTCCATTCATTTTGTGCGTTTAGCGACGAAGATGCTATTTCAAGTTGATGCGTGACAGAACAACTGGCGAACCTATCGCCCTACAGACGGACAGCGCCTCTTTTAAAGATCCGTAGACGTATCTACAAATCCCATTCAGAGACTGTAATCTGTTGTCTTCCCGAAACCAGTCGACGTGCACATCTGGGCGTATATTTCTTGCCCCGTTCTCGTGGTTGTAATAACACTACACCCACTGTGTTTAAAGACACCGGTTGACAGGGATTTTATTCAAACAACGGTCTTTGGGTCCCGTTCGAGGGACAAGGGAGGTTCATGGGGTTTCTTTTAAATGCCATACAATACATAACACAACTCTGTGAGAAACCCTTAATTCTGACACGACTGCATTGTCCTAGATTGTTTACCCTTTCACAAAATCTGGCGTGATTTATTTTTCGGGGGTGGGGGTAACTTTCATGAAATTTTATTTTTTTTTAACTTTCATGAAATTTTATTTTTTTAAAACTTTTATGAAATTTTTTTTTTCACTTTTATGAAATTTTATTTTTTTTAACTTTCATGAAATTTTATTTTTTTAAAACTTTCATGAAATTTTATTTTTTTTTAACTTTCATGAATTTTTTTTTTTTAAACTTTTATGAAATTTTTTTTAAAAAACTTTTATGAAATTTTATTTTTTAAACTTTTATGAAATTTTTTTTTTAACTTTTATGAAATTTTATTATTTTTTAACTTTCATGAAATTTTTTTTTTTTAACTTTCATGAAATTTTATTTTCTTTTAACTTTCATGAATTTTTTTTTAACTCTCATGAAATTTTATTTTTTTTAAACTTTTATGAAATTTTATTTTTTAAACTTTCATGAAATTTTATTTTTTTTAAACTTTCATGAAATTTTATTTTTTTAAACTTTCATAGAATTTGATTTTTTAAACTTTCATATAATTGGATTTTTGAAAACTTTCATATAATTTGATTTTTTTAAACTTTCTTGCAAATTTTTTTTTAAACTTTCATGAAAATTTATTGTATTTAACTTTCATGGAATTTGATTTTTTTAAACTTTCATAAAATTTGATTTTTTTAAACTTTCATAGAATTTGATTTTTTAAAAAACTATCATGAAAAGTTCATTTTTTTAAGCTTTCATAGAATTTAATTTTTTTAAAACTTTCATGCAATTTTTTAAAACTTTCATGAAATTTTATTTTTTTAACTTTCATAAAATGTTATTATTTTTTTGGATTGCACAAGATAAAAAAATAACGGACGATCTTAACATGCGTCGGTTAAACCAACGGAATTGCTATTTCAAACTTAATCGTGACAGACCAAGGAAAATAATATTTCAACTTAAGCGTGATAGATCAACGAAAATGATATTTCAAACTCAAGTGTGACAGACTAATGAAAATGCTATTTCAAACTTAATCGTGACAGACCAAGGAAAATGCTATTTAAAACTGACGCATGACAGACAACATCTATCATAGAAATGCCATTTCAAACTTAAGCTTGACAGACCGAGGGAAATTCTCCCCCCCCTCTCTCTCTCTCTTTCTCTCTATCTCTCTCATCGTCATTGCTTTGGGACGAGGATCAAGTCGAATAAACATCCTCTGTCTTCCATCAGTTTAGTCTTGCCTTAGTCCTTTTAGATGTATATATAATGGAAATCTGATTTCAGGAAATAAGTCTAACTAAAAAAAAGATATCGGGGAAACTAATGTCAACAATAGAATAATTCGATTCATACGAAATGAATGAATAGGCGAATTACTATATAGCAATATATATATATATATATATATATATATATATATATATATATATATATATATATATATATATATATATATATATATATATATATATTGGGTGTATTTAGGCAGCATATTTTCATTTAGGCAAACATTATTAAATAACACGGACGGTTTTTGATTAATAAGACTTCTTTTTTTTTTTACATTTTTCCGAATGGTCCATTAAGTGTTTTGGTCAGTGTTCTGTATGTAAGTTCCATGGGATTCTTGTTATTATTTTTTTTGTGTGAGTACTTTCGATTTGATTCGTCAAATCATTTTCAGGCGGTGTTTATTTTGGTTTCTTAAAAAAATATGTCTTTACTGTTGAGTTTTTTTTTTCATTATTATAACGGCCAGTAATTTACAACTTAAAAGAAGCGTCTATAATATTGAGATGTTACATGAGAGCGTGATTACGTTCTAAGAACGTGCAAGATTCAAAAGTTTGATTGCTTAACCGTTAAGAATTTGATTACGTTCTGAGCGCGTTCAAGATTCAAACGTATGATGTCTTAATGGCTAACAATTTGGTAACGTTTATTATTATGCTAGACACTTTACAATATTGTGACTAGTTTCGTAATTCACATTATTGATTGTGGGATGTTTAGTTTTTATGTAAGAATTTTTAATCTTTTGGTGTTAGTGTGGTGATGTATTATTTTAGTATTGTTAACTAGTATGTGTCTATATTGAGAAGGAAGGGAAGTCATGTTTTTAGGTGTTGGCAAATGGAGCTAGTGTCGGAGAGATGTAAGGTTAATCACCGCCTGATGATGATTTGACGAATCAAATCGAAAGTACTCGCGAAAAAAGAAAGAAAATGGAACAAGAAACACATGGAACTTACATACAGCAATTTGACCGAAACATTAAATGGACTATTCGGAAATTAAAAAAAAAGTCTATTCAATCTAAAACACTCCGTGTTATTTAATAATGTTTGCATATATATATATATATATATATATATATATATATATATATATATATATATATATATATATATATAGTCTCGGAAGTTTCTCAACCATTAAAACTATATAAAAAATATATATAAAAAAAAAACAAAAAAAACTTATAGTCTCAAGTCTTCCAGTGGAAAATCACTCATGTAAGTCAATTTATTTTTTACAGTTATTATATTAGTTAGTTTCTAACACTATTTTAAGGGATCATCAGTTGTTTACCATGAAAAACTGTTTCGGGAATTTAAAAACAAGACAGTATTTAATTTCATGGCTTCCCAGCAGAGTTGATCAGACACCACTTCCCTTTAAAGACAAAAACATAAACGTTCCTTATACTAAATCTACGTTTTGTTCCATATAAATGTTTTGCTAACTTATATTAGTTATTTAAGACAAAAAAAAAATTCTTTACCTGTGCTGTTCGTCTGTCTAATGAAATTTATCCGTTACTTACAAAAATGTTGCTGCATTTTAAAGTGTTTGGACGAATCCATGACACTATTATTTAAGTGATTAATGTATTATTTTTAGTTTTATATTATAAATATAAAAAACATCAACACATCAAAAAATAAAAGATAAATAAATAAATATGTATATACACACACACATAAATATATATATATATATATATATATATATATATATATATATATATATATATACATACATACATACATACATACATATATATATACCTTTAGTTCCTCCTTTTCTCCCTCGTCCTACTTTGTTGTCCATCTCCCCGTTGTCGTCAACCTCAAATAAATATTAATCTTCCTTGTTCACTTTAGTTTTTCTAATCTGCGTTTACAACTGTCGATTTTTTTCTTTTCTCATTGTTTCAAATCTGCGTCTATAAGTTAACCGTTAATTTGTTCTCTTTTTCTTTCTTTTTCTTCTTCTTCTTTGCCAACTCCCGGTGTTTAAAATCGGCGTTCATAACTGTCGATTTTCTTCTTCTTCGTTTTATATATATATATATATATATATATATATATATGTATATATATATATATATATATATATAACTATTACTATTTCATGTATCCACATAAAATTTTATAAGGAGATATAATTTTTTATGTATCAATTTTCAGTATTTACTTCAACAGTGCTCGATACGTAAGTAGAGCCAAGTAGTAAGCTATGAAAATATATTTATGGCAATTAAGCTACACAGAGGCTCCCGCGTTTCATCCCCGAGGGAAATCTTCAGGCTAAAATGCATGGAGTTATTTTTGCCGAGTGTTTTTATATACACGGCTAGCTAGCTAACCAATCAGATTCTTTGTTGTTCTTTCAGCCAATATTTGGGCTTTCCACGAACAAAGATCCGGTTAGTGTTACTTCCTATATCCTGTTCTATTATTCTGTTTTTTATAAAGTGGCCTATATCTTGTTTCTTTGTTGTGTCAATATAATGGGTGAACTTATTTTAACACGTGGTTTCTTGTATTTCTATTTTAGGTTTTAGTTTTTTAAATTGTTAGGTTATAGTTTAGTTTATTTTACTTATTTACTTATTTATTTATTTATTTATTTATCGTTAGCCTAAGGTAAATTAATTTCTCTGTAGACTTACTATATATATATATATATATATATATATATATATGTGTGTGTGTGTGTGTGTGTGTGTGTGTGTGTGTGTGTGTGTGTGTGTGTGTGTGTGTGTGTGTGTGTGTGTGTGTGTGTGTGTTGTCAATTTCCTTACTTTAAAAAAAGCCTCAATCTGCGCATAACATCGCCAGGACTACACTTATCCTAACGTCTTAAGAACTTGATGTCTCTTTCTGCTCATATCGTGATTCGACCGCTCGGGGTTAATACCATCAAAATGAGGAGGAAGAAGAGAAGAAAAAAAACTATAAGACAGTCTCGACTGACAACGTTGTTCTACAACGAAAGCTTGCAAAAGAAAAAAAATAAATAAATGAATTTTTAATTTAAATTGCACGATTGTTGATTTTCAAAATATTTAACTTTAATATATATATATATATATATATATATATATATATATATATATATATATATATATATATATATATATACGGTATTTCAAAATATTATGTTGTATCAATGAGTTAAATAAGCCTTGCTCTTCGCATTTATTTATCTAGATAATGAGGGCGCCCATTTACTTCTGCCTAAAGTGACAGAGTGCAACTCATCTGGTTGGGGGCGGGGGCAGAGAGTTGCGAAATTTCCTTGCCATCTGTTATTACGTCATGGTTCTGTCTATCCAGATCCGTTCATGACGTGTGCAGTTGGGTGAGCCCTTCCTAAGCGAGATGTAATCCCTTCTGACAATGATTGAAGATTTTTCCCCCATCCTCGCGATGTACTCAGTAAATTGAATTTTGCACACCATAAAATATAACGGAACGAAGAAGAAAAAAAAGGGGCCGCCATTTTTTTTTAGACATATGTTGTAAGGGACCACCTAACCCTAACCCTAACCACCTCTG
>OY744544.1:67663232-67675732 GCA_963556195.1 Sepiola atlantica
AGGGAGCAGTGCAAGGCAAGAGAGGGAGAGGTAGACAACACAAAAGATGGACAGACAACATCAAAGAGTGGACGGGCTACAACTTCGCTACAACCCAGTCCATTGCCCAATGCCCATGACTGTCAGAAGTGGAGACAGCTGGTGTGGAGTTCATTAGTGCAGCGCCCCTACGACCTAGGAGGGGGGTAAGGGCCCAAGTCAAGTCAAGTCAAGTCAAGTCTATTATTAGTATTATTATTATTATTAGTAGTAGTAGTAGTAGTAGTAGTAGTAGTAGTAGTAGTAGTATTTAGATGTAAAAATAATGTTAGAAACGGTATTTTCCACATAAGGTTAAAGTAGTGGAAACTTCCAATCGTAGTAGTAGTAGTAGTAGTAGTAGTAGTAGTAGTAGTAGTAGTGTTTAGATGCGGGCGTGTAAAAATAATGTTAAAACGGTATTTTCCACATAAGGTTAAAGTAGTGGAAACTTCCAATCGTAGTAGTAGTAGTAGTAGTAGTAGTAGTAGTAGTAGTAGTAGTAGCAGTAGCAGTAGTGGTGGTGGTGGTGGTGGTTCTATCTTCTGTGTTCCTGCTAGAAACATGTGGAATAGCTGGTGACCTTCCCGCACCATTGTGTAATATCTGATGACCTTCACAGAGTTACAATGTGCAGTTCCCACCCTAAGACACATTCCATTCTCACAGAACATAATTCATTTTCCCTTAAACAAACAGAATAAAACAAGCCCGAGGGGGGGTAGGGGGGGGGTCCTGTAAATAATGGCGTTTCGTATCCGCCATTAAATCTGCTGTTGTTTTTTTGTTCCTCTGTAAATTTGCCAATCATTAAATTGTGTCAGCGAAAAAAATCCTTCAAATAACAAAAGCGTCAGAACCAAATAATATCTTTATGAGCTTCCATACAAAAAAAAATGTGTTAACGTTTCAGTGAGTTGGTGGTTTCGTTTTACGGCATGTCAACCATCATTTGGGTCATTTTATGCCGAAACCATACATGCGTTTTGTATACGATTTCGTGATTGGACGATTCCAATTGTTTTCCCTATTCCGATACGATTACCGATCCTGTTCTAAATTCCCGATTCCGATATAATTACCGATTCTGTGTTAAATTCTCGAATCTTGTACATTTACCGATTTCGATTCCGATTAAAAAATCGCCTAAAATATAGGATTTCATTGTTTTGGGGAAGATCGATTTCATGAGAATCCTCATCTAGATTTAAATGTAAATATAATTTGTGTTCTTAATTGTTTTCCTTTTATGAATTGTATCCAAGATTTTGATAAACTTATCGTGTGATTTTCATCTATATTTTTCACTTGTGCTATTTTTACCTATTTATCTACTCGTGCCATTTTACCTGTGCCATTTTTACCTAAATTCTTTATTAAGATCTATGGATTTTAGTTTTACGGGTAGATTTAAAAATCAATAAATATTTATCATTTTATCATTAGTACCAGCAATGGAAAATTTAAGTTTTAAACAAAACAAAAATAATTGGAAGAACCGTTTTTGGAATCGGAAATTAAGCACATTTTTTTCCGATTCCGATACCCCAAAAAGTTCTGATTTTTCCGATTCCGATTCCGATACTCCAAAAAGTTCTGATTTTTCCGATTCCCGATTCCGATACTCCTAAAAGTTCTGATTTTCCGATTCCGATTCCGATACTCCAAGAAGTTCTGATTTTTCCGATTCCCGATTCCGATACCCAACAAGTTCCGATTTTTCTGATTCCCATTCTGATACCCCAAAAGCTCCGATTTTTCCGATTCCCGATTCCGATACCCCAAAAAGTTCTGATTTTTCCGATTCCGATACCCCAAAATGTTCCGATTTTTCCGATTCCGATTCCGATACTCCAAAATGTTCTGATTTTTCCGATTCCCGATTCCGATACCCCAAAATGTTCCGATTTTTCCGATTCCGATACTCCAAGAAGTTCTGATTTTTCCGATTCCGATGCCCCAAAATGTTCCGATTTTTCCGATTCCGATTCCGATACTCCAAAAAGTTCTAATTTTTCCGATTCCCGATTCCCGATTCCGATACCCCAAAATGTTCCGATTTTTCCGATTCCGATTCCGATACTCCAAGAAGTTCTGATTTTTCCGATTCCCGATTCCGATACCCCAAAAAGTTCCGATTTTTCCGATTCCGATTCTGATACCCCAAAAAGTTCTAATTTTTCCGATTCTCGATTCCGATACCCCAAAATGTTCCGATTTTTCCGATTCCGATTCCGATACCCCAAAAAGTTCTAATTTTTCCGATTCCGATTCCGATACCCCAAAAAGTTCTGATTTTTCCGATTCCCGATTCCCGATTCCGATTCCGATTAATCGTCCCAACACTAATTAGTTTGCGTATATTTTGTAACCAAATAGTCTCTAAATGATAGTTTCTATTAAACATATAGATTGGACCGTGGCAGGTACTACAAGGTATTTAACCTCCCTCTCATCGCAGCAAGATGTGGCACAAGGCCGGAAGGTGAGGGAGACTAGGCCAGCGCACAAGAGGTGGTGCACTCTGGCCCCGGAAAAAGTGCCTGAGTATCCCCGTCGGCGTTTCCCGGTAGGATCGACTCAGGCGATTAACTATAAACTAACCGCTTCTCAAAAGGAGATGGTAAAGCCTGGGATGGTGAACGTCCTAGGACTACCTAGAACCAATACATCCAACAAAGAATTTCTTCGTACTGACAGGTACTACCACGTAAAGTCAGAGTGGACCTGTGAGTAATGGTAACTATACACTCCGCAAAGCTCACAAATTTGGGTTTCACTACTCGATGCATTTTTGTGTCATAATCAGAACGGTTATGGGAGGGATAGCTTGAGTAATGAGTAGGGTTGGGAAATAGGGTAGGCATATATGTTATAAAGTAAATAAACAGTCTCTGGCTGCTTAATTTTATTAAACACATAGCCGGGACACGGGCAGGTACTACCACTCCTCCGGGTCAGAGTGGACCTGGGAGTAATGACAACATATTAATTTGTGATACAATGAAGGCTGCGAGGATAGGAAGTGACTCATCGACAGAGACAAAAGAAAATGCGGTAGTGGTCACTTTCCATTGTTCAGGAAAGGTGACTCAGAAAAGAATACCGGACACGACATTTAGGACTGACAACGTTTTACGACAGTTTGACGACAGTAAGGTAAGTTAGTTTTACGACAGCTTGACGACAGTAAGGTTTATGGCAAAAAGTTAACGAGTTTGGGTTTCGGAGAGAAGCCGAGCAGTTAGGGATCGAACCTCCGCAGAGAGCGGATCGGACCGGAAAATGATGAGATGAGCTGACGACTTGATCAACGACAATGGGGGTCTCGACAGTCCGCGACGGTGTCACGCACACTCATTGTTCCAACTAAATTATACACAATGTATATGTGTTTGTGGTCTTTCTCGAGAATTGAGTTTCTTTTATTTAACTTGTGGACCAGTGCTATGCCCTCGACGATTCGTCAGTGGATAGACGACTCGGCTAGACGATGGAGACAAGAATGCCACGGACACACAACGCTGGGGTTGACGATCGTCGTGTGGGGCAACATGGTTCTACAAATTCGTACGGTGTTACTGGACGAATACTTAATATAATCAGATCCTTCTTAGCTAAAAGAAAGATCCAGGTCGTCGTCGATGGTCGTATATCTAAACATGATCACATAAATGCGGGTGTGCCCAAGGGGTCGATACTTTGACCTTTATTATTCCTGATCTTCATAAACGACTTTCCTGATGCAATCACGTCCGAGATGGGTAGTTTTGCTGATGACACGATGCAAGAGAGTTTGAATTACCTACTGGAGAGTTTGAATTACATACTTAACACCATCCTCGAGTGTCTTCAGTCTCGCTGTACAAGGGTTTGTCAGGACAACCTCACATGAGGATATTTCACCATACAAATAAACCCTGACCAAATATTCAGAATAACATAGTATTCGAAGCACAAATAAGATCCTCTCAGCACGACTATACACTTACTCATACGAGGAAATGTGCACCTTCTCCTGCTGATGTTATCTCAAGTAACAACACAGCTGGATACTCCACCAGACTATATGAATTCTTGTCCTGGAATCCGGTAGAACCAAGAGACCACAATAAAGATACACTATAATATAGTTAACTGGTCATTTGGGGAGAGGAAATTAACTTCTTTACTAACTTAACGTTTGAGAAGTAGAGAAGGAATTTAATGGAATATTCGAATATCTTTGTATCTCATATAGAGATCAAGTGTCAGGTCCAGGAAGGGGCCCCTTGATTTCTGAGAACTTCGACTGAAGTAAAATGAAACAGAAAAGAGGCAATAGCTGAATCATGAGAAAATTACCTCCAGTCTGGTGTCATAAATGGGTGGTACATTTGATGCTACCAAGACAAAGCTCATTTTCTTTAACAATTAAAAGAAACCTTTCTAAACCACCGATTGCCATGGGTTGTAGTATCCTTCCCGAGAGTCTAACATTCAAACTCCTTGCTCTAATATTCACCGGCAACATAAATTGGAATAAATACATAGAAGAAAGTGACAAATGTGCTGCAAAGAAGGTGGGTTCCATCTACCGAGCTAGTAAACGTCTCACGCCTGCCAGTATCCCATATCTCTATAAAGTCACCATTCGCCCGGGCATTAAGTATTCTTGCCACATTTGGGCTGGTGCACCAACCACTACTCTCTCTCACTTGTACAGGGTATAAAAATGTCTCTAGCCAAGCTCCAGTCTCTGTCCCATCACCGCAATGTTGCATCCCTGTGCTTGTTTTACGAGTACTTCCACGGTATGTGCTCCGACGATATTACCGCACTTGTACTCCGTCAACGTAAATAATCCCTGACCAACTCGACTAGCAGCAAAATCCCACCCCTTCACGGTAGAGGACTCCAGATGCCAGAAAACTTACTACTCTTTCTACTATTAGCTTCATTCCTCGGGCCGCTTGCCTTTGGAATTCATTACCTGCTCCCTGTTTTCCCGACTGTACTAACACGAAGAAATTGAATGTAATTTGAACAAACATCTTGTTGCTCAACCCCCAAATTAGGATACCCCTATAAATCTAGCCCCTAATCACCATAGCCCCTTACGACTGAGTGGTAATGTTCCGAGTTTGGGGTGAATTAAAGTTTTACAAAAATAGTCTGTAAACGATAGTTTCTATTTAATTGGACCCTGGCACACACTACCACAGCTCCGGCTGAGAGTGGACCTGGGAGTAATGCTAACGAATATATATACGGCATAATCACGTAATATATCGCCATTTACCAGAGGACACAAATAATTCTGAGAATTTCAGAGGAGGTTAATTTGAAGGTGAACTTAAATCGCCGCACTTTCCACTTTTAGCCAAGTGATTGTTCAATTCATCAGTGAGGGAAAATAATCCATATTATCTTGCCTCAATCCACCAGGACCTTCTGACAGCAGTCTTCATTATTAATGCTAATCTATTTACTTCTTACATCGTCTGTGTATAACCCCCCCCCCTCTCTCTCTCTCTCTCTCTCTCTCTCTCTCTCTATCTTTCTCTTTTTCTCTTTCTCTCTTTCTCTTTCTCTCTTTCTCTTTCTCTCTCTCTCTTTCTCTCTTTCTCTTTCTCTCTCTTTCTCTTTCTCTCTTTCTCTTTCTCTCTCTCTCTTTCTCTCTCTATCTCTCTCTCTCTCTCTCTCTCTCCATCTCTTCCTGTTCCTTGGGGCTTTGGCTTATTTTAACTGTGGCTTTCGTTGGTGTGGGTGTGGTTTCTGTTCCTACTTGTTTTATACTACTGAGTCATGGCTTTTCAAGGCCAGAAAGCCACTCGAGGATCTTACATGTCTCTGTACAACTCTCTCTCTCTCTCTCTCTCTCTCTCTCAACCCCCTCCCTCTCTCTTTCTTTGTCTCGTTCTCTCTCTCTCTCTATATATATATATATATATATATATATATATATTTCTCTCTCTCTCTCTTTCTCTCTCTCTCTCTTTCTCTCTCTCTCTTTCTCTCTTTCTCTCTCTCTTTCTTTCTATATATTTCTCTCTCTCTCTTTCTCTCTCTTTCTCTCTTTCCCTCTTTCTCTCTCTTCCTCTCTTTCTCTCTCTCTCTCTTTCTCTTGCTCTCTCTCTATCTCTCACACAAACAGACACACATACACACACATACACACACACACACACACACATCAGCTTTATATGTTTTAATTATGCCTACCGACATCGGGGCGCGTGTGTCTGGCCGCTCAGCTGATCAATACGGCCATTACTCATAGCAACAGAACCTTTTACTCTCCTTCAGCAACAAAGTCTGTTCTTCAACTGAACCGATCGTTTCTGTTCGCTGCTTCCATCGCCAGCAACAATGGACACCTAACCCTAACCTCGCATCACTTCAGCATCGATTCGGATACAGCAAGAACATTCGTCGAGGCTGGATAAAAAAAAATGAAAATGGCCAATGTGCCAAAATGAATCTCTAATCCAATAGATCCAACACTGTCTGCCAAGCTTCAGCCCCTGTCGCATCGCCGCAGTGTTTGTGTTTGTTTTACAAGTACTTCCACAGAATGTGCTTCGACGAACGTACTGCACTTGTACACCCTCCCACAACGTAAATACCCCCGAATAACCTGACTAGCAGCAAAATTCCACCCCTTCACTGTAGCGGTTCCAAGATGCCGAAAAGCTTTGCATAAATTTCAATATAATGTGAACAAACATCTTGCTGCACAAGCCCCCACTTAGGATGTCCCCTAGAAATCTGGGGCCTAATCAAAGTAACCATTGTTTGGGGTAAAATAAAGTTGTTGTTTTTTAAATATCATTATGCTAAAAAAGTAGGTAATCAACGTTTTTTCTCCTAAGGCTTTTTTACCTATGTACGAGGTCTGTCTAAAATGTATCCGACCTTAGACCAGAAAAAAAAATATTTCAAATACCTGACGGGAGTTGGGACCCTAATCCCCTTCAAAGTAGGTCTCTTGTGCTTACACACACTTAGCCCACCGATCCATCCACTGCCGGAAACACCTCTGGAAGTCTTCTTTTGGAATGGTGTTCATCACCGTCGTCGCGTTCCGCATTATCTCTTCTCTAGTCTCAAAACGGGAACCTTTCAGTGGCGTCTCTAATTTTCGAAACAACCAGAAGTCGCAAGGAACCATGTCTGGAGAGTAGGGAGGTTGGCGAACGACTGGAATTCCATGTTTGGTCAATAAATGTTGGATCAATTGGGAAGAATGTGCGGGGGGTGTTGTCGTTATGCAGTTGCCAGTTTTTCGCCGTTCACATGTCTGGTCTTTTGCGCCGAACTGCGCACGGAGACGCCGGAGACCATCTTGATATATCTCCTTTGTCACCTTTTTGTCTTTCCGGTGCGTATTCGTGATGCACAATTCCACGGATATCAAAGAAGACAGTCAGCATCACCTTGAGCTTGCTACACACCTGTCGCGCGTTTTTTGCATTGGAGACGCGGGATGTTTCAATTACGACGACTGTCTTTTTTGTTTCTGGGTCGTACCCGTATATCCATGACTCATCTCCAGTTATCACGGTGTTCAGAAACCCAGGATCAGTGTTGGCGGTTTCCAGAAGGTCACGTGCAACTTGAAAACAGGGGTCATTTTGTTCCTGTGACAACAACTTGGGCACAAATTTCGCAGCCACTCTGTGCATGTTCAAATCATCACGCAAAATTGCATCTGCGGAATTTTTACTCACACCGACTTATTGGGCGATCTCCCGCACGGTTGAACGACGATCTCCCGCACGGTTGAACGACGATCTTCCGTCACTACATTTCGCATCCTCTCAACAACAGCTGCACTTCGAGCAGTTTGGGGCCTGCCAGAACGCGCAGGAAGGCGGTGATAATATTCACACATGCGCATGAAGGTGTCTTCACTGTGTAGAGTAGCGCCGCCCTATCGTCTCTATTTCGCACGGAAAAAATAAAGATCGGATGCCTTTTAGACAGGCCTCGTATTTCAATCACACAAAATACATATCAAAATATTGGTTTTGGGATTGAGTTTTTTTTTTACAAAGTTCACCCCAAACAAGGCAGGCCGCCACTGTAGACGTAAGGGGCTACTGAGAAGAAAGAAAAGGGGAGAAGGTTGGGGGGGGGGTACACCTAAATTGGGATCAACGCAGTTGTGCTTGAGTTTGCTGGAGAGAGAAAAGAGAAAGAACGAGAGATAGGAAAAGATATAGCGAACAGAAAGACTAAGTTTGTATTGTTTTTCATACGAGTTGAGAGTGGGAGAATTATTGGCATCATTCTGACAACCTAGAGACTGTCTTATCGTTTGATTCAATTCGCTCCTAGGATGCCCAGTCATTACCTCCGTTAATGGATCTGTTTGTACTCTTCCAGAGTCCACCCTTAGCATGTATCACAATTTAGTTGAACAAAAAACAAAAACAAAAACAAAAATAATTTTAAAAATAAAAATAAAAAATAAAGGGGTCAATTATGAAGTCTACAAGTCCTAATATTAAAAAAAATAATTTTAAAAAGACTACACATTATTGTATTTTTGATGTACCCAGGTATCATCGATCTGGTCATATCGGATCTCAGGTAGAATTCGGCATGACCAGATCGATGAAACCTAGGTACACCCAACAGACAATGTAATGTATAGCTTTGAAATGAAATATATGATACATTATAGTAAAACCGAGTAAACGTTCGCCCCCCCCCCTAATGCTTTTTTCCTAGACTGTCTTGTCTTTTGGTTCAATTCGCTCCTAAAATGCCCAGTCATTACCTCCTCCTTCGAGGAATTTGGCTATGTATTTTAATCACGCAAAATACATGTTAAAATATTCCTTAGGTTTATGAATTAACTTATTTTTAACATCTTTAATTGTTCTAATTAGCCGTGATTTGACATTTACTCATTTCGTGTTGTTTTACTCTTGAGATCCGGTCTTACTTCATACATTACTAGCAGGGTGACTCGGCGTTGCACGGGATTGAATGAGGATCACTACTATGTACTTTGTCACTATATATATATATATATATATATAGTGTGTCTTAATAATTAAATACTGTCTTGTTTTTAAATTCTCGAAACAGTTTTTCATGGTAAACAACTTAAATAATGTTAGAAGCAAACTAATATAATATAATAACTGAAAAAGTTAAATTGACTTATATGAGTGATTTTCCACTGAACGACTCGGGATTTAAGGTTTTTTTGTTTTTTGTTTTTTTTAATATAGTTTTAATGGTTGAGAAACTTCCAAGACTATATATATATATATATATATATATATATATATATATATATATATATATGTGTGTGTGTGTGTGTGTGTGTGTGTGTGTAAGGAAATTGACAACATCTTTGAGGCACGCATGAGAATGTATTTAAGTGAAATATTTTGAACATCAACATTCGTGCAATTTAAATTCATTTATTTATTTATTTTGCAAGTTTTCGTTGTAGAACAACTTTGTCAGCGAGACTGACTTATAGTTTTTTTTTTCTTCTTTTCTTCCTCCTCATTTTGATAGTTTTAACCCCGAGGGGTCGAATCACTATATGAGCAGAGAGAGACGTCAAGTTCTAAAAGATGTTAGGATAAGTGTAGTCCTGTCGATGTTATGCGCAGATTAGCGCCTTTTAAGTAAGGAAATTTAGAACTTGACGTCTCTTTCTGCTAATATAGTGATTCGACCCCTCGGGGTTAATACCATCAAAATGAGGAGGAAGAAAAGAAGAAGAAAAAACTATAAGACAATCTCGCCTGACAAAGTTGTTCTACAACGAAAACTTGCAAAAAACAAATTAGATAAATGAATTTTTCATTTAAATTGCACGATTGTTGATTTTCAAAATATTTCACTTAAATACATTCTCATGCGTGCCTCGAAGATGTTGTCTCTCAGCTTATTTTTTGTTGTATACTAATGAGTCACCACTTACCGAGGGCAAAAGCCACTCGAGGATGAAGGTTAATAAACATTGTCAGTTGGATGATGAAGGATACTGTGAGAGGATTGAATGGACAAAAGTTGATTACTTAAAAGGACGGCTCGACAAGTATTTAAAAATAAAAGAGTTTAAAAAAACACGAAAGTATTTATGGGATTTAAATGTCAACAAGATGTTTGATTGATTTTAGTGAAAATCGATTTTTTTTTTAAATAACATATTCTTTCAAAAAATGTAAATATTTTCTTACAAGAAATTAATTTTTTAAAGACAAGAAGGAGGGGTATGGCAATGTGCGAAACAAAAAGTAAGTTAAAAGACTCCCGGGCAACGCCGGGCAGGGGCAGCTTGTATTTACTATAGTTGCTCAAGAACGTAAGCGACTGTGTGAAATGCGCCGGTGTCCGTCGACTTTTCATTATTTCTTTCGTGTAAACACGTTGAAGTGTTTTTCAACACTGCGGCAGATTTTTCCTTTTTGAAATAAAAATCCCTCGGTTGCCTAGCAACCGATCCATCCGGTCAAACACACGCGGTTGACCTCGGGTCATGCACACAGCATCTTCGCTTTTTCTTCTTCCAATTCTTTTTTTTTTTTTGCTTGTCTGTCAGTTTGATAATGTATGGTCTGACTCTCCAGAAGAATAAGAAGAATCAATTTCAGCATTCGTCGACCGGCGATTTCCTCCCCCTCCCCATCTCTCTCTTTCTCTCTCTCTCTCTCTCTCTCTCTCTCTCTCTCTCTCTCTCTCTCTCTCTCTATGGATGAGGCGAGCGAACAATGTGATAGCCTCAGCATTAGGTCAGCCAATGACTCTCTGTCAGTCTCTTTCGCCCCTCTTTCTCTCCTCCTCCCCCTCTCTCTCTCCTCCTCCTCTCTCTCTCTTTCTTTCCTCCTCCTATCTCGCTCCTCCTCCTCTCTCTCCCCTCTCTCTCTCCCCCTCTCTCTCCCTCTCTCTCTGTCTCTCTTTAGAATCAGAAACCAGTAAGCACAAGTCAACAATTGATCTCGAATTTCGTCCATCTATAGAGAAAGTCAGTTCCAAGAATTTTAATCAAACCTCTGTGTGTGTGTGGGGGGTGTTTAAGATACGTCCGCCTATATCTTCGAGAGACTCAGTCAGTCGGTCTGTCACGCTTCAATTATATATATATATATATATATATATATATATATATATTTAATTTTTTTTTTAATATATATATATATATTTTTTTTTATTTTTAAATACAGATTTTAATCAGACATGGACCAGTGGTTTCTGACAAGAAACGGGTGGAATTCCCGATTCCGTCGTCTTCAGCATAGTCTGAAATAGTAAATGATGGAAATTCCTCAAAAAACATCTAACTGTTATGAAACGCTACGTACACAGAATTTTGAAATGGAGAGCCGACGATAAACGCTTAGGTCAGAAAAAGCCGTTAAAAGATTCTATATTTAGAAGTAAAGCAAGAAAGAAAAGAGAGAAAGAAAGAAAGAGAGAAAGAAAGGAGGGGAAAAATAAAAAAATTAAATTTATAATAATAAAATATTACTTTTATATTTATATATATTATCTTCACATATATATATGTAGAAAATAATTAATTAAGGTACGCAACTCCAATTAGTTAAATTATCTAAAAAAGGGGAGGTAACTATAAATAAAAAATAAAAATTCTCTATATAGAAAAAATATTAAAATAAAATAAAAAAATCAATATATAAATAAAAAATTCAATATATAGATATAATCATAATATGTAAATAAAGAATCAAAAGTCAAAATGTAAATAAAAATAAAAATAAAAATATAAATATAAATATATAATTATATATAAATAAATGAAAATAAAAATAAAAATAAAAATAAAAATAAAAATAAAAATAAAAATAAAAATAAAAATAAAAATAAATGTAAATATAAAAATCGAAATATAAATATATCAATATATAAATAAATAAAAATCATATAAAGATTCAAAAATCAAAATATAAATAAAAAATCAATATATAAAAATTCAAAATTCATATATAGATAAAAAATATATATATATAGATAAAAATATATATATACAGATACATAAATAAAAAATCAATATATAAATAAAAATATAAATAAAAATAAAAAATCAATATATAAATAAAAAATAAAAAATCAATATATAACCATAAATAATCATAAATAATCAATCAATATATAAATAAATATATAAATAAAAAAATATATAAATAAAAAATCAAAAATAAATATACACATACACATGTACACATACACACATACATACGCACACACACACGTACATATATATATATGCATATATATACATATATACATATATATATATATATATATATATATATAAATTATATACACACTCACACACACACATGCATGTGTAAATAAAAAATCATCAATATATAAATATAAATAAAAAATAAAAAATCAATAATCAATATATAAATAAAAATCAATATATAAATAAAAATCAATATATAAATAAATAAATAAAGATTCGAGAAATAAAATTTAAAAATTGAAAATTTAAAAATATA
>OY744544.1:67680732-67705732 GCA_963556195.1 Sepiola atlantica
TAATAAATAATAAATAAATAATCAATAAATAAACACATATATAAATAAATAAATAATAGATAAATAAATAATAAATAAATAATAAATAAATAATAAATAAATAATGGTTACCCGTTTTTTTCCTGCGATATGTGGTTAATAACTGAGTGATACTTTGATGTCAAATTTATATAGTAATATGCCCCCGCTTTAAAATATGTTTGGTATTATTGGGGTCTTGCACCCTATGCCAATTCACTACACCTCTAAAAAATAAGATTTTTCTTTTTTAAGCGATTTCAGCCTGAAAATTTGAACCAAAACAAAAATATTTTTGACATTAAATATATATATATATATATATATATATATATATATATATATATATATATATATATATGACTCCCCCACTGCAAATTCTATTTTACTTGTCTTTCTTTCCGCCAAGTTTTTCAGGGTATTCACGCGTAATCGCCTAAGAAAGTAGAATCTCATAGGTTGGTGATTGTAGATAATAGACATTAAAACTTGAAGAATAAAAACTTTTTCAAAATTACTGAATTCAAAATTAAATGACACAAAAAGGGTTGATATGCCGTAAAAAAAGACCAAAGAAGACCGCTTGTTTTCTACCCTCCCCCCCCTCCCGAACTTAAAGCTGTTTCCATCTGATAAGCCATGTTTTAAGTCGAAAGAGTTTACGTGAAAACAATCAACTGAACATTTCGGCTCGATTTGGAGAGGGGCGGGGGCGGTTTGCACAGTATTCACCCATTTTGACATTTAAAACAGTAGGCAAAGAACCCCCCTCCGAACCCCCCACCACCAGCATCCGCCAAAAAAAAAAGCCACACACGACATCAAACAATAACAAAGAATGACCAACCTCTACCGATACACATACACACACCACCCCAAAATAAACACATACCACCCCAAAATAAACACATACCACCCCAAAATAAACACATACCACACAAATATACAATGCTTACATAAAAAAAAACAGGCGTGTGTTCGCAAAGGTTTCGAGATTGAAGCTGGATTTACTCAGATACAAAGAGTCCCTCTAATTACCTGCCTCCCCATGAGGGCAAAGTTAGATACGCCCAGCTCCCCGTAAGAACGGGGCATTCTAGATTAGGACAAATAAATGGTATTTTTTTTTCGATTAATACACAAGTGAAAGATGCCAGTTCAAAGTAAAATAACTAGAAAACTATTTGATATACTTACGTATCACGCCAACCCTTTCGTGTACGCTAAAAATTACGGAAAATTATCGAGTAGAATTTTGGTAATAAATAGACAACATTTTAAGAGTAATTTAGACGCTTGCAAACTGGTATAAATGATTTCACTATAAAATAATTACATTTTAAAAAAACACGATTTTTTTTTATTCGACTTAAAAAAAATTTTATTTGAATTATTCGATGTTTTTTTTTCAGTAAAAAATTCAATTTTTACTTGATATTTAATTTTCATTTTAAAAATTATTTCAGCAAATTTTAATAAATTTTAATTATAGAATTTTACCTCAAAAAGGTTGTATGTGACGTTTTCCTTTTTTATATCATGACTGTTTGGTGCAGGGAATGCATGTCTATTGATGGCGGCTTGCTGCTGTGAATTCCGAATAACGACGTATGAGCCAGAAAATTCAATATCGCCCGACGTTGAAAAAGTTAGTCCAAAAAAACGTGAGAATTCCCCCATTTGATTGACCGGAATACTTTCATAAATAAAAACTACATATAAAAAAATTGTGAGAATTTCCTATATTTGATTGACCGTACTACTTCTATAGATAAAAGCTACATAAAAAAAAATCGTAAGAATTCCTCCAATTTCATTGAAAGGTATACTTTCATAAACGAACTACATACAAAAAATCGAGAGAATTTCACCTATTTGATTGACTGCTATTTGATTGACCGGTATATATTCATAAATGAACACTACATATAAAAAAATCGTGATAATTTCCCCATCTTCTTATAAACCGGTATACTTTTATAAATAAAAACTACATATAAAAAACTGTGAAAATTTGACTAATTTGATTGTCCGATATACTTTCATAAACAAAAGATACATACAAAAATATTTATTACTTAAAAACCTTTGAAAAAACTCCAAAGGAACTGAAAATCGGCGAATATTTATTTATTGGTGTTTTATTCATTGATGTTTTATTCGTTGATGTTTTATTCATTGATGTTTTATTCATTGATGTTTTTACATTGCTCTTTTATACATTGATGTTTTATTCGTTGATGCTTTATTCATTGATGTTTTTTACATTGCTCTTTTATACATTGATGTTTTATTCATTGATGTTTTATTCACTGATGTTTTATTCATTGATGTTTTATTCATTGATGTTTGATTCTTTGATTTTTTATTCATTGATGTTTTATACATTGATGTTTTATACATTGATGTTTTATTCATTGATGTTTTATTCATTGATGTTTTATTTATTGGTGTTTTATTCATTGATGTTTTATTCATTGATGTTTTATTCATTGATGTTTTATACATTGATGTTTTATTCATTGATGTTTTATTCATTGATGTTTTATTCATTGATGTTTTATACATTGATGTTTTATTCATTGATGTTTTATACATTGATGTTTTATTCATTGATGTTTTATACATTGATGTTTTATTCACTGATGTTTTATTCATTGATGTTTTATACATTGATGTTTTATTCATTGATGTTTTATACATTGATTGTTGATTCTTTGATTTTTTATTCATTGATGTTTTATACATTGATGTTTTATTCATTGATGTTTTATACATTGATGTTTTATTCACTGATGTTTTATTCATTGATGTTTTATTCATTGATGTTTGATTCATTGATGTTTTATTCATTGATGTTTTATTCATTGATGTTTTATACATTGATGTTTTATTCATTGATGTTTTATTCATTGATGTTTTATTTATTGGTGTTTTATTCATTGATGTTTTTTACATTGCTCTTTTATACATTGATGTTTTATTCATTGATGCTTTATTCATTGATTTTTATTCATTGATGCTTTATTCATTGATTTTTATTCATTGATGTTTTATTCAGTGATGTTTGATTCTTTGATTTTTTATTCATTGATGTTTTATTCATTGATGTTTTATACATTGATGTTTTATTCATTGATGCTTTATTCATTGATGTTTTATTCGTTGATGTTTTATTCATTGATGTTTTATTCATTGATGTTTTATTCATTGATGTTTTATACATTGATGTTTTATTCATTGATGTTTTATTCATTGATGTTTTATACATTGATGTTTTATACATTGATTGTTGATTCGTTGATGTTTTATTCATTGATTTTTTATTCATTGATGTTTTATTCATTGATGTTTTATTCATTGATGTTTTATTCGTTGATGTTTTAATCGTTGATGTTTTATTTATTGATGTTTTATTCATTGATGTTTTATTCATTGATGCTTTATTCATTGATGTTTTATTCGTTGATGTTTTATTCATTGATGTTTTATTCATTTATGTTTTATTCATTGATGTTTTATTCATTGATGTTTTATTCGTTGATGTTTTATTCGTTGATGTTTTATTCATTGATGCTTTATTCATTGATGTTTTATACATTGATTGTTGATTCGTTGATATTTTATTCATTGATGTTTTATTCGTTGATGTTTTATTCGTTGATGTTTTATTCATTGATGCTTTATTCATTGATGTTTTATACATTGATTGTTGATTCGTTGATGTTTTATTCATTGATGTTTTATTCGTTGATGTTTTATTCGTTGATGTTTTATTCATTGATGCTTTATTCATTGATGTTTTATACATTGATTGTTGATTCGTTGATGTTTTATTCATTGATGTTTTATTCATTGGTTTTTGTTAAAATTTCACAAAAATCTGAGTTATTTGAATTCTCGCGAAATGGCTTCCACTTTCTCTTTGCCCCCTTTGCATAAAACTAAATTAAACTAAATATATTTCACATTACCCACCCTTACGTTGAGCAACTGTGTTCCAAAAATCTGACGAAACAGATTGTTTTACTTACCTTTTTTAAGAAAGCTATTTCGGTCAATGAAAAAAGGGAACTTTAACTTTACATCATAAATTAAATAAGATTAATCGAATATGTATTAAAAGTTAAAATCCAATAGCGTAAAAAAGGAAATTAAAAAAATCCTATTATTTTTTAATAGTTTAATTTCGTAAAAATCTACCAGAATGCATTTCCATTTTTCACCTATGTTCTATCTTTCACATTTAGTTTCGTAAAAATCAACCATAATTTTACAAAAGTTGGTAGTGGGATGATTTTGTTTGGTAGGGGATAGATTTTTATAACAACAATACCATAACACGGAGGTCGAGGCTGTTCCTAATTCATCCCGGGTAACGACGGGTATTCCTGCTGGTAGTATAATAAACAGATATAAGTAAGAATTGGCTAAAATCAGTTCGACTGACACATATTTATCCTGGAATTAAAATGTCCGATACTGCGCTGGCATTTAATTATAGCGCCAACCTAAAACGGGAAAAACTAATTAACTGGGTTAATTAACGGGAAGAGGTTGTGTATAGGCATACTACTTCCGTTTATTATTTACTACTTCCGTTTATTATTTACTGCGGTTGGAGTGGACGTAAAAATAAGCGAACCGGAAAATAAAAGACAAATACACCCACCTCCATTGCACGATGTCATACATGATCCAGCGATTGGTATTATTGTTGTTTGGAGTAGTGATGGGACGATTTCAATATTTTTCCCGATTCCGATACAATTACCGATTCTGTTCTAAATTCCAGATTCCGATACAATTACCGATTCTGTTCTAAATTCTCGATTCCGATACAATTACCGATTCTGTTCTAAATTTCCGATACCGATACAATTACCGATTCTGTTCTAAATTCCCGATTCCGATACAATTACCGATTCTGTTCTAAATTCCAGATTCCGATACAATTACCGATTCTGTTCTAAATTCCCGATTCCGATACAATTACCGATTCTGTTCTAAATTTCCGATACCGATACAATTACCGATTCTGTTCTAAATTCCCGATTCTGATACAATTACCGATTCTGTTCTAAATTTCCGATACCGATACAATTACCGATTCTGTTCTAAATTCCAGATTCCGATACAATTACCGATTCTGTTCTAAATTCTCGATTCCGATACAATTACCGATTCTGTTCTAAATTTCCGATACCGATACAATTACCGATTCTGTTCTAAATTCCCGATTCCGATACAATTACCGATTCTGTTCTAAATTTCCGATACCGATACAATTACCGATTCTGTTCTAAATTCCGATTCCGATACAATTACCGATTCTGTTCTAAATTTCCGATACCGATACAATTACCGATTCTGTTCTAAATTCCAGATTCCGATACAATTACCGATTCTGTTCTAAATTCTCGATTCCGATACAATTACCGATTCTGTTCTAAATTCCGATACCGATACAATTACCGATTCTGTTCTAAATTTCCGATTCCGATACAATTACCGATTCTGTTCTAAATTCCGATTCCGATACAATTACCGATTCTGTTCTAAATTTCCGATACCGATACAATTACCGATTCTGTTCTAAATTCCCGATTCCGATACAATTACTGATTCTGTTCTAAATTCCCGATTCTGATACAATTACCGATTTTGTTCTAAATTCTCGATTCTGATTCAATTACCGATTTTGTTCTAAATTCCCCATTCCGATACAATTAATGATTCTGTTCTAAATTCCCGATTCTGATACAATTACTGATGTTGTTTTAAATTCTCGAATCTGATTCTAAAATCGACTAAAAGAGTAGGGTTTCATTGTTTTTGGGGAAGGATTGGTTTAGCGGAAAGTCCTCATCTATTTAAATGTAAATATAATTTTCTTCTTGTTGTTTTCCCTTTCATCTGTTGTATCAAAGATTTTGATAAACTCATTGTGAGATGTTCATCGATATCTTTAACTCGTACTATTTTTATATTCATCCACTTGTGCTAAATAAAACGAAAATGCGTTTATCTCTGTCACATGCGCCGAAGCAGTCGAAAGAATAACATCCGGTCTTGTTATTAGAAGTGCCGAATCATAATCGGAGCACAACAAAACTTCTTTTATAATCCCCTTTTATGTGTTGTGCCAAAGATTTTGCTAAACTCATTCTGAGATTTTCATATACATTTTTCACTTTTCAAAGATTTTGATGAACTCATTCTAGGATTTCCATATACATCTTTCACTTGTGCCATTCTTTTTCATGTTCATCCACTCCTGCCATTTTTACCTGTGCCATTAACTTCTAATCTGGCTGCAGTGTGAAACGGTTGCTTTGTTGATGCGAATATTACAAAAACATTCCAGGGCATTACCTCCTCTTTCGAACATTACAAAAACATTCCCGGGCATTACCTCCTCTTTCGAACATTACAAAAACATTCCCGGGCATTACCTCCTCTTTCGAACATTACAAAAACATTCCCGGGCATTACCTCCTCTTTCGAACATTACAAAAACATTCCCGGGCATTACCTCCTCTTACGAACATTACAAAAACATTCCCGGCATTACCTCCTCTTTCGAACATTACAAAAACCGTCTCTTTTGATTCAATAACATTTAAAACTTTATTTTTAAACTATTTTTGTCTGTACGGGATATGATTATGTTAGAAAGCCATCCTCCCAGACATTACCACCTCCTTCGGAAGTTGTTTTTTTTATAACGAATCACCACTTATCAAGGCCCACAAGCCACTCGAGGATAAGGGTTATTGAGTTTTGAAACACCCGGAGATTAGTAACGATGATTGTAACAGGTCAGAAATTGGCTACTTAAGTGAACGGTTCAAGAAGAATTTGTTTGCATTAGACTTGAAAACGGAAATGTTATAGTTATCCGGGAGGCAGCCCAGTGGTACTGTGTTCCACGGGCGAGCGGTTCTAGGAAAGAAACTTTACCCATGGAAGTTTCGCTTAGTTCTAGGTATACAGAGGGAGAAAGGGGATTTATTTTATTTTTATTTATTTTTTTAACATATTTCACCCCAAACAAGGCAGGCCGCCACTGTAGACGTAAGACAATTAGGGTGTAGGTTTTGCGCGTCACGCCAAGTTGGGAGCAGTGTAGTGAGATGTCTGTTTACATTAGTTTTGAACCTCTGCATTTCGGTACTATCGGGGGGAAACAGGGAGCAGGGAGGGAGTTCCAGAGGCGGGCAGCACGAGGAAAGAAGCTATTGGAGTAGAAGGCTCTCCGGCATTGGCAGTGGCTGTAGCTAGATGAAATTTTGTTGTGAATAGGAAGCAGATGAAAGCCGAGGAAACCATTGGCGTATTTGTCGGAATGTGGCATGGTCCTAAGGGGTGGTGCTCCCAGGCATTACCTTCTCCTTCGAGCGTGGGAAGCAGGTAAAAAAAACAACATCCGGGGGCGTATTCTTGGAAGATTCTGACAACCTAGGGATCGCCTAGGTATCATCTGACCTTTCTTTGTCGGAATAGGGCATGGTTCTGTTGGTAGGTCCTAGGACTCCGTCATTCCAGGCATTACCTCCTCCTCCTCCTCTTCCTCCGACAGAAGGTTGGTATATTGCCGGTCGCTAGGAATGTACCGACAGGTCCGTTCTCAACTATCTAGTGTAACCTACACGAAAACCCCTTTCCGGGGGGGGAGGGGAACTAGATTTCTCCCCACCCCTAACCCCCACCTACACACACACATGTTAAACTGATTTCACGTGCGACCTTGCCGTAGTGGTAAGCGGTTAGACTCCCCGAACATTGAACACAAGTCTTTGCTGAAACGAACATTACAAACCGCCTTTCGAACATGCTCACGTAAACAAAACTGACAACTTGCAGATAAGAAAACGAGAATTTAAATAGAATTATTGCTTCTTCTTTTCTTTTTCTTTACTTGGATGTGTCATGGGGTAGGAGGGTGTACCTGTGTCTTGCAACAAGTTACCCCATTTAAATTAACTTTGCTCATGGGGAGTCTTCCGGGTAGCTTTGCTGTTATCACAAGAACATGCAGCAGAAAATACAACATTACTACGAGTTGAAGAGACGTTGGGTTTGTAAGTGTGTCCGACTAGAACTCCAACATTGAAAGATGAAAAGAAATCAGATAAAGTGCTCGATCATATAAGAGAGCTAATATAATTTATTTAGATACTGTATATTACATATTTCAGCAATGTACCGCGGTTTCATCCAAAAGGGCAGATTTAGACATCTTTAGTAAATCTCCGTGCCCAGTGGAATCATCGGCAAGCTGAAATGATTGTAGTCGCGCCCGACAGGGAATGGCGTCAACAATGACAGAAAAACGGTGCATCTCAGAGGGCGTCCCCGAAAAAATCCGGTGTGGGATAGTGATTAACTAAGGCTCAAATAAATAAAACTTGCTAGGGAATAAAGTGAAGGCCTCCCTTGAGCCTTAGTTAATCACTATCCCACACCGGATTTTTTCGGGGACGCCCTCAGAGATACACCGTTTTTCTGTCATTGTTGACGCCATTCCCTGTCGGGCGTGACTACAATCGTTTCAGCTTGCCTATGATTCCACTGGGCACGGAGATTTACTAAAGATGTCTAAATCTGCCCTTTTGGATGAAACCGCGGTACATTGCTGTAATATGAAATATACAGTATCTAAATAAATATATATATATATATATATATATATATATATATATATATATATATATATATATATATATATATATATAGTCAGTTCATATTATATTCCAATAACCATGGTTTTATTTCATTATTTTTATTTTTTCACACTTCCAAAAAAACATAACATTTCTGTGAGATATATTTTTTACGGTCCGTTTCATTTGTCTTGTGCCAAACAACGTTTTTATGTCAATATCGTCTCTGCAACATTACAAAATCATCAGAAAAAATTCACAAAGAGTAAAAAGTTCTTGGATTAAAGTGTCTTCAAAAATATATATATATATATATATATATATATATATATATATATATATATATATATATATATATATATATAAAGATAGATGAAAGAAGGGGGATAAATATGTACGAATGACAGATTTAGTTCAACTTCGATTGTTCAATGCAAGGTATACTCGGTAATAAAATTATGTTTATTATTCTTTCCTTAAGCCAAGGCTTTTCAAAGATTAAAAAATCTTATCATCATAGGAATTACATAGATAGATAAGTTGGCAGCCAAAATTCAAAATTTGAAAAAATATTAAATAATGGAGAGTGAAAAAAAGTTCGTGTAAAAAAGATGTGGGGTCTGTCCAGTTGGTAATTGTCCGTTGATGAGGTGTCCAATGAAAGAAGATTTACAGATGGAAAAGAAGGGTTTTCGTGAAGGTAGTATGGAAAAGAGTTCAAGAATGAAGTAAATCCAATAGTGAGATGTTGAGTTCAAATCGTAGGTGTAGCGCACTTATTCGGAATTAATTTTGAGAATTCGGGCCATTTTAAAAATACTTCCGTGTGCCGAAAGAGGAATTAAAGATGAAATGTGTACAGTTAACGTTGGCAGTGAAATATTTAAGCAATTCTAAGAAAGACGAAATCCTTTAGTTGAAAACGAGGCCAAATGAGGAAGAGGATTGGAAAGGGATTAAAAAAAGCATAACGGAAAGAGGGTAAAAGGATTAGTTGAATGAGCTATGGCTGATGCTGGAACGGGAGGGGAAGGAGGGGTTGTTATGATAAAGTTTATTGCTGGTAAGCACTAAAGCCGATGCGAGTAGGGGTGGGGCAGAAGTGAAATTTAGGTCATTGAGTGGATATAGTATTTGAAAAAAGGGGGGCGTAATTAAACCGGATTTTTAACGAAAGGTAAATATAATTTCGAAAGTTTAAAAGGGTTTCAGTTGCGAAGATTAGGGTTCAAGTGAATGGGAATCTGTAATTTAAATGTTAAATATGTGATAAATCGGACACAAACTAGTGTTTCAGAGTTAGATGTATAACGATTTTAAAGAGTTTAAAGAATTCCCAGTTGGTTAAATATTAAGTGTATGACTAAATAAGAAAAGCTTAATGTATAACTGAAATTAGGATTGGGAACAATGTTGGGAACAATGTTAGTCTGCTTGCAACAATTGATTTTTATTACAAGTATTATGGGGTAGGGTTGGGGTGAGTTATGTAAACTTAAGTACATTGCTAGTGCGTTGAAATTATAAATAGATTTTAAGGGGGAGCAAATGGACTATTAAAGGAGTAACCAGGGAGCGTAGTTAAACAGTGAGAGAAATGGAATCTATGAGAAAGATATTGTCGGTAGAGCGAAGCTTATACAGAGTCGATGGAATGAATACAAGGGAGATAAAGATAATAAAAAAAAACAATGGAAGAGTGTGTGCGAAGGTTGGCAAATAAATGAAAAAAATGAAAAAAGGAATAGGAATTATAATGGTGAATAGGAATTATGGTGTTGAAGTAAAAGCGGTTAAGGATTCGTGGGGTGGAGGAGGGTAATGTTAGTTTTCAATTTACATTAAGTGTTATGGGTTAATATAGTTATTAGGTGTACAGGGGAGGATATGTTATGTTATTGGGATGGTTATTTGTAAGGTTGGAAAAGTTAAGAATGAAAAATTAACAAATTATAGAATTTAAAAATTTGTCTAATGTTAGAAAGAGGGTTGTTGGTTGGGAGGAGGGGTGTCAGAGGGAGTAATGAAATGTATGTATTTAAATTTTCGCTTGTGCCTGCAATTTGAGATGAGTTCATTTTTAGAGTTAATAATAGTTTTGCTTTTAGTTGCTGTAGCTATCATAAATGTTTCTAGTGTACATAGTTGGCAGAAAGCGGACCCTGGAGTGTAGGAATTAGACCTTTTTAATATAGTCCAATGTAGGGAGTGTTTTTAATGTTAAAGCTTTTTATTAGATTGGATAGAGAGGTGCTAGTGGTATTGTTAGTATTGTGTTTAAAAACTTCGGATTAACTGTAACTATAGAACCTGACCTAACATTAGACCTCAACTCCGAATCCTTTAGCCCCTACATCAAACCAAATTTAACCCTCTTCTACATGGCACCAAAGATCAGCTTCTGGTCAATGAAATGATCCTAAGAAACTACAAACGAGGAACTACTAAGTGAAGTGAGAAACTTTAGACCAATCACTTGCCTACTAACCTTGTCATGGGGGGGTAGATTATAAGAACACATTTGACATGGTGCCTCATTCAGATGTTTAATTATTATATGTATATAACATCTATACAATATGTCTATATGAAATGTATATCATGTTATTATATTATATAAATATTTTTTATTTTCATTTTTTTTTTAAATTCTTACCCCCCCCCCAAAAAAAAATTTTTTACCCTCCCCCATACATAGTAGTATTTTCAGTTAAAAAAAGAAGAAAAAATGTTATAAGGTGATCTAATAGATTATGTATATATTTTTAGTGTTTAATTCAACTGCGCAATACGTGAGTAAAGCTTAGTAGTAATGTATGAAAATATATTTATGGTAGTGGTAGTACCTGTTAGTGTCCCATTTATAATTTCTATAGGAAACATCGTTTACAGACAATCTGTTACCAAATATATGCGTCTTCTACAAAGCATGCATGTACGACGGTTTCGTCATGGGATGGCGACGGTTGAGATGCCGTCAAACCCAACAACCAATTCATCCGACAGGATAACATTCACATAAACGATCCTAAGGACACCAATAATATTAAAAAATAAATATTTTAGAATATTAACCCCCACCCTATATTTATCGGTTGGCTGAGCTTATTTCAAAGATAATGTCAGTGGAGGTCTGGATAGCGCTCTATAATGAAAATGAAAGAGAAATTCTTCAATCAATGCGGTATTCTACTTGTCTGTTTCTTAAATTCTTATCTCTTAGTCTGGTTTACGAAGGGACAGGATTCTGTGAATAAGATTTTGAGTTACCGTGTCTTGTCTCGTAATATTGCAATTGTTTTTTTGACATTTTTGTACAAAGTGGGGAGATAACTCTTGTTAAGGATGTTTTCTTTATTACCTCCCTTGCCTATTCTGCTCTAATGGCGCTTTTTCTTATGTTTGGAATTTTTTAGAATAACTCCCAACATTCAAACAGCTTTAAAGAATAGCATGAAGAATTAGGAAACCAATTCAATTTCAGGAAGTGTCGCATTAGGTAAAGTGAAAACCAGGGGAGGGATTTTCCAGGGCGATTGTATTTCCCCTTTGTTTTTTTGTAATTAGTTTGATCCTAATGACACGTTTCTTACGTAATGTGAAGGCAGGATATGAACTTGAGAAAGGATTTCCCACAGTCAACCACTTACTATTCATGGATGACCTTAAAGATTTTGGAAAGAATGAAAACCAACTTGATATCCTAATGAGTACGGTTAGATTATTTAGTGACGACATACGAATGCAATTTGGCCTCACCAAATGTGATATTCTTGTTATAAAAAGAGGTAAACTTGTCCACTCAGATGGCCTTGAACTCCCAACAACAGAACTGATAAAGAATGTTGACAATGAGAGGGGTTACAAATACTTGGGAATCTTGGGGGCGGATAAGATTAAAAACAAGGAAATGAAAAACCAGGTCACAGCTGAGTGCAACAGAAGAGTAAGTGTTATTCTTAAATCGCACCTCAACAGTCGAAATACAATCTATGCTATCAATGCCAGAGCAGTAGCTATTATTCGATATACTACTGGTATACTTGACTGGAATGTAAATGAATTAAAAAAAATTTGGCCACCAAAACACGGAAAATGCCTACAAGTGGTCAAGGTTTACTTAGTGTTGAAGATGTCGTGAATTTAGAAGAAGGTTTTTCTGAATGTAATGAGACAGCTGATATTGGTGTGCTACGGGTGGTCTCAAAAGATCTACTGAGATTACCTTAATGGCAACCTAGGAACAAGCCACTCGTATTAGGTCTATCAAACATTACATTGACAAAACTGCAGAATCACCGATATGCCGATTGTGTAATGAAAGGGAAGAAACCTTAGCGTACGTTGTATCTGAATGTCATATGCTAGCACAACATCAATATAAAAAATGGAGCCATGACAAAGTCGCTCAGGTACTACACTGGAATATATGCAAACTTTATGAATTGGACCACAATCAGAAGTGGTATGAGCATAAGCCAGAAGTGGTACAGGAGAACGACAATGTCAAACTTCTTTGGAACATGCGCATACAGACTGATAAGGTTCTTGAACATTCTAAACCCGACTTAATCTTTCTAAACAAAAACAAGAGAACTTGCTTAATCATTGATATAGCTTGCCCCTTCGATACAAGAGTGAAGGAGAAAGATCATCAATAAATATCAAGATCTAAAATGGAAATTAGTTAGACTATGGAAATGTAAAGAAGTCAAGGTGATTCCCGTTGTAATTGGAACGAATGGAACCATAACGAAAAGCCACCATAAATGGCTTAAACAGATTGGCGAGACAATTTCTTTTCCTGTTAGGAACGGCGAAAGTGTTAAGGTACAGCTTGAATGTCTAAAGTCAACGGAACTGACTTGATATTCAAAATGAAAGATCCAACTAAGACTCCATGTGACCTTTGTCCACTCGGACCGAAATTGTTACTTAGACCCTAAGCTTCAAAATGGTATCAAAAACCAAACTTTTGTAAAAACTTGAAGTGACTGATGACCCAGCCATCACCACCCTGCTACATGTAGGCACATCTAGTAATAAATAAAATGCTATTTCAAACTTGAGCGTGACAGACAGCTCTACCGACGTACGGACGGACAGTGCCTCTTATAGAGGTGCTTGAGCTCGCCTAAAAAGAAAAAGCTGTCCACTGGAAAACGACTCTCAACTAGAGTTGGCTGTGAAGGTGTCTCCTTTCGTCTCTAAGAGTCCTTCAAATGCCAAGTGGCATCGGTATCAATGTGTGTCATTAAGATCGGTTCAGAAGACGAGAAAGAGGAATAGCTTTACCTAACCCTAACCCTAACCCTAACCCTTCAACAGGTTGGAGTACGTCATTCAACATTTCGGTCTTCGTGTTTAATGACCCTACGAGAGTAAAACCCTGCACCTAGGAGCCTGTCATTAAACGATACATGACACTCTATTGAAGTGCCCCGCGTCGTGTAGAGGTTCCAGACACGGACTCTGGTCTCGTCGTGCCGAGTTCTATTTCCATCGGGGGTCACTTTTTTTTTTACGTACTAACAAGTCAGCGCTTATCAAGGATCAAGGGCCACTCGAGGACAATGGCTAAATGTGTGTGTCAGATGGACGGTGATGGATTGGTAACAATAGTTGAACCTTAACTGAACCTGATTAGCAAAGAGGACGGCTCAACAAGAACTTGCTAACATTGGACTTGAAAACGACCATGTTGTAGTCAGTTGGGAAGCAGCCCAGTGGTGATGTGTTACACAGACGGGTAGTTCTTGGAAATAAACTTTGCTCATGGTAGCTCCGTTTTGATTTAGATATACAGAGAGATTCTGCATAATTTTGACTAATACCCTTGGAAAAGGATGAAATAGTTGATAGACTCTCAAACCTTAGTTGAGCAACTAGCTTAGGAGAAGGAAAAAACTCCAAACTAGTCTTTCTCTGCTTATCCCGGCATTGTTACCAGTTGTTCTGGACTTTTTGCCGCTGATCTCAAGCAATACTTATTCTGCAGAGGTGCGCCTAGAGATTATGCAACCCTGGTTTCACCATAGACTTCCCGCGCAGGCACACTTGATAGTAGAAGTGCTGACAGGAGTCGAATGACGTAAATAATTAAAAGATATAAGGGGGTGACGAGAGGAGAGAAAGAAGGAAAGAAAGGAGGGTGAGAAAGAAAGAAAGGAGGGTGAGAAAGAAAGAAAGAGAGAAAGAAAGAGAGGAAAAAAGAGAGAAAGAAAGAAAGAAAGAGAGAAAGAAAGAGAGGAAAAAAGAGAGAAAGAAAGAAAGAAAGAAAGAGAGGAAAAAAGAGAGAAAGAAAGAAAGAGAGAAAGAAAGAGAGGAAAAAAGAGAGAAAGAAAGAGAGAAAGAAAGAGAGGAAAAAAGAGAGAAAGAAAGAAAGAAAGAGAGGAAGAAAGAGAGAAAGAAAGAAAGAAAGAAAGAAAGAAAGAAAGAGAGAAAGAAAGAAAGAAAGAAAGGAATATCCCTTGTCTCTCGAGATGGACTGGGTGCACTTTATTGAAGTTGTTGCATTGCTGCTTACCTCAAACTATGGGTACCCGGGTTTTGTCTACGCCGTTGGCTGGTGTATCCCGACCGCTTCGTCGCTGTTACTAAACTCACCGTTGAACGATAACGCGTGGGCGCTGGTTTTAAAAGTTTTATTTAAACATAAAACAAGAGACAGAGATTGAATAGTTTGTACGGGAGAGAGAGAATCGTCAGATCATTTTGGGTTACTTCGCCCCCACCTCCTCCGCCACCCGCCCCCGACTACTGGCAGCGGACCGGCGTTTTTAACGTCTGCCTCCGTTGATGAGTCAGGAACAAGAGAAAGAATTAGTTCCGAACGGATGTAACATGATTTCCGACTTCCGCTTTCACTACTCCCACATTTCAATGCGTCCAACTCTCTCTCTCTTTCTCTCTCTCTCTTTCTCTCTCTCTCTCTCTCTCTTTCTTTCTCTCTCTCTCTTTCTCTCTCTCTCTCTCTCTAACACCCATCACTATCTAACAAAGTAACCCCTAAAGACAGTTTCATATCAGTGTCCTTATTTACTTGCCTCTCGGAGTTTTAATGTGAAGACAATCCACCTCCCACAAAAGGCGCAACCTGGGTCAGGATTGCCTCAGTCTAGAAGGATTTTCCCTTCACTGACCGAGGACAGAAAAGATGAAGTGTCACAAACGGATGACGTCAACCATATAAACATCTCTCTCTCTCTCTCTCTCTCTCTCTCTTCTCCCTTTCACTTCTCTCTCCCCTTCTCTTCGCCCTCTCGTTTCACTTTCTTTCCACTCGTTCCACTACTTCTCCCATCCACCAAAAGATTTCTTGACGCCAGGTGTAAAAAAGGGGTTTCGATAAGAAATGCAAATTTAAAAGAATCAACGTTTTAAAATTAAAAGTCGTTTAAATTTGTGAAGAGATTACCCAAATTCGATTAAAGAAACAAAAAACACGTGGTTTTCTTTTTCTTAGACTTTTACACCTGGATTTTTTTTTTTTTAAATTTTTTGGTAGATGCGTCTATTCGTCTCTATAAGCGTCTCCGTCCATCAGTTGGTCGTTTAGTATGTCACGCTTTAGTTTGAAATCGCATATGTTCATCGTTAATCGCGTAGATTGAATGGTCGCATTTTCAGGGTATTTGGTTTGATTGGTTTTTTTTGTTTGTTTTTTTTATCTTTGTTTAAAACTTATAAAAACTTAATCGCATTTCCAAACACAAAATAATCGACGCAGGCGTAAGATAAACGGATAAGTGGCAATATAATCTCAATTGTGTTTGCAAACAATGCACACGCTTACAGATAATGCAACGGAAACGGATATATATATATATATATATATATATATATATATATATATATATATATATATATATATATATATATATATATATATGTTACTATTTAAAGTTTCCACATAAAATTTTATAAGGAGATACATTTTTTGTATGTATCAATTTTCAGTATTTACTTCAACAGTGCTCGATACGTAAGTAGAGCTAGATAGAAAGCTATGAAAATATATTTATAGCACTTAAGCTACACAGAGGCCCCCGCGTTTCATCCCCGGGGGGAATCTTCAGGTTAAAATGCATTTTGGCCTGAAGATTTCCCCCGGGGATGAAACGCGGGAGCCTCTGTTTAGCTTAATTGCCATAAATATATTTTCATAGCTTACTATATATATATATATATATATATATATATATATATATATATATATATATATATATATATATACAGAGAGAGAGAGAGAGAGAGAGAGAGAGAGAGAGAGAGAGAATCTACGAACTGCGTTCGCTTCCATGCGACCACCTGAAACCGCCACTGATGAGGGTCAGATTTAGGGTGACTCAATGCAATATTCTGCATATTCTTAACCGCGTTTGAAGTGAAAACATACTAAAAAGAAACAACACTGTTCTATCGCCAGTAAAAACAATAACAAAACGTATATATGCATATATATATATATATATATATAAATATATATATATATATATATATATACACATTATATATATAATAATTATATATATATACCAATAATATATATATACAAATTATATATATATATATATATATATATATATATATATATATATATATATATATATATATATATATATATATATATATAGTATCCATCGGAGAAGATACTACACTTTGATCTTAGCCAAAAACGAAAAGGCAAAGGTCTCAATTTAAATTAATTGGATTTATCGCGTTTTGCATTCAAACTCTTCATAAATATATATATATATATATATATATATATATATATATATATATATATATATATATATATATATATATATATATATATATAAAGAGAGAGGGAGAGAGAGAGAGAGAGAGAGAATCAAATATGAAACTAAAAGTAAACTTTTAGTAAATAGAACCTATAGTGAAGTGATTTAAGCTCAATATACGAGATAGAGCAATTAGAAAGATAGAAGAAAGAAGAGTGATAAACATGTACGAATGTCCAGATTTATTTTAAATTTCGATTGTTCAATGCAAGGTATATTCTGTAATAAAATTATATATATATATATATATATATATATATATATATATATATATATATATATATATATATATATATATATATATATATATATATATATATATATATATATATTAGCGTGGGCTAAGGCGTCGGAATTTGAGTTGAAAACTCGTGTTCCGGGGTTTCGAATCCTTCCACCGGATTGAATAATTATCTCTACACTGATTATTCCGGAAGGATGAAACATATATGTATGTAGATAAACAAAACAAATATATATATACATATATATATATATATATATATATATATATATATATATATATATATATATATATGTATGAATAATTTTAATGGAAAACGCGATAAATCCAATTCATTTAAATTGAAACCTTAAACAATAAAAAGACGAATATATTAACTCACCGATTTATCTGGTTGTTCACTGTGTACCGCGTGGGCTAATGCGTCGGAATTTGAGTTCGAATCCTGCGACCGGATCGAATAATTATCTTTAAACGTATGATTCCAGGAGGATGAAACGTATAAGTATGTAGATGAATAAACATTTATTTATAATTATTTGTCGCCCTCAATTTCAGAAATTATCGCGAATTTCTTTGTCGACAAAAAGACTTCATACTTTCTTTTTCTTTCGTTAGCAGCGTAATCTAAAATAAAAAAAATTCTGAACGCCGTATTCTATATAGACACATCTTAAACATAGAAGATTTTAAATCAACGCTGGCAGAATTCGTTAAATTCTAAATGCAACAACAGCTGGAACAACAACAAAAATCCGACGAAAGGCTACAAACAGCTGAAGAACGGCAGCGAGAACAGTAAAATGAAGAAAGATTCCAAAAGCTTCTACTAGAACAAAAACAAATATCCGACGAAAGACTTCTGGAACAAACCGATTAAAAGATTGAGGTATTAATGCAAACAATATCGAATAGGGGTCAAAATACTGAGAACGAAAACGCTTTTTCTCAGAATGCCGTTTGGAGTGCAATTGACAATTTCACTTATTCTCCAGACGAGGATAAAACCTTTGCTTCATAATTCAGAAGGTATGAGGATCTATACAAAATAGATTGTGCGAATTAGGCAGACTTTCAAAAAGTTCGCCTCCTGCTCCGAAAATTAGGGACCACCGAACATACCAAATTCGTGGACTATATTTTACCCCGAAAAACTAGCGACTTGACTTTTTCTGAAGCAGTTACACTTTTAACAGAATTATTTAGCCCTAAAACTTTCCTGTTCCACAAACGGTGGAAGTGCATGAACAGCTAAAAAAGACAACGAAGATTATTCGACATTCGAGTCAATCGTTAATAAGCACTGACAATTTCAAACAAGCCAGCCCAATAAAAAAAAAACAGGATAAATTACCGCTTAGACCCAATTTCCGTTGTGGATCCCTTCATTTGGGTTACGGAGTGCTCATACCGTTTTAAAACCTGTCTGATTTGTAATAAAATCGGACAAAAGAGTTCACATTGCGGAACGAATAAAGGAAATAAAAGTCGGGTTCAATCAACAAGAACAAACGAACAGAACTGGAGAATTATAAGAAATTATGTACAGGTAAGAATCCTGAATTAAAATGTAAAATTGCAATTAGATTCTGATTCAGACGTGTCAATTATCAACATGCATATATGGAGAACGTTGAATAAATCGGCCATGCTAATAACCAACGAATTAGCCAGAACGGTGACTGGTGAAAAAAATAAATTCGAGGGTAAAATTATTACCAACGTTACTTTAAACAGAACTACAAAAAAAATGAAAATGTTAGTATTAAAAAATACCAACAATTTATTTAGCACAGACTTGATGTAACAGTTCAACCTATGGGAGTTACCAACCAGCACATTTGCTAGAAAATAAAAAATCTGACGACCTAGTCAGAAAAACGAAAGAGGGAATTTGTTTCAACCATTAAAATCGTATGAAAATGGACTCAAAATAAATTGTCTGACAGCCGACCACCATCCCACCACGTCTAATTTACTATATTGCGAAGTTTTTGGTAAAATTTAAAAAATTAATAAAATCAGTAGAGAGCTAATTGCTAAACACTTGTTTTATTTAAGACGCCCAAATGCAGATGTTGCTATTGCTATTCTTCTGCTAATATCAGATGAGGATTCTGGAACCATGGAACCAAGAAACACAAAAGACAGCGGCGACGTGTTATCAAAGCAACAGAAGATGAGTAAAGAGCTCATACGAGAGGAGCGAAATAAATTGTCATATGGAGGACTTCTCTTATTATCAATGTTAGCGTCCCGAATGACTGTGGCCTCAATAGAGATGAGCGCGAAAAATAAATCACAAAATAGAAGGACCTCAAAATGACTTGTGGTCTCTGACCGGTTGTGGTAGGGACAATTGGTTTAATTAAACAAATATCTGAACGCAATCCCTGGAAGCACAAATAGCTACTCTTAAACTGTTTTTGGCCTTTTGGCTAAGATCAAAGTGTAGTATCTGTTCCGATGGATACTGCACCCCCATAGACTGGTATTGTCTTGGCCTTCGGGGCTTGATTTACGCCTGTGCAGTTCTAGGAGGTCCACCCTCTTTGGGGAGGAGTAAGTTTATTGCTTACTGCCTGAGGCGCCCTACCGGGGAATGCCGACGGGGCTGCCCAGGCAATTTTTAAACCCCACTTTCCCGACCCGACCTTGGGTCACATCTTACTTGTGGGAGTAAGATAAAAACTGGCATTGTGCCTAACTCCTGGAGAGGAGTAAATCAATACTCTTAAACGGGTAACGTAAATCCTCACAAGAGACCTAGGTTATAAATATAACTATAAAAAACAAAAAAACAAGTGTTAGCCCCAGGAGAGGGGGCCTTGATCTCTGAGAACTAACTGAACTAAAATGAAAAAAAGAGATATACAATAGCACATTCAACTAATTCCCTACACACACACATACATCTCTGTCCCATTTTAGGGTTTTTGGTAAGGTGCAGAAACGTATCTGTAATTTTATTGGCCCTATCATTTCTTCTTCTCTGCACCCCTCTCTCACAGACGTGATGTTGCTAGTCTCAGTCTTTTCTATAAATACTATCATGGCATGTGTTCTTCAGCATTATGTGATCTATTCCCTGCTTCTTTTGTTCCAGCTCGTTTGACTCGTTGGTCTAGCGGTCTCCATAAATTTGCTGTTTTGATACCTCATTGTAATACAGCTTCCTATTCCAGTAGCTTCTTTCCAAGAACTGCAGACTTGTGGAACTCTCTTCCTGCTGACTGTTTTCCTCCTACCTATTATCTTGATTTTTTCAAGACTACGGTCAATAGGCATCTCTTGTCTTTGTGATGATCATATTTTGTTCTTGTTAGCTGCTTACATCAATTGGCTTCATGCCTTGTCTGGAGTGATTTGCATTAAAAAAATCGGACGCATGTGAGGCAAAGACCAATCGTTCACGAGCACACATACACACATACACACACTTATAATTGCACACATAATTGTACGCATGACTTAACCGCATACGCGGCGAAATTGGCACGTAGTCACGTGGGCTTTGGTCGGGTTTATTTTTGACTGAGATTTGATGCCTTAAGGGACCTCACACACAATTCTGCACAAAATAAAATGAAAATATAATTGTTTCCATCAATCTTTCCCACTAGCTTTTACTTGCTTTCTTCTTTCACTCCCTCCCTCTTTCTCCTCTTCTTCTTCTTCTTCTTCATCTTCTTATTATCATTAATACTACTACTACTATTATTATTATTACTATTACTATTAATATTCTTCTTCATCTTCTTCCTCTCCCTCCCTCTGACTTCCCCTTCTTCTTCTTTTTTCTTCTTCTTTTTTCTTCTTCTTCTTTATTATTATTATTATTATTATTATTATTATTATTATTATTATTATTACTATTAATATTCTTCTTCATCTTCTTCCTCTCCCTCCCTCTGACTTCCCCTTCTTTTTTTTCTTCTTCTTTTTTCTTCTTCTTTTTTCTTCTTCTTCTTTATTATTATTATTGTTATTATTATTACTATTAATATTCTTCTTCATCTTTCTCCCCTTCCTCCCTCTTCCTCCTCCCCTTCCGCTTCCTCTTCTCCTCCTTCTCATCCTCCTACTCCTCCCAGTATCCCTACCCTTCCTCCTCCTCTTCTTCTTCTTCTTCTTCTTCTTCTACAACTACTATAACTATTACTACTACTACTCCATCTCCACCTCTTTCTTTCTGTCGTTCGTTCTTCCTCCCACTCCTCCTCCTCATACTTTTTTACCTCCCCCTCTGCTTCCCGCTTTTTGTGTTTTATGATATTTTTTATCTGATTCATCTTTTTCTTCTTATTATTATTATTATTATTTTTCTTCTTCTTCTTTTTTCTTCGTCATTTTCTATGACATATATTTATGTTTTTTTGTTTTTTTTATTTTCTTATCTTTTTGTTTTTGCTGGGGATGGAGCATTCTACCGGATGTTAGACATTCCCCTACTATTTCAGACACCCCATCCGAGAGATCTTTTTAAGATTCTAACCGTCCCTTTAAGCGCAATTGTTTGTATCTCTCTTGCACTTAGTTCACCGAGTATATTCGTCAGATAATTTTTGACATTCTTTTTCATTAGTCCGGTTGCTCCTATAATTACTGGAATGATGGAGATCTTCCTAAGATTCCAGTTTCTTTTCATGTCGTACATAAGACCTTGGTATTTCGTAATCTTTTCCCTTTTCAGCTCTGTTTAATCCTGCAAGTCTCGGACTTCTCCACGTGTTATTAACGAGGATTCGCTTTCAGTTATGTTGTTTTTTTTTACTTTAACAAGAACTGACAAACTTTTTAGAAGAAATAGGCCGCATGAGATGATTTTGGGAGGAATTGCATCTGGACCCATATATATCAAATGCTTACATATTGAACATCCTGCCACTTTTATCATATGTGTCCTGTAATGAAGTAAATGCGATTCAATATATAGCAATTAGATTGAAGAATGAAGTCGTTTGATTGCTAATTTCACCTTATTTCGTGAATGACCTTCTTTTATATATATATATATATATATATATATATATATATATATATATATATATATATATATATATATATATATATATATAGGGTGGGCCAAAATAAGGGTCCTATCTTTAAATTTGAATAACTTGAATTTGAATAACTTCCACAAAATAAAAGTTAAACTCACCAAACTGTATGTGTGTGTAGACTGACCCTTCCGAGATTTTTTGAAATAAACAAAACAAATTTTAGCCGAAAAACACTTCTTAAAACTTACAAAAACTAAAGTATTGTTTTTTACACTGTTTTGAGTTTTTTAAGCTAAAATAATGTTTTCTAAATGAGGGTACGTTCCTTAGGGCTAATACGGCTCATGCTTGCTTCGGAAGGGGTCCTTTACTTATTCTTAAAAAAATTTTTTAAAAAATCAATAAATAAAAAAGTTATGAATTTTTAAAAATAGGACCCTTATTTTTGCCCACCCTGTATATATATATATATATATATATATATATATATATATATATATATATATATATGAGAAATGGGAAAAGAAAAGACGTAATGGGAAATGAAAAAGGAAAAGCCAAGAGGTATTTTTTTATGCATACATTAACGTTTCGTCTTTTATTGTAAGACTTCCTCAGGATGATAATTGAAGAGAAATGTCATGCAAGTACATCGAAGTTTGAGGTTGACATGGTGGAGAGATGATGGGATGTAGTAGTCAATGACTACTACATTCCTTCATCTCTCCACCATGTCAACCCTAAACTTCGATATACTTGCATGACATTTCTCTTCAATTATCATCCTGGGGAAGTCTTACAATAAAAGACAAAACGAAACTCCCACGAACAGAGTTTATTTCCAAGAACTACTCGTCTGTGGAACACATACCATTGGAGCTGCTCCCCAGTTGACTACAACCTAGTGGTTTTCAAGTCCAATGTTAACAAGTTCTTGTTGAGCCGTCCTCTGTGATAATAAGGGTCTGCCCAGTTTCAACCATCGTTACCAAGCTCCAGCCCCTGTCCCATCGCCGCAATGTGGCATCCTTGCGTTTGTTTTACAAATACTTCAATGGATTGTGCTCCGATGAGTTGGCTACTCTGGTGCCCCCTCGACGTAAATTCACTAGACTAACTCGACATTCTACTAAATCTCATTCATTCACTGTGGAGGTCCCCAGATGCCGGAGAGCATTCTACTCAAATAGCTTCTTTCCTCGTGCTGCTGGCCTCTGGAACTCCCTCCCTGCCCCCTGTTTCCCCGACAGTACTGACATGCAGAAATTTCAAACTAATGTAAACAGACATCTCGCTGCTCAGATCCCAATTTAAGCTGAACCACTAATCCTTCTCCCCTTTTCCTTTTTCTCAGTAGCCCCTTACGTTTACAGTGGCGTCCTGCCTTGTTTGGGGTGAATCATGTAAAAAAAAAAAAAAAAATCCACGCGGTGCTGTCTCACCGTCCATTTGACATTCATTGACCTTTGTCCTCGAATGGCCTTTGAGCCTTGATAATCGGTGACTAGTTAGTTCATAAAAATGATGCTCAATATTGTAAAGAGAGCATTGATAGAGGATATATAAGAACAAAAACAAAAATATTATTAAAAATTGAACATCCTCTTATGAGGACGTGGTCCCCTTTATGTAGGGAGCGCCGACCTTAGCTTAGTAAGATATTGTGTTTTAGAGAAAATGCTAAGATCCACGCTTACATTTAGATTTAGAAGTAAAAACGTGAATGAATAAAAGATGAAAGCTTAAAAAATTTGGCCCGACCCCTAAAAAATTTGGCCTGACCCCTAAAATTGTCCCCGACCCCCTAATCTCTCCACCCCCCCCCCCCTAACTTTTTCTTTCTGTGTCCCACAACCCTGAGAAATATTTTAAGTTCAAAAAAAAAATTTGGCCTGACCCCTAAAATTTTGGCCTTTGTGTATGTGTGTGCGTGCTTAGTAGTCAGCCAAGGAGTCCCTCGCCCAAAGGCGAGGAATGGCCTGACGTTGTCCTCTCTGTTTAGAGTCCGAGAGGCAGAGAGGGAAAAAAAAGGAAAGAGGTAGATTATGTCGCGCGGTCTGCTTTTATATTGTTTGACCAGTGGTTTGACGACGTAGTTATGAGCAACCCACGTGATCAACATTTTTGGCTTTTTTGCGCCTTTGTGTTAGATTGTCTCTGGGAGCTGGTTTTTATAGTCCCGGTTTGAGCGTTTGTTGTTGAAGTGAATTTGGGAGTTGTTTCTGTTTACGTCGATGATAAAATATTATTATGTCAATCCGA
>OY744544.1:67715732-67723232 GCA_963556195.1 Sepiola atlantica
TTAATTTACCGGTTATTCTGGGGGTCATTTTTTTTAACTAATTAACATTGGTCTGTCAATTGTTATCCACGTTAATTTGTTTAGTATACCCTGTCTAATTTAATAAAAATTTATTTTGAATGAAAATCTTTTTTATATATTTTTTTTTACTGACTGACTGAATGTATGTGCGTGAAATATCCCTTTCCTCAATTTTTTCAGTGTCATGGCGTAGATTATCTATTCGTTGACATTCTTCAGCGATATTTTGTAATGAAAACTTCGCATCTTGTTCAAATGACTCCATCCAGCTACTCTCATCATGTAAGTAAAACGGACGCGCACATATCCGAAGCAATGGCTGAATCCTTAGAAAGTGACCTCCACTCTGTAGTGGAATGGGGTCATAAATGGATGGTAACTTTTAATGCTGCTAAGACAAAGCTTCTTTTCTTCAACAACTCCAAGAAACCTCTTCAACCACTGATTGCCATGGCAAATAACACCCTACCTGAGAGTCCAACGTTCAAACTCCTCGGCCTAATATTCACAGATAACATGAAGTGGAACAAATACATAGAAGACATTGCCAAGGCTGCTGCAAAGAAAGTGGGCTCTCTCTACCGAGCTAGAAAACTTCTCACACCTGACAGTATCCTGTATCTCTACAAATCCTCCATCCGCCAATGGCACATCATTCACAAATCTCTCCCTCTTAGACAGGGCCCTAAAAAGAGTCGCTAATCTAATAGGTCCCTCACTGTCCATCAGGCTCCAGCCCCTATCCCATCGCCTCATTATGCTTGCTTCACAAGTACTTCAATGGAATATGCTCCGATGAACTTGCTGCTCTGGTGCCCCCCCCCCCCCGACGTAAATACACTCGGTCAACCCGACAATCAGCTAAACCCCATCCATTCACTGTGGAGGTCCCCAGATGCCGGAGAGTCTTCTACTCCAATAGCTTCTTTGCTCAAGCTGCCGATATTTGGAACTCCCTCCCTGCTCCCTGTTTCCCCGACTGTACCGACATGCAGAAATTTAAAACTAAAGTGAACAAGCATCCCGCTGCACGGTTCCCAATTTAGGATGACCTTCTAAACTTTCACCCTAATTCTCAGTAGCCCCTTACGTCTACAGTGTTTGGGATTAACTAATTTTTTGGTGTTTAATTTAAACCTTAAATTATGTACTAATTGGCTGTTTGCCGACGGTCGAGACTCTTTCAAACAACAACCAAAAAAGTACTTGTGTGTGTGTGTGTTTTTTTTTAATGATTTAAAAAATGATAAGGGAGTAAAAAGATGGAAAAGTTGTCTGAAATAAATCCTTGTTCATAATGAAAAATACAAAATTACATTCAGGTGAGTATTTTTCATTCTTGTGTGTGTGTGGGGGGGGGTGTTTGTGTGTGTGTGTGTGTGTGTGTGTGTGTTTGTTTGTGTGTGTGTTTGTGTGTGGGGGGGGTTGTGTGTGTGTGTTTGTGTGGGTGTGTGGGTGTGTGTGTTTGTGTTTGTGTGTGGGGGTGGGTGGGTGTATGTGTTTGTGTTTGTGTTTGTGTTTGTGTGTGTGTGGGGGGGGGGGTGTTTGTGTGTTTGTGTGTGGGTGTGTGTGTTTGTGTGTTTGTGTGTGTGTTTGTGTTTGTGTTTGTGTGTTTGTGTTTGTGTGTGTGTGTTTGTGGGTGGGTGTGGGTGTGTGGGTGTGTGTTTGTGTGGGTTTGTGTGTGTTTGTGTGTTTGTGTGTTTGTGTTTGTGTGTGTGTTTGTGTGGGTGTGGGGGTGTTTGTGTGTGTGTGCTTGTGTGTTGGTGTGTGTGTTTGTGTGTGTGTGTGGGTGGGTGGGTGTGTTTGTGTGTGTGTGGTTGTGTGGGTTTGTGTGTGTGTTTGTGTGTGTGTGTGTGTGTTTGTGTGTGGGTGTGTTTGTGTGTGTGGGGGGGGGGTTGATAATCGCTCAAAAATCGAAAATGAAACAAAAACACATCCAATAAATGTCACCAATCGTGCAAAAATGTAATGTTCAACCAAACTGTAGATTTTTTCTATCAGTATTTTGTTTCATTTTCGATTTTTGAGCGATTATCAAGGCTCCTCGTGCAGGTCTTATGAGCGGCCATATTTTTTTTTTCGTTCTAACTTAACAGAGTTTATACTTGGTTTGTTTTGGACACCAACAAAAAACGCTGGCCAGCCCCGTCGGCATTCCCCGGTAGGGGCGTCTCAGGCGATTAGCAATAAATTAACCCTTTCTCAAAGGTTGAGAAGGCAAAGCTTGTGAGGGTGGACCTCCTAGAACTGCACAGGGAAAACCCCTAAGACCGGCGGAACCAAGGTCCGACGACCAAGACGATGCCGGTCTCAGGGGTGTAGCATCCATCGGAACAGAAACTACACTTTGATCTCAGGTCAGAAAGAGTTTGCGTGAAAAGAATGTTGAAAGTTTATTTTTTACATCCCTCTTGGCCTTTTGGCTAAGATCAAAGTGTAGTATCTGTTCCGATGGATACTGCACGCCTGTCCTGTGCAGTTCTAGGAGGTCCACCCTCCCAGACTTTGCCTCCCCTCTTTGGGGAGGAGTAAGTTTATTGCTTACTGTCTGAGGCGCCCCTACCGGGGAATGCCGACGGGGCTGCCCAGGCAATTTTTAAATGGCCAGAGTGCTCACCTCTCGAGCGCTGGCCTTTCAAATCCCACTTTCTCGACCCGATCTTAGGTCACATCTTACTTGTGGGAGTAAGATAAAACTGGCCTTGTGCCTAACTCCTGGGGAGGAGTAAATAAAAAAAATAAAAAAATAAAAAAATTAAAAAAAGTTTATTTTTTACGTCAACAGTTTTTTTTTTCTTTTTGTTGTTGTTTTTTGCGTTAGAAAATTTTGAAAGAGTAAAAATATTTTGCCACAAGAAAAAAAAAAGCAATTAAAAAAAAAAAAACGACCACGATTAAAACATGGCCGTCAGCGATTAAAACGTTGAATTAAAATTAGATTTTCGCAGCCAAAAGTAAATTGGAATTTCATGTCACATTTCAAGACAAAAACTCAATTTGCTCTAAAATTGTGGCGAATACCAAGCGAGATATTTCAAACACCCCTATTCTAAAATTGAACACTAAATTTACTATTAAAAAGAGTAAACTGGTAGTTTCCCGACCCATGTCATTTTATCGGATAGACGATATGCATTAGCTAAAATAAAAAGGTTTTTTTTAAGATTATGACATGCTGAACGTATTGGCGTTAAAACGATTGGAATATTTATAAAAAATATTGTCTCAATATAATTCTTGTGTTTTCGTATATAATTCACTAAAAGACTGTACTTCTTTTCGTCTAAACTATTATCCGTTCCAAATTTTATATATATACTAGCTTTACAGGAGGCCATCTTCGTTATATGCCAGTATGTCGGCTTATTTACTGATTTAAAAAGTGTCCCTTTTTCTATTGAAACGGGTTTTTTTAACCAGTAAAATACAGAGGCTTTTTTTTTAAATAAACATATTATTTATTTAAATTTAAATGTGTGAATCGAAAATTTGAATTTAAATAAATAATGTTTCTTTAAAAAAAAACCCTCTGTATTTTACTGGTTAAAAAAATTTAATACGTAATACTAAATTAATTAAAACGCCAATACGTTCCGCATGTCATAATCTTTCTTTTTTTTTTAATACAATTTTTAAGCTACTGCATATCGTCTGTCTGATAACATTACATTGGTCGGGAAACTACCTGTTTACCAGTAAACTTTATTGTTACGTTGAAAAAAAGAATTTTATTTCTAGGGCAAGAAACAATTTACGACAAAGAATTGATTTTTATCCAACATATAACGAGAGGAATGGAAGAAAATAATCCAACCGTCCCTATAGTACGATTGAACTGAATATTGAGCTAAAATATAAAAGCCAACCCCCCCACCCCACCCCATTTTTACCGATTTTTTTTTTTTTTCATGCAGTATTTTTCGGCTTAAAACTCGAAGTCTTAAAAACTCTTTAAAAACACACACACACACTTAAGAGACTTTTCTAGATTTCTATTTTAGTCACAGCCAAACAAACTCGGATTGTTTGGCTGCTTCGTATTCTTCAAGTGTTGGAGGAGAAGAGGGAGAAAGAAACGAAAGAAACGAAAGAAAGAAAGAAAGAAAGAAAGAAAGAAAGAAAGAAAGAAAGAAAGAAAGAAAGAAAAAAGATAAAGAAAGAAAGAAAAGAAACGAAACGAAACGAAACGAACCGAAAGAAAGAAACGAAACGCAAGAAAGAAAGAAAAAAGAAACAAACAAACAAACAAACAAACAAACCAAACGAAAGAAAGAAAAAAGAAAGAATGAAATAAAGAAAGAATGAAATAAAGAAAGAAAGAAAGAAAAAGATAAAGAAAGAAAGAAAGAATGAAATAAAGAAAGAAAGAAAGAAAAAAGATAAAGAAAGAAAGAAACGAAAGGAAACGAAACGAACCAAAAGAAAGAAACGAAACGCAAGAAAGAAAGAAAAAAGAAACAAACAAACAAACAAACAAACCAAACCAAACGAAAGAAAGAAAAAAGAAAGAAAGAAAATAAGCGTTCTTAATTTGTAGGTACCATTGATTCTTCTCCTGTGACTAACAGCTTCTTAAGATGCGGCCATTCAAACTGCACGTTTAGTGATGAAAATGCTGTTTCAATTTTTTTTTTCTTTTTTAAACTGAGTTCACCCGAAACAAGTCAAGTTGCCACTGAGAATTAGGGTGAAAGTTTTGGGGGTCATTATAAATTGGGAGCTGTGCAGCGAGATGTTTGTTCACATTAGTTTTAAATTTCCGCATGTCGGTACAGTCGGGGAAACAGGGAGCAGGGAGGGAGTTCCAAAGGCCGGCACCTCGAGGAGTAGAAGGCCCTCCGGCATCTGGGGAGCTCCACAGTGAATGGATGGGACTTAGCTGATTGTCGGCTCCGTCGAGTGTATTTAGGTCGAGGGGGGCACTAGAACAGCACCAACGCAAATACGATTTCAATATTACATATGACAGACCAACGAAAATGCTATTTCAAACTTAAGCGTGACAGACCAACGAAAATGCTATTTCAAACTTAAGCGTGACAGACCAACGAAAATACTATTTAAAACTTAAGCGTGACAGACCAACGAAAATACTATTTAAAACTTAAGCGTGACAGACCAACGAAAATGCTATTTCAAACTTAAGCGTGACAGACCGACAAAATGTTATTTCAAACTTAAGCGTGACAGACCAACGAAAATACTATTTAAAACTTAAGCATGACAAACCAATGAAAATGTTATTTCAAACTTAAGCGTGACAGACCAATGAAAATGCTATTTCAAACTTAAGCGTGACAGACCAACGAAAATGTTATTTTAAACTTAAGCGTGACAGACCAACGAAAATACTATTTAAAACTTAAGCATGACAAACCAATGAAAATGTTATTTCAAACTTAAGCTTGACAGACCAATGAAAATGCTATTTCAAACTTAAGCGTGACAGACCGACAAAATGTTATTTCAAACTTAAGCTTGACAGACCAACGAAAATACTATTTAAAACTTAAGCGTGACAGACCAACGAAAATGCTATTTCAAACTTAAGTGTGACAGACCAACGAAAATGCTATTTCAAACTTAAGCGTGACAGACCAACGAAAATGTTATTTCAAACTTGAGTGTGACAGACCGACAAAATGTTATTTCAAACTTAAGCGTGACAGACCAACGAAAATACTATTTCAGACTTTAGTGTGACAGGCCGACAAAATGTTATTTCAAACTTAAGTGTGACAGACCAACGAAAATACTATTTAAAACTTAAGCGTGACAGACCAACGAAAATGTTATTTCAAACTTAAGCGTGACAGACCGACAAAATGTTATTTCAAACTTAAGCGTGACAGACCAACGAAAATGTTATTTCAAACTTGAGTGTGACAGACCGACAAAATGTTATTTCAAACTTAAGCGTGACAGACCAACGAAAATGTTATTTCAAACTTAAGCGTGACAGACCAACGAAAATGTTATTTCAAACTTGAGCGTGACAGACCGACAAAATGTTATTTCAAACTTAAGCGTGACAGACCAACGAAAATGTTATTTCAAACTTGAGCGTGACAGACCGACAAAATGTTATTTCAAACTTAAGCGTGACAGACCAACGAAAATGTTATATAAAACTTTAGTGTGACAGACCGACGAGAATGCTATTTCAAAGCAATAATTCATGGCAGTCCAAATTAAATCGTTTTTGTGTTTCTTTGAAGTCAAAAACACTTAAGTCAATCCAACTGAATCTTCAAACGCAGATCCATGGCGATTCTCATCAAGTTTGACCAATGGAAATGTTACGATACTTTGGCAAGAAAGCAAAAACGTGACAAACAAACAAGCCTCACATAAATTTAATTTAACAAGGCGTGTGGGGAGGGGGGGTGGCTTATTAAAACACAAAAACAAAACGAATAAATGGAAAAAGACAGCAGTTGTTAGAACACAAGGAGAGAAAAGAGGAAATATATTCTATGCTTCCACGGGCACTGCCCCCCCCCTCTTTTCAGTGCCCGTTCTAAATAAAAAAACAGAGCCATTCGTCAGTGCTTCTAACACACGCCAGAGAATCAATTGGGGGGGGGGGGGTAAACCAACAGGTGCTACTTCTTCTTTTTTCGTCTTTCTTTTCTATTCTTCTTTTTTTTCCTTTTCTTCTTCTTTTTCTTCTTTTCTTCTTCTTTTTTCGTCTTTCTTTTCTATTCTTCTTCTCATTTTTTTCCTTTTCTTCTTCTTTTTCTCTCTTTCTTTTTTCTATCGTCTATTCGTTCTTCTCTTTCTTTTTCTTCTTCTTCTTTCTCTTCTTCTTTCTCCTCTTCTTCTTCTTTGTCTATTTTCCTTCCATCTTTGTCCTACTCCTTCTTTTTGCTCTTCTTCTTTTTCCATCTTATTTCTGCCCCTCTCTTTCTTCCTCCATTTTTTGGCTCCTCGCCCTTCTTTTTCTTCTTCTTCTTTTCCTTTTTCTTCTTCTTTTTCTTCTTCTTTTTCTTCTTTTTTTCTTCTTTTTTTCTTCTTCTTCTTCTTCTTCTTCTTCTTTTTTTTCTTCTTCTTCTTCTTTTTCTTCTTCTTCTTCTTTTTCTTCTTACGTTTCTTCTTTTTCCTCTTCTTTTTCTTTTTCTTCTTTTTTTTCTTCTTTTTCTTTTTCCTTTTCTTCTTCTTTTTCTTCTTCTTTTTCTTCTTCCTTTTCTTCTTCCTTTTCTTCTTTTTCCTCTTCTTCTTCTTTTTTCTTCTTCTTTTTCTTCTTTTTTTCTTCTTCTTTTTCCTCTTCTTCTCCCCCCCTCCTCCCTTTCTTACACCGACAGGTTTTAATAAGCGCCGCGGAGGAAAAAGACCATTTTTTTTTTCATCATTTATATTAGCTAGTTAGTTCGGATACAGTTCGCCCTTTTTCGTACAACTCCCACCACTACCACTACCACTACCACTACTACCACTACTACAACTCCACCAACCCTAACCCTACTACCAATACAACTT
>OY744544.1:67728232-67740732 GCA_963556195.1 Sepiola atlantica
CTCTCTCTCTCTCTCTCTCTCTGTTTTTTTTTTCATATTTTAATGGTTTCATAAATTTGTCGTAACTACGAGAGAACCGCCTTAAAAAAAAGCCAATAAACTCCCCAAAAAGGTCAAGCACCCAGTCGAGCCGGGGATGTCCTGGTTCTTTCACGACCAGTTGCACAACGCGCAGAACAACAGGTGGCCAGCCTACACATGAGAGTAGAAAGTGACTAACTTGGGTTTACTTGCGGAAGCCTGGCAACTCTCGCTTCCCTTATTTTGTCCTTTAGTCCTCACATTCCATGAGTGATGCTTCTGACAAAGGGGGAAGAATTGCTGTTTTCTGGGTCGGAATCTATCCACCAAACACTTATCGTTGGCTAGTCTTTTTTTACCTTGAAGTAGTATTTATTTTTTTTAGCTCCTTACATCAAGTGGCTTCATGCCTTGTCTGGAGCGATTTCCGTAAGAAAAATAAATAAAAATAAGTTTCCTAAAATTGTGATGGTTTCCAGCGAAGACCACGTGATGCCACCCACATCTTCGAAAAAAGGGGCTCAGTCTCAATTCAGATGGCTATATTGAGTTGCTGTCCACTGTTGTCCTCAAGCGCTGGGTGGGGGGGTGGCTGCGCGAAGGCCGTACGTGTGGCCGCAGGACTCAGCTCCGGAGCTACACCTCCGGAAAAGATCCAGAAGTGACTGTCTAAGAACTTGCATGATTTCACCAGTCCCAACAAACATCTGCCCTACCCCCTAACCTCCCCTGATTGCAACCCCATGGACTATTATGTGTGGAGCGCAGTTGAGAAAGACACCAACCGTACCGCCTGCAACAGCAAGAACGAGCTGTTTGCCAGGATCAGACTGGTGTCTCTCAAAGGACACCGTGTAGGCCGCATACGGTGAAAGTTACGATTCGATGCTGAATTTTACTTCTGGTTCCCCCACCCCCTGTTAAGAATGGCTTTCTAAATAATAACGTTATTATTTAGAAAACCATTCTTAACATGGGGAGTACGGGGGGGGGGGATTTCACCTAACAATTTACTAAACAAAAGATACCGTAAAAATTCAATATAAAAAAAACGAGTCAGCAACCGGAAGTGAAATTGAATCGTAACTCTTATCCCGCATGCTCTGTGTTCATTTCCCGCCTGGGGGCCATGGTGTAGACTGTGTGCGGCTTCTTCGAGTGAGCAGTATTCCGCAAGAGATCTTCTAAGAGATACACCTTGATTTTTAATAATAATACATCAATTATTAGCCAAGATATGGCGCTTTTCTTTTCTTCTCCAAAAGTGTCAGATTTGTCCAGAACACCCATTATACTATTACTTTTGGGAGCAAAATTACAGTATAGTTAACAGCCGAGAAATCGAAAATTTAAAAAAATACAACTAATAACGTTCCCTAAACTTTTAGGAATGTAGAGAGTGGAAAATGACTAACTTGGGTTTACTTTCGACAGCCTCGTAATTCTCGCTTCCTTTATTTTGTCCTTTAGTCCCCACATTCCATGAGCGATGTTTATGACAAAGAGGGGAAGAATTGCTGTTTTCTGGGTCGAAATCTATCCACCTAACACTTATCGTTGGCTAGTTTTTGACCTTAAAGTAGTTTTTGTTAGCTCCTTACATCAAGTGGCTTCATACCTTGTCTGAAGCGACTTCTATAAAAAAATTTAAAAAATTTAAATTTAATTTTCTACCGACCTGTATACATTTAAAGTGTTGAAACTGATTGTAAGATTTATTCTCTCTTAATTTAGTATCATTAAGTTTATTGAAACATGAAAAAACATGGCGGTCAATTTTTTAGGTGGTCCCTTAGCTCCAGAAAACTTCAGGCTCAAAAATGACTTTCCTTACCGCTAACCCTAAGTCCAAGGAGTGGGGATGGCTTGCACTCAGATTTCAGTTATTTTGTTTCTCGTGTGGCGAAAAAGCTTTGAACGAAATCTAATTTAGAGATTAAAAAAAAAAAAACTTAAACAGTTTCAGAAGGTTTATGGTATATGGTATGCAGGTCGGTATAAAATTAAATTTTAATGCGTATGGTAAAAGTTATTTGTTGTATCTTTTATTTTTCGATTTCTCAGGCATAATGTAATATTTTCATCATATTTGTTTAATCAGATTTAAAGTTAATAATAATAATGATAATAAAAATAATAATAATAATGATAATGATAATAATAATGATAATGATGATAAAATAATAATAATTATAATAAAAATAATAATAATAATGATAAAAATAATATAACAATAATATAAAAATAATATAAAAATAATATAACAATAATATAACGATAATAATAAAAATGATAATAAAAATAATAATAACAATAATAACAAAAATAATAATAATAATAATAATGATAATAATAATAATAAAAATAATAATAAAAATAATATAAAAATAATAATAAAAATAATAACAATAATACTAAGAAGAAAAAGAAGTTTCGTTCATTTGAGATTCGTTTCTAAGCATGAATCCGAAAATCCCGTTCTTGTTTTTAAATAGGTTAGTATTTTATTTATCTTGGCGTCGTACCAGAAAACCTGAAAGAATTTGTATGTTAATGAGCTAACAACTTTTATCATCGCACACACACATATATATATATATAACCCTAACACACACACACACACTCACACACACACATATATATATATATATATATATATATATATATATATATAACCCTAACACACACACACACGCATATATATAACCCCCACACACACATATATATATATATAACCCCAACACACACATATAACACACACACACATATAACACACACACACATATAACACACACACACATATATATAACACACACACACACGTATATAACACACACACACACACATATATATATATAACCCTAACACACACATATATAACACACACACACATATAACACACACACACATATAACACACACACACATATATATAACACACACACACACGTATATAACACACACACACACATATATATAACACACACACACACATATATATAACACACACACACACATATATATAACCCCCCCCACACACACACACATATATATAACACACACACACACACATATATATATAACACACACACATATATATATATATATATATATATATATATGATAGATCCACGTATGCTTTCTCTTAATTAAAAATCCATTTCTTGGCTAAAAATAATGAATTTCTTCACATGTGACAAATAAAAAAAATAGTCTTATGGAAAACGTAAAAGCAGTTATAATTGTAATATTTCGAGCGGTCCACCGCTCTTTATCAAAATAATATTTTTTTAAATGAATGAAATTGAAACCGTTTTCGGCTTTGTGCAGCGTTCATTTTTCTGTCTTTAACGTCCAAGTCAGTCCACACGAAATCTCTCTCCCGATCGACAAAGAAAACGCTTGTCTTTTCACGGAAATGAACGTGTGTGCGTTCAGTTTTTTTTATAAAGAGCGGAGGACCACTCGAAATATTAAAAGTCCTATGAATTTACATGCGTTTCTGTTTTCCATAAGGCTATTTTTTTATTTGTCAAATATAAAGAAATTCATTCTTTCTAGCAAAGAAACGGATTTTAAATGTAGACTAGCAGGGTTACCCGGCGTTGCCCGGGACAAAAGTGTAACATATTTCTATTAAAACTTTTCTCTCTCTCTCTCTCTCTCTCTCTCTCTCTCTCTCTCTTTCTCTCTCTCTCTCTCTTTCTCTCTTCCTTCTCTCCCATTTTCCCTCTCCCTCTCCGCTCCCCTCTCTTTCTCCTCTACCCAGCTCATTCCTCTCTCTGAAGATACACATGCACACACAAACACAATTCTCCTTTATATAGATTCCTTCAGGAATAAGTAGGCAACTAAAGGGAAGTTACTCCTTGATCAAAAATCGGAGTTATTTCCCTTTAGTTAGTATAGGAAATGTATAACAAAACAACCCTTTCCTGACGCATTCTGTGCCAGTTTAGGGTCAAAGAATGAATATGTTTTTCTAAATTATTATTTCCGAGGCAACGCCGATCAAGAATATACCAACTTTGTGGGTCTTGTTTGGTAGTTTTTTTTACTTTTAGCTGGACATACAGACACAGGAATAACTGCCCTTTATATAATATACTAGCAGGGTAACTCGGTGTTGCCTGGGGTCACTAAAAACAAAATAGGTTAAAAAGTATAATATCTATTAAACATTCTATTTCTCTACCTCTCTCTATCTATCTTTCTCTTTTTCTTTCTCTCATCCGTTTTTCCCCTCCGTCTTTCGGATCCACTCTTTCTCCTCCACCCATATAGAGGGAAAGAAAACAAACTGAAGAGGCCTCTTGATCGCTACTGAAACCACCCAAATAAAATTAAAGAGTCCTCCAAAGCACCACTAAAACCATCCTTTCCGAGTTTCTTGCCACCCCCCTCCATCTTTTGAAGAGAAATAATGTTGATAATGACAATCGTCCGAAGAGAACGTAAAGAAACGATAAATCAAATCCGGAGTTAGTAATAATTTTTAAATGAGTCACCATTCTCTTTCCAATGACTCGACGTCAATAAAACGGAGTAGTTAACAAGGGTGTAGGATTCCTTTACTTTCAACAATACCGAGCTTTCCCGAACAAATGTCTTCAAGTATTTGGGGTCCAGAATCGATGCTGACAGAGCACGCATGAATGCAGCCTGGCCGAAGTGGACGACCACAACTCCAGTAATGTGCGACAAGAAGATCAGTGACCGACTGAAATCCAAGATCGATCGCTCAGTCGGATGACCAGTCGCAATTTATGGTGATAAATTTTGGTCGGCCACAAAGGAGCTGGAGAACCGTCTCAGGGTGATGGAGATGAAGATGCTACGTTGGATATCAGACATTACCCATCTCTACCACATCACCAATGGAATGGCACTAATTGCCGACAAGCTCTGTGAGTGGCACCTGTGGATCATGAGTTATCTCTCTTGGACCATTTTGGAGATAAGTGATCTCCGTTGATTCGGGGTTTGACTATCGTGTGATTTTTGTGTCAATAGTCGATCGTCAATCAATAGGTTCACAACTTTTAAAAAAAAAATTTTTTTTACGGAAGTCGCTCCGGACAAGGCATGAAGCCGCTTAATGTGTGGGGCTAAAAAAAATAACTTCAAAGTCAAAAACTAGCCAACGATAAGTGTTAGATGGATAGATTCCGACCCAGAAAACAGCAATTCTTCCCCTTTGTCAGAATCATTGCTGATAGAATGTGAGGACAAAAGGACAAAATAAGGGAAGCGAGAGTTACGAGACTGTGGAAAGTAAACCCAAGGTCCATTTTCTACTCTCTTACCTCTCTCGTTCGACTACAACATGGGTAAACTAAAACACAACAACAGTGTGAAGTAACGTATCACATATGATGTATTATATATAAGAGAAATTTTGGTGTTTAACCAATGTGTGGATTATCAGTTATCTAAATATTTGAAGGTAGCTGCAATATGGATTATGTGTTATCTCTCTTGGACCATTTTGGAGATAAGAGTGATCTCCCTTGATTCGGGGTTTGACTATTTAGGTTGAGTCTGATAAAAAGTGGAACTCTTCGGTCTTTAAGACTAGAAGAGATTGTGTTGTTGTATTGATGATATAGACCAGTGGTTCTTAACCTGTGGGGAATTCCCCACTGGTGGGGAATGGCGGAGTTGCCAAGTGGGGAATGACAGAAGAACCACTACTTCAAAATTTAATACATGAGATCAAAAACAAATCGCGAAACCGCCTGATTGGCCTTGAATCTGATTTGTGCTATTTCAAAGGTGGAACCGAACATTGAGGCACTTGTCAAGGCAAAACAAATGCAAAAGTCTCGTTAACCTGTATGCGTTTAGTGCTAGTGTTACATTTTTTGTACGCTTTTTATAGGCCAAATATATTTAGAAAAAAACATAACGAATCTTTTTCGTATGTATTTATTTCCATGTGATAACTGTGGTGGGAATGGAGAGCTGGTTCACTAAATAGTGGGGAATTGGAGAAAAAAAGGTTAAGAACCACTGATATAGACGAACGTGGCAAGCTTTCACAATCGGTAACAGATCACCAATGATAGCGTTCGTCGGCGATATCAAGTGGCTCCAATCTCCAACATTCTCTGTGAATCTTGACCAAGATGGAATGGTCATGTCCTGCGAGGAAACGACAGTCCTATCAAGGCGGCGTACGAGCTGACAGCTGAGAGTCAGCGGTAAGCGACTGTTGCGATAACGCAAAGTCTTTTGCAAAGGTTATTGAAAGTGGTAGAGAGCACTGGAAATCTGGAGTGACTTGTTGTCATCCAGATTCCAGGGAACACCACAAGTTATTATCATCGAGTAATTTCTGATGATGACGTGTGTGAGAACTCCTAGTGAGTAGTAGTAGTAGTAGTAGTAGTAGTAGTAGTAGTAGTAGTAGTAGTAGTAGTAGTAATAATCTCTCCCCCCCTTCCCCCCTCAAAAAGAAAATGGTGCCGGCCTAGGCTGACACCACACAAAATATTTGCATAGGGTCAAGGAGAATGAGAAGACCAAGGAGGGACAGCACAAACCAGACCTCCACTGGAAGTGCAGAGAATGCTGGGACCTTGGAGAGGCTTATTGCCACCCAAATCCCAGAGAAGACCAATGGTTCTTACCAGCGAGTAATCAATGGTAAGCGGCTGTTGCGATACTGCAAGGTTATTTGCGGTGGCTATCGAAAAGAGGTGGAGAATACTGGAAATCTGGGAAGACTTGTTGTCACTCAGACTCCAGGGAATACCACCGGTTGTCGGTGAGCAATCACTGATGACCTGTGTGAGAACTCCTAGTGAGTACAAAGAAAAAATAATAATAATAATAATAATAATAATAATAATAGTGATGATGAGGATAATATCATCCTCGGCTGGTACAGACACCACCTACTCGGGTGTGACAGGTGTGGACTGTTCGTAGAGTATGTGAATAAAGGCATATTCTGCTCGTGTTTATACAATCGAGACATTTGGTTGATTTCTTTTTTCTGCTGACACGAGATATGCACCAGTAGTGTGTGTGTGTGCGCGTGTGCAGTACATGCATACTATGTTCACTTTGATAGGTAGGTGTACTTACTACTTGCTTTAGAAATAAATATAACAACAAATATACGGCTGTTTCTTTACAACAACCCCGTCATTACGAAAACGCATGTGCTTCTTGACATAACTGCTAAATGATGTAAATACGAGTTCTGTGTTATGTAGACTTGTTATTAGCTCTCATTAATTATAGAATGATCTCTCTTGGACCACACCCAAGTTATCTTCTCTAAATTATACTAGGTAACGAGATAATGAACTCTTCTTTGTTGTTTGAATGAAAAAGTTTGACTGACACCTTAACAGTCAGAGGTGACCCCAGAATGGAAGTCGACGGAACCTCATGACTTCCGGGCAGAGATTTTATGTCTCTTGGCTGGCGAGACTTCAAGCAGAAAAGACGTGTTTGGTGTGCTGTCCCAATGAGGGCTGGGCGTACACAATGTTACTAGGTGTAGCGGGATGAGCTATTCGTTTGTCTGTCTTTCTCTTTCTCTCTCTCTCTCTCCCATGTGTACGAAAATGACCTGTCTATTTGATGTTTTATCTGTGGATGTTCTTCTCTTTGTAAATATTTTTTTTAAATCAACATCGGCGTCCGAGTGCGTCTACAGACGAACAGATCCTGGGTTCCCAACGGGTGTATAAACATTTTTATACACACATCAGTCAGTGAAAATACAACACTATTTCCAGAAATCAAAACCATCTAATATCACTCCACGCCACCACACATGGTGAATATAGAAACCGGATTCAGCCTCCTTCCTGTCTGGGCTTCAAAGCAGTCGAAGATTGTCCGACTGGATCACCATCTTTTTAAAGCTTTCACAACTCTATCGCCATGTCCGTCATACATCTTTAACAGTCGTATTCCTATAGATTCACTTCTGGTCTCAGTCACTGGAAATCCCAGACTAGTTTACACACATGTAAGTAAGATGTAATTATACATTATTCTTGAACATTTCTCTCTATTCGTTGACCCTGGCAACACATGTATTTCGATTATATTAGGGTAATTAACATAGTCTTTCCTTTAGTGGTTTTCATCGCTTTATGTATCATGTTTCGCATATCCTTCTTACATTTGTGTTCAACGAACTGTCCATGTGAAAATAAGCATATATATATATATATATATATATATATATATATATATATATATATATATACGCTTGAACTTAGGTTGAGCACGGTTCTGAAGAAGAAGAAAAGAGTTCCCGAAATATTATATTATATACGGAATTTCCACCAGACCATCTTGATACAGGTATTACATAACATTGTAACATTGTGTAGATAAACAGATATGTGTGTTTGTGAAAAAAAAAAAAAAATATATATATATATATATATATATATAGTCTCGGAAGTTTCTCAACCATTAAAACTAAAAAAAAACAACAAAAAAAACCCTTAAGTCCCAAGTCGTTCAGTAAAAAATCACTCATGTAAGTCAATTTAGTTTTTACAGTTATTATATTAGTTTGCTTCTAACATTATTTAAGGGATCATCAGTTGAAAAACTGTTTCGGGAATGTAATATATTTATATATATGTGTGTGTGTGTTTGTATACATTGTATTAAGGGTGAAACTATTTAACCTGTTCCACCATTATATGTCTTATTCGCTCCAACTTGTGTCTATCCGTCACACCTCTGCATTGTATTGCCTTCTAAGTATCACATTCTCTCTCTCTCTTTCTCTCTCTCTCTCTCTCTCTCGCTCGTATATATATATATATATATATATATATATATATTAGTAAGGTATGAAAATATATTTATAGCAATTGAGCTACATAAAGGCGTCCGCATTTCATCCCTGTAGAAAATCGTCAGGTTCTCTTTGTCTGCTTATACGCCCACTCAGACACTTAGCCTGACGATTCCCGACGGAGATCAAACGAGGACGCCTCTGTGTAGCTTTATTGCCATGAATATATTTTCATAACTTACTACCGAGCTCTACCCACGTATTGAGCACTGCTGAAGTAAATACTGAAACTCTATACATATTTCCTTATACATGAAATGATAATTATATATATATATATATATATATATATATATATATATATATATATATATATATATATATATATGTACATATATATATATATATATATATATGTACATATATATATATATATATATATGTACATATATATATATATATATATATGTACATATATATATATATATATATATATATATACATATATATATATATATATATATATATATAAGAAAGAAAGGATGAAGGTGATCCGACGTAATGGAAAATGAAAAAGGAAAAACCAAAAAGGATGTTTTTTTTATATATTCATCAACGTTTCGTCTTTATTTGTAAGACTTCCTCGGGATGATAATTTTATTTTAAGAAAAATGTCATGCAAGTACGTGAAAATATTGGGTTGAGATGATGGGTTGATGAGAAAAAGTAGTAGCCACTACTGGGTGCGCAGGCCCGAGGTCCGGGCTTAGTGAAGTCAGTAGCATGGAATGAAAATAATGAGGATGATTCTGAGTGAAAAATTTGAGGGGTAGGGGTAAAAGGAAATAATGTGGCTGGCTGTTAGTGAAGAAGTGGAAGGGTGGGGAAAGAGGAGGGGAGGGGGAGGCTCTGTGATTTTGGTGTGTGGGTAAAGATTTGAAAAACACCATCAGACAACGAAATGGCTTTTATAATCTATCCCCCTTAATAAGCAAAATTATCCTCACTGAACAAAAACTCAACCTAGATCATAGCTAACCTCTATTTTTCTCTTCGCTCTCAGTTATACTCACATACAAGTCTCCACATATACACCCACACACAACCCCCCTCCACACACACACACACACACACACATTTTCATTCACCACGAATCCAAACCTTCTAACTTACTTATTCCACACATTCTTGACATAGCCAGCTGGTCAAACACTACTACTCTCCAAATATTTCACACCTAACCACAACAAAATCTCCCCTCTCACCCCCTCACCCATTTCACCCTTTCGACTACTTCTCTCACACTCTTAGCCACCCACCACTTTCACTTTCAAACCACCCTCATTTCTTTACCTACGCGCCAAAATCACAGAGCCCCCCTCCCCTCCTCTTTCCCCACCCCTCCACTTCTTCACTAATAGCATTTAAGTTGATAAACCAAGCTTTTTTTTATGACTAGCCAATTTTCATTTGTTATTTGTGTACTGTGTTATTATCAATATTGTCATTTCGGAGTGACACGATCAACATGCAGTGTTTGGGGTCCTTAGTCACAACGGTATCACACACACACACACACTCCGAGCACAAGTGAGATTTTTTTGTTGTTTTTTGTTATGGAAATACATCAAGGGGCGTACATTCATGCACTACATGACACTTGAGAATACCCCGACATTTAGGGAGTGCTGATGGAGAACCCTCTAAAGGAGCTACCTACCTTTGACCTCACCCTCTACCAAGGATACTTAACAACCTTCATTATTTGTCAGTAATCAGACAAACCAAGCCTGAAAGAGACACCACCATCAGCGTTCAATCTCCTGGACCCCAAACAGGCTAGCCGAAAGGTAAGCCCTTCAAGAGCCCAAGGAAAGGGTCACAAAACTGGTTGACAAAAAAAGTCTACCCCTAAACGTTTATTTATTTTTTTTTCTCCACATATTTCATCCCAAACAAGGCAGGCCGCCACTCTAGACATAAGGGCAACCATCGGCCGAAACGTTGCGAAAAAATACCAAACAAGAAGGTGACGGTGATCAGTTCATCATAAAAAAAGAAGTGACCTTTTGTAGCCTTAAAAATAATCAACTTTTTGTAGCACGTCATATAAATTTACGTGAAAATGGAAGTTAGAATCAAAAATAGTTTAGTTGATTTTCTAAAAATAAGCAATTCATTTTCTGAAATAAATAGTTTGATGGCAGAAATCGATAGAGAAATGTGAAAACTTTATTTTTTATTGGGGGTTGTAAGCTGATGCTTCTGTTTAGGTGAGTAAGGAAAAATGTCTCAACTTTAACAATATTCTTAGCAGGAGTAAGTATTTTCAAATAGAAACTCAAGTGAAATAAATTATATTAGTACGAAGAACATGATATCACGAAGCACTAAACCGCCATATTATTTTCTAAATAGTCCAATTTTGGGCGTATGTACTAAAATACTCATAACACTTCGAATCTTGGGATAATCACGCAGTTTAGCAGCGTAAAAACGGCAGCCTTTATTCCGAACCTCAGCTGAAATTTTATTAGAATGCCATTAAGTAGATTAATTGCCAGTAAAAAATACATTAACGTTCATCATCATCATCATCATCATCATCATCATCAACATCATCATCAGCAGCAGCAGCAGCGTCGGTTTAACCTCCGTTTTGCTGGCATGTGTTGGACGGCTTTTAGAAACTGACTTCTGAACTAACTTATCTCTGGCAAAGTCTTTATTTATCCCTCTTTCTCTCAAGTCAATCCTTATCGCTTACTCCCATGTTTCCCTTGGCCTTACCCTGCCATATGACCCTTCTACCTCAACTGTTCTACATCTACTAACCCTGCTACATCAACTGTTCTACATCTACCAACCCTGCCACCTCAACTGGTATACATCTACCAACCCTGCTTCCTCAACTGGTATACGTCCACGTAACCCTGCTTCCTCAACTGGTATACATCTACTAACCCTGCTTCCTCAACTGGTATACATCTACTAACCCTGCTTCCTCAACTGTTATACATCTACTAACCCTGCTTCCTCAACTGTTCAACATATACTTACCCTGCTACCTAAACTGTTCCACATCTACTGACCCTGCTTCCTCAACTGGTATACATCTACTAACCCTGCTTCCTCAACTGTTTTACATCTACTAACCCTGCTACCTCAACTGTTCTACATCTACTGACCCAAACTCTCTCATCAGTTCGTTCATCGTCATATTCGGTTTAACGTCCATTTTGCATGCTTCCATGTGTTAGACGACTTTTAGAAACTGACTTCCAAACTAACCTATCTCTGGCCAGGTCTTTATTTATGCCGCTTTCTCTCAATCCAATCCCTATCACTTCCTCCTTTGTTTTCCTTGGTCTTCCCCTGCCAACTGACCTCAACAGTCCTACATCTACTAATCCAAGAACTGCTATTTAAGTTTTTAGCAAACCCCTAACCCCTAAAAAGTAGAGGATTGCATCAGGGGTCAGCTACTTTCTGGAGCAGTAGAATGATCAAAGACTCTCACCCATTCTTGCAGTGTGACCAAACCAACAAAGGCTCCTGTTATGCACACATCTCTCTATATTGTCCAGATTTAATCTTCCTCTGAGGTCATCAGATCTAACCCTGTCTTTAACACTCACATTACACATCGATCTTATCATTCTCATATCATTTCTCTCCATGCAACGCATGTCCTCAACCCT
>OY744544.1:67745732-67748232 GCA_963556195.1 Sepiola atlantica
GAACTCAATTTGCCTTTTCACTTTTTCCGTCCCATTTGATGATTCTTTCCAAGAACTTCCCATCTGTGAAACACATTACCACAGGACTGCTTCCCTACATACTACAACATGGTCGTCTTCAAATCCAATGATTGTCATAAACTGTCCTCATACGTTATCAAATTTTATTAATTCTATCTCTACTCTATCGTTATTTCCACGGAAGATGCTCGACTGAGCTCCAATCGTTGGTTACTCTTTCTAAGACATTCACAGCAATAACTCGTCTTCCTACCACAGCTAAAAAGAACTTTTCTTTCTTCCTTCATGTGACTGAAATCAAACGGAATTTCCAAGAACTGCGAAACACGTTAGCGCAAGAGCGATTCCCTGCAGACTACAACATGGCCAACTTCAAATCCAATTTGTATAATTTTGGTTATTCGGACTACTGTTCGCATCTTGAGTGTTATCATCACAACGTTTCGGCCGCTGTAACCTCCGGCCTTCTTCAGGTGTATCTCTTCGAACTCGGGAAGATTTCTGTCGAACTCGGGAATCTGGACGGAATTTCGAACGGAACCTTTTATTTAATCCACGGGGGGGGGGGGGGGCGGAGCATGCTCTTGTTCCGTCAGCCATGACTGGGAGAAGTTTTCAGTAATTCGCAATTCTTTGTATCGCCCGTACCGAGAATAGGTTTATGGCTCCCAAAATTCATACTAGAACTGTCCGCAAGGACTCGTGGCGCAGTCGATATAGTACTAAGTAAAATTTAGTTCTAAGTGACAGGTTCAATCCCGATAGACAGGCAGACAGAACATTGGCCATAGCCGCGTTCTTATGTACTGGACCTTCTACTTCAACTGTCCTACATCTACCATCCAAAGAAGTCTCATCTATTTTTTTACGTGGCCATACACATCTCAGTATACTTTCCAGATGTAATCTTCCTCTGAGGTCATCAGATCTAAGCCTGTCTTTAATCTTTAATCTTTATCATAGTTTGTCCCATCAATCGTATCATCATTCTCCCATCATTTCTCTCCATGCAACGTATATCCTCAACCCTCACGGGCTAAGTTTCATTTCCATACATCACTAAACTGCGTACACATGCCTGATAGACTCTTCCCTTGTTCGACAGAGGTAGAAGTCTGCTGGTTAATGATGGCAGAAGTTCCCTAACCCTAAACTCTATCCACTCCTAATTCTTGCGCTCACACTAGCACCTGCTCCACCCTGTGCTCCAATGGTATCACCAAGCACATACATCAATATTCGTTAATGTCTTACAGGTTACACATAAGTCTTGATATCGGCACTGCTGCTGCTTCCTTCTATGTATGTGCCCTGTCGGCAACCCCATTCAGAGAGGTACCTACTCCCCCCACTCATGGTACTTCAACCCCCACCCACCCCAAAAACACGGGTTCACCTGTAGGCCGTGTTTGGCAACCCGTGATGTCTTTAAGAATGGATCCTGGTAGTTGTGCCGTCCGTGGCCTGTTTTTTTTTTTTTTTTTTTTTTTTTAATCATAGTTTATCCCAAACAACGCAGGCCGCCACTGTAGACGTAAGGGGCTACTGAGAAAAAGAGTGAAACTTTTTTGGGGGAGCTGTGCAGCGAGATGTCTGTTTACATTAGTTTTAAATTTCTGCATGTCAGTACCGTCAGGAAAACAGGGAGCAGGGAGGGAGTTCCAGAGTCCAGCAGCACGAGGAAAGAAGCTTTTGGAGTAGAAAGCTCTCCGGCATCTGGGGACCTCCACAGTGAATGGATGGGATTTGGCAGATTGTCGGGTTGGTCTAGAGAATTTGCGTCGTGGTGGTACCAGAGCAGCAAGCTCATCAGAGCACAATCCATTGAAGTACTTGTAAAACAGGCACAAGGAAGCAACATTGCAGCGATGGGACTGGGGCTGGAGCTTGGTGGATAGTGAAGGACCTATTAAGTTCGCGACTATTTTTTGGACCTTGTCCAAGAGACTTGCAACAATTCACTTCAGCCCTTACTTCAGCTAGACGGGAGATCAGAGAGACCCGAACCGATCACTCGGCTGGTCACATCATGCCCTGGTATCTATAAGTTCATCTCCAACCGTATTATTTAATCTGATTCTTCTAAAAATCAAAATCCTACTTCTCTTTTTTATTTACCTACCAAATAGATACAAGAAGGTGGTGGTCAATCGTGCTGAGAACAAAGATTGCCACTGCCGTAGAGTAATGTGTTCAAAGAGTAATGTGTTCAAAGAGTAATGTGTTCAAAGAGTAATGTGTTCGAAGAGTAATGTGTTCGAAGAGTAATGTGTTCAAAGAGTAATGTTTTTAAAGAGTAATGTTTTCAAAGAGTAATGTGTTCAAAGAGTAATGTGTTCAAAGAGTAATGTGTTCGAAGAGTAATGTTTTCAAAGAGTAATGTGTTCAAAGAGTAATGTTTTCGAAGAGTAATGTGTTCGAAGAGTAATGTTTTCAAAGAGTAATATTTTCGAAGAGTAATGTTTTCAAAGAGTAATCT
>OY744544.1:67753232-67935732 GCA_963556195.1 Sepiola atlantica
CCTAGATACAATCACTGGAAGACCAAACTGTAGGGAAATACAGATAGCAGCACTAAAAGCGGGCAAAATCTATCCTTAAGAGAGCCCTCGGATATAAGTTTAACTCATAGGGAAATCAAGAGTTAGTCCTAAGAGGGGTCCCCTTGATCTCTTCGATCGAACTAAACTAAAATATTTTTTTCAAAAAAGACAACGGCCCCTTTATACAATAGATAACTATCATGGTCAATGAAATAGGAGACAAGACGCACATGAAAAAAACGTTGGAGGTTACATCAGCCGAAACGTTGTGAGAATAATCTCTCAGGTGAGAGCAGTAGTCCGTATCATCCAAATAATAATACCAATTATCAATCTACGTCTCAAAAATTCCGAAACATAATCCTTGGCTTCGAAACAGGTTTTGCCGATTCGCGTACATAAATGTGGGTGTAGTGCGTCATAAATGTGAGTGTAGTACGTCATAAATGTGGGTGTAGTGCGTCATAAATGTGAGTGTAGTACGTCATAAATGTGGGTGTAGTGCGTCATTCAATTCGCAAACGCAATTTTTTTTTGTTTAACCAACGTTTCTTTATGAGAGAAAAGTGTTTGGTTCTTTGATACTACAGGGGTGCGTTCAAAAATTCACCTTATCACCTTTCGAGAAGATTAGTATGGAATCATAATATATAACAAATGGAAGAAAACTTTCTACCACACACGCTTTTTTTTAAATCTCTAATCATATAAACTTTGGTATGGGCATATGTTTATATATTTCGATGTATAGGATTCACTCCTAAACCAATTAACCGATCCTTATGAATTTTGAAACACACCCGCTAGGTGTAAGGATTAGTAATGTGGGCTATATTTAGTTTAATTTGGTTTAATGCCAAGGGAGCAAAGAGGGGTTTGAAGCCCTTTGTGAACATTCAGATACGATTTTGTGAAATTTTAATAATGTATTAAATATCGATGAATAAATATTCCTCAAATTTTAGTTTCTTAGGGGTATTTTAGGGTATTTTAGGGGGGTTTTAGGGGGCATAATATGGGCACAACCTCCCATTTGAAAATTCAAATATTTCAGATTTGCATTAAATTTGATCCATTCAAACAAATTAAGCAAGATTTTCAGTGTCTTCTTAAGTGGGCAAATTTAAGCTTAAGCCTTAAATTTTAGATATTTTCTGGAATCGAAATCATAATGGATTTTGATCCAAATTGGAATAAGGATTCTAGACAAAGAGTTTAGTATTATTCTATCTTGATTTTAACCTTAGTAAGGGGGCATAAAAGTGGTGCAAAACCATTCTGTTCGGGGGAATTCACTCTATTAAATTAATTTTACCCGTCCTGGGACGGGTATTCTAGTGTAAAAACTGAAAGAAAACATCAAATTGAGTTATCGTCCTTGGTCCATGAGAATAGACTCTTTGCTAACTACTGTCAATGCGAGTTTAATGTTATGTTATGCAGATTTTGGACGGGTATTTTTCCAGTATATATATATATATATATATATATATATATATATATATATATATATATATTATATATATATATATAAGAGAAGGGGTGTGTGAGGGAATTATCTTCCTTGGTTTCATATTATGGTTTTTATTTATCGCCATTGTCACCTTGTAAAGATTCAGTAACCCATATTGGATTTTTCGGTTTAGGGCAGTTTTTTAATCACTGCTTTGCTGTGGTACTATCGCTTGCTGGGGAGTGTGAACTCAGTGATCCGCGCCATGAGGACTTTTCTGGAAGGACTCTTTCATCCTGGCACAGTACCCATTAGCTTTCCAGACCAAACGATAGAAACATCCCTTTAATTAAACAGTTGATTATACCTGGTTGGGTATTTCACGGGAATTACAACGGCGTCATTAGACTGGTTTCATTAAGTCTCTCCTGAGAATTAATTATTTGCTGGGACCATCGGCTTCCGGAAATCGAGGCTTTGTAATGAGATACAGCACATTACTTAATATATAGAAAAATATCTTTATTTATTTCTGAAGAACATTTTTTAAAACTCTAAGAGCTCGGCATGCGACACACGTCTGTCGCATAGGCAAGCAAACATCGAACTGATTTCAAACCCTGACTGCAGACTAAGCGAAAAGAAGAAGGAGAAAAAAGAGAAGGAGAGAGAGACAAAATACAGCCGCCATTGTTCCGAGTTTCAACTTATCTCGGTTGACACTCTGTCTGATCTTCGATCCCATCACACGCATTGATTTGACACCGACCTTTACTTTTTCTCTGGTGCGCTGACATGTTTGAAGTGCACAGTGGTTACGATTCTGCTTGTCTCCCCAAAAGGGCAACAGAAAGTCTTGTGCAAGGCTTCGAAATGTGGGAATCTCTAGCTCCCACAAATAGGGCGCATATCATGTTACTGTTACGTCTGATGTTTACACGTTGTTATCGATTACATAACAACTCAAAAATCGATTACATAACAACTCAAAAATCGATTACATAACAACTCAAAAATCGATTACATAACAACTCAAAAATCGATTACATAACAACTCAAAAATCAAGGAAGGACGAAGTAGAACCATTAAGAAATTGATTAAACAAAAACACCGATTAAATTGAAATGCAGAAAAACCGCTGAACGCGTCATGCTTAGTCTGATCATGAGGGCCGGTGAGTTTATTTTTCAACTGTCATGGCAGACGACTTCTTTTATCCAAGGGCGATAACTATTTTCTTTGGTCCAAGGGAAATAGCTCTATTCTGTTTTGTTAGGTTGCCCTAACAGTTACATAGTCTCTCTCTCTCTCTCTCTCTTTCTCTCTCTCTCTCTTTCTCTCTCTTTCTCACTCTCTCTCTCTTTCTCTCTCTCTTTCTCACTCTCTCTTTCTCTCTCTCTTTCTCTCTCTCTCTCTTTCTCTCTCTCTCTCTTTCTCTCTCTTTCTCTCTCTCTCTTTCTCTCTCTCTCTTTCTCTCTCTTTCTCTCTCTCTTTCTCTCTCTTTCTCTCTCTCTACTCTATCGTTATTTCACTCCTTGGCCTTTTGGCTAAGATCAAAGTGTAGTATCTGTTCCGATGAATACTGCACCCCATAGACTGGTATTGTCTTGGCCTTTGGCGCTTGATTTTCGCCGGTCTATGGGTCTGTCCTGTGCAGTTCTAGGAGGTCCACCCTCCCAGGCTTCGCCTCCCCTCTTTGGGGAGGAGTAAGTTTATTGCTTACTGCCTGAGGCGCCCCTACCAGGGAATGCCGACGGGGCTGCCCAGGCAATTTTTAAACCCCACTTTCCCGACCCGACCTTGGGTCACATCTTACTTGTGGGAGTAAGATAAAAACTGGCCTTGTGCCTAACTCCTGGAGAGGAGTAAATCAATACTCTATCGTTATTTCCATGGAAGATGCTCAGCCGAGCTCAAATCTCTGGTTTTTCCTTGTAAGAAATCGTTTTTTTTTTACCACAACGAAAAAATACTTTTCTTGTTTCTCCGCAAAAGTTTTCCGTCTGTGGAACACATTACCATGGAACTACTTTCCTGCAGATTGCAACATGATCATCTTTGAATCCGAATGTCAACAGATTTCTATTATGAACCGTCCCTTCAAGTAATCAAAGCTTTGTCGATCCCATCAATCTTTCCCAATCCTCTCATGATGTTCGTCATCTCTCAACTGATAAATGACTTGGATGGCAGTCGATTTGATCTTTAACCCCATCTGCCACTGAATTGATCTGACGGCGACCTTTAGTTTTTCTAAAACATAACCGAGCTTCTGGTACGCTCACATGTTTAAAGTACAGAGTAATTACGATTCTGCTCGTCTCCCTCTAAGGGCAGTCTAAGTCAGGCAAAAAGGGCCCCCATATGTTGGGAATTGCAGCTCCCCTAAAAAGGGATCACTCGTTGTGTCACATCGCAAGTACTAGTCAGCTTGCTATAGATAATAATTCAATGGATTATGCTCCGATGAATTGGCTACTCTGGTACCCCCCTCGACGTAAATTCACTAGACCAACTCGACAATCAACTAAATCCCATCCATTCATTGTGGAGGTCCCCAGATGCCGGAGAGCTTTCTACTCAAATAGTTTTCTTTCCTCGTGCTGCTGGCCTCTGGAACTCCCTCCCTGTCCCCTGTTTCCCCGACAGTACACACATGCAGAAATTTAAAATCAATGTAAAAAGACATCTCGCTGCGCAGATCCCAGTTTAGGTTGACCCCCCCCCCAACCTTCTCCCCTTTTCTTTCTTCTCAGTAGCCCTTTACGTCTACAGTGGCGGCCTGCTTTGTTTGGGATGAACTACGTTAAAAAAAAAATAAAATAAAAATAACTTAATTAATGTTTTTTTTGTTTTTTTTACTAAAACATGATTTTTTTAAGTAAAACTGATCTAATTTCTGTTTATTTTGAATAATAAATTTCTGTTTATAAATAAAATAAATAATTTCTGTTTATTTTGTCTTTTGCAGGTTTTGTGGACGCTGAACGGAATAATTGTGTTCGACTGTTGTTAGTAAACAGCAACAGAATTTTTCTCTTATTTATTAAAGCAAAGACGAAGGCCGATAGAAGGCCGATCACAATTTCAATTTTTTTTTTCACGGAGACTCGACACCGAATCGGTGTTCAATAATCTTCTACATTCCCGATCAACATCTATTTGCATCAAAAGAATTTCAAGATGTGCTACGTCATAGTAACGTGCCGTTCCTTACTATGGACGCTGATGACCATCATCTCCACTCTGTTCCTCGTCGTCTCCGTCTGCTCTCCCAACTGGATGATCGGACACGTCCGCACGACGGGACTGGCGACGCTGAACAATACAAGTCTGCAGAACCAGGACACGTTTCGACCAACTGTCGGCATCTTCAACCGGTGCTATCGGCTGCACAAGTACCAGAATATCCTCCATCGAGACAGTTGCGACACTTACGTGACCCGGTTCGACCTGCCCGACAATCTCTTCCCCAACACGTGGAAAGCGGCCCTCATTTTCTATATCTTTGGCGTCCTCGCGATGATCTTCACGACGGTCACGTCCGTGATCAGCATGTGTATGCGATCGCTGTGCGGGAAAAGCATTTTCACGCTCTCCGGACTTATTCAGAGTATCGCCGGTGAGTCTTTTTGCATTCGTTGACGCCTTTGCAAGCACATGCACTCATAAATTGGTATGCACACACTTGTACATGCATTTACACACAGACACGTGTATATACACATGTACAGGTTCACACACATACGAGATTACATGCATCACACACACTAGTACATGGGTCACACCACACACACGCACATGAGTACATGGGTCCATACACACTCACACACACTAGTAGATGGTCCCAACACACTATTAGTTCAACCTTCAACCTCTCTCCACACGCACACACACACACACACAAACACACACTTGTACATGAGCCCCCAAACACATTATTACATGGGCCTACACACACACACACACATTAGTGCATGCCCCCACACACCCATGAATACATGGGTACGCACACACATGAGTACATGGGTTCATACACACTCACACACACTAGTAGATGGTCCCAACACACTATTAGTTCAACCTCTCTCCACACACACACACACACACACACTAGTACATGGGCCCCCAAACACATTATTACATGGGCCTACACACACACACACATTAGTGCATGCCCCCACACACCCATGAATACATGGGTACACACACACACACACACACACACACATGAGTACATGGTCCATACATACACATGAGTACATGGGTCCATACACACACTAGTAGATGGCCCCCACACATTATTAGCCTCATACACACACACACACACACACACACACACACACACACTAGTACAAACATTTCTTTGATCATTTGACCCCCCATCGGATGGATACCGGTTCATTCATTTATTCACTAAAAAAGAAAACTGTTGTTTCCCATAGGTAATACGTCCAAAGTTTAGGGCAACTTTTTCAATTTTTTCTCTGTCCAACTCCAAGTGTTTTCTTTCCTTAAAAAATACATGTTGGTATATATATATATATATATATATATATATATATATATATATATATATATATATATATATATATATATATATATATATATATATATATTAGTACTTCATGTATCCACATAAAATATTATAAGGAGATATAATTTTTTACGTATCAGTTTTCAGTATTTACTTCAACAGTGCTCGATACGTAAGTAGAGCTAGGTAGTAAGCAATGAAAATATATATGGCATATATATTTTCATTGCTTACTATATATATATATATATATATATATATTTGCCATATATATTTTCATTGCTTACTATATATATATATTTATATATATATATATATATATATTTATATATATATATATATTTATATATATATATATATATATATTTATATATATATATATATATATATATATTTATATATATATATATACATATATATATATATATGTATATATATATGTATATATATATATGTATATATATATATATGTATATATATATATGTATATATATATATGTATATATATATATATATATATATATATATATATATATATATATAAATATATGTATATATATATGTATATATATATATATAGTAAGCAATGAAAATATATATGGCATATATATTTTCATTGCTTACTATATATATACATATATATATATATATAAATATATGTATATATATATGTATATATATATATATAGTAAGCAATGAAAATATATATGGCATATATATTTTCATTGCTTACTATATATATACATATATATATATATTTATATATATATATATATATTTATATATATATATATATATTTATATATATATATATATATATATATTTATATATATATATATATATTTATATATATATATATATATATTTATATATATATATATATATATATTTATATATATATATATATATTTATATATATACATACATATATATATATATATATATATATATATATATATATATATATATTATATATATATATATATAGAATTATATATGGGAGGAGGGATCTTTCTTCTTCCGGTATTAGTATCATCTTTATTCAACTAGACTTACTTTTCCAACGAAACCAAATTTGTGGATAGGTGAACTAAATAATCCTGTTATCACAGGACGTGTTGACCCTATTGACCTTCCATGTTGACCCTTCTGACCTCCCATACCTTGAAATGATTTGACCTCGACCTTGGGCGTTGGTATTTCTTTCATTCTTGAGAATCGGTACTCAATAGAATCCCGACTGCATACAAAATTAGACTGACCTACTTGGAACGCTTCTTCTTCTTCTTCAAAAAAGAAATTCTAAGATAACATTTTTTTTTCTCTCTCTAAATCCTCAAAGACAGGCCCGTTTGATTTCGGAATCCTGGATCTTGGGTTGTGTTGGGGCGGAGAGGGGATGGGGTGTTATGGGATGAGGAGATTACTGATTAAAGTGCTATAAACATCTGGTTGCGGGTTCAAATCACAGGCTTCAATTTTCTTTTCTTTTTTTTGTTTTCATTAAGTTTTTGAATAATAGGAAGCATCAACGACAAAATGACGCTTCTAAATCTTCAGAGTCCGAAAAAAATAATTAAAAAAAAATTTGAATATTTTTGAAAGTTAAACATTTTTAACATTCTATTTTTAAGAAATAGTTCGTCAATAAAACAATTTTTTTTAAATTGAATATTTTTTAAAGTTAAGCATTTTTAACATTGTACTTTTAAGAAATAGTTCGTCAATAAAACGATTAAAAAATTGAATATTTTTTAAAGTTAAGCATTTTTAACATTGTATTTTTAAGAAATAGTTGGTCAATAAAACGATTAAAAAAATTAATATTTTTTAAAGTTAAACATTTTTAACATTCTATTTTAAGAAATAGTTCGTCAATAAAACGATTAAAAAAAATTGAATATTTTTTAAAGTTAAACATTTTTAACATTCTATTTTTAAGAAATAGTTCGTCAATCAAATGATTTTTTTTAAAATTGAATATTTTTTAAGGTTAAACATTTTTAACATTCTATTTTTAAGAAATAGTTCGTCAATAAAACGATTTTAAAAAAATTGAATATTTTTGAAAGTTAAACATTTTTAACATTGTATTTTTAAGAAATAGTTCGTCAATAAAACGATAAAAAAATTGAATATTTTTGAAAGTTAAACATTTTTAACATTGTATTTTTAAGAAATAGTTCGTCAATAAAACGATTAAAAAAAAATTGAATATTTTTTAAAGTTAAACATTTTTAACATTCTATTTTTTTAAATAGTTCGTCAATAAAACGATTTTAAAAAATTGAATATTTTTTAAAGTTAAACATTTTTAACATTCTATTTTTAAGAAATAGTTCGTCAATAAAACGATTTAAAAAAAATTAATATTTTTTAAAGTTAAACATTTTTAACATTGTATCTTTAAGAAATAGTTCGTCAATAAAATGATTTTTTAAAAATTGAATATTTTTTAAGGATAAACATTTTAACATTCTATTTTTAAGAAATAGTTCGTCAATAAAACGATCAAAAAAAATTAATATTTTTTAAAGTTAAACATTTTTAACATTCTATTTTTAAGAAATAGTTCGTCAATAAATCGATTAAAAAAAAATTGAATATTTTTTAAAGTTAAACATTTTTAACATTCTATTTTTAAAAAATAGTTCGTCAATAAAACGATTAAAAAAAAATTGAATATTTTTTAAAGTTAAACATTTTTAACATTCTATTTTTAAGAAATAGTTCGTCAATAAAACGATTAAAAAAAAATTGAATATTTTTTAAAGTTAAACATTTTTAACATTCTATTTTTAAGAAATAGTTCGTCAATAAAACGATTTAAAAAAATTTAATATTTTTTAAAGTTAAACATTTTTAACATTCTATTTTTAAGAAATAGTTCGTCAATAAAACGATAAAAAAAAAATTAATATTTTTTAAAGTCAAACATTTTTAACATTCTATTTTTTTAAAATAGTTCGATCAAAAATAATGTGAGTGTTAAAAAAGAGGCTTAGATCTGATGACCTCAGAGGAAGATCAAATCCGGACAATATAGGGAGGTGTGTTCAGAAGAGTAGACTTTGATGGTATGGCCACATTGAGTTTTGGGGTGAGTAGATGTAGAACAGTTGAGCTAGCAGGGTCAGTTCATAGGAGACGGTCAAGGAAAACATGGGAGGAAGTGATAAGGATGTACTTGATGGATAAATAAAATCATTGTTTGCCCCAAAGATTCAAGTATAAGTCCTAGTACTGAGGAATATTATGAGAAAGGGAAATAGTTTGAATATGATTGGATGCCTCCCCAACTTGGATGGCCGAGGCCACTGCCCTGTCGCACCCCTCTTCACGCCACTGATGACAATTTGTACTCAGATTTTCTTGCTTTGTTGCTAATTTAGATCAGGAATGGGAAAACTACAGCCCGTATGCGGGGGCCGCGTGTGGCCCACCAAACGAATCCATGCGGACGTCTAAACGTTATGAATTTTGAAATTGAAAGTTAACAAAATGCTCACTTTTTGAAACTTTTATCTTGTGTGTCATATCGGTAGATAACGCAAACAGCTCTTCCTTGGTTTCAGGATTTTGTTGCTTATTTTTTATGTGTTTTGGATCATTTAACAATTCCATTGTTAGATTGACCTTGATAAAGATTTTTGGATCATATGGATTTTTGGATCATATGGAGTTTCGGATCATATGGAGTTTCGGATCATATGGAGTTTTGGATCATAAAGATTTTTGGATCATATGGATTTTTGGATCATATTGAGTTTTGGATCATATGGAGTTTCGGATCATATGGAGTTTCGGATCATAAAGATCTTTGGATTATATGGATTTTTGGATCATATGGAGTTTTGGATCATATGGAGTTTTGGATCATAAAGATCTTTGGATTATATGGAGTTTTGGATCATATTGAGTTTTGGATCATATGGAGGTTGGGATCATATGGAGTTTTGGATCATAAAAAAGTTTTGGATCATATGGATTTTGGGATCATATGGATTTTGGGATCATATGGATTTTGGGATTATAAAGATTTTTGGATCATATGGATTTTGGGATCATATGGATTTCAAGCACCTCCTAAGAAATTTTAAAAATACATAGTTTTATTTACAAAACTTTTTAATAAACAAACGAAACAAACAAATATTGAAAAAATTTGCGGAGATCGTGTTCCTATTTACTTTTCTCCCCACGAGAGTTGAGTTAGACACAAGGTCGTTTTTTTATGCAGGGAAAGATTTATTTTAAGAAAATGTCATATTAGATTTTATTTCTCTTTAAAATTTTACAAAAAAGTTCACAGTAAATTTTCTTTATGAAATAAGATGTGGCACAAGGCCAAAATTGGGGTGGGCTGAGATGGGGTTAGCTGTCGTTGTCTTGGTCTATTCTCTAAACTAGTTGCACTCACCAAAATACCACATTCACTCTATGGGTAAAACCGACTTAACATTATCCCCAATGGTTTGATGTTTTTTATTTACAAAAAAAATATATGTACAAATTCATCCGGGGGGGGGGGGTTAAAAAAACAAAAAAACAACAGAGAGTGCTGAAAAATAAAATGCTAAATGTGGTGGTTAGTAGGATCCCTCCCAAATCTATCTAGGTATGAACTGCTCACTATTTTAGCTGGGTTGTTCCAAGGTCTCAAAACCAAGCAAGACAATTTCTAAGTGGGGAGTAAAAAAGGGGATTATTGGGGAGATAAAAAGGGGATTATTGGGGAGATAAAAAGGGGATTATTGGGGAGATAAAAAGGGGATTATTGGGGAGATAAAAAGGGGATTATTGGGGAGATAAAAAGGGGATTATTGGGGAGATAAAAAGGGGATTATTGGGGAGATAAAAAGGGGATTATTGGGGAGATAAAAAAGGGAGCTGTATGGGATTCAGGGGCATTGATTGTGTGGTGTCCTCCAAAATAGGTCTCATTTTTTTTTTGGGGGGGGAACAAAATAAAAATGGGGAGTTGACATCTCAGAGGATCTCTAATCTCGAAAATAAAGAAAAAGAAGGGGCCAGGACTCATTTTTCCCACTAGCTAAGAGACTTTGCTAACTGGATTGGGTTTTGATAAGACCTCAGGTCAGCGTGCACCGTGCCTAGGCAGGGTACACGTACTTAAACTAGGTTTTTCCAAACACACATAAGCTAGCGGTGTGTATCCATCTCCTTTTAAATAGTTCAGAGTGCAATTTCACATCTGATTTTAACTTTAAGCTGATGTTTAAAGTGTGAAATCCGATCGTAATCTTAGACAAGGTTCAACTCTTTTTTGGACCTTGCCAACTTAATAGATCCCTCACTATCAACCAAGCTCCAACCCCTGTCCCATCACCGCAATGTTGCATCCTTGTACTTGCTTTACAAATACTTCAATGGATTGTGCTCTGATGAACTGGCTGTTTGTAGATGTTGGTAACTTGAGCTAGGGGTTGCAAGATGCATGGTGAGTCGGCAGGATAGGGTAGTGGTTGTCAAACCAATGTAGTTATTAGCTTTATTATTATTATGATAGTTACATTCTTCCAAAAGGGCATTTAAACTTATAAATAATATTGGCTCTTTCTAATGTTTTATGGGTTGGAGAGGAGTTGATTTTGACTACAAGATTTTGGGTCTGAAATTTTTTATAGTAAATAATGAGTCTAATTTTATTGTTATTGTTAATTGGGGATATGTATCTGTGTACAATATTTTTTATGGCTTTTTCTTTTGATCTGAAGTGTAGCTGAAGATTAACTGTTAAATGCCTGAGGCTCTCCAACCGAGGAATGCCAACGGGCTGCCCAGGCAATTTTAAGGAGGCCAAGATGTCCCTTCTTTATGGACGCTGGCTTCATTTTCTCCACCTCTTCCTGCGGTAGGAATGAAGTAAATAACAAGTCCGTTAGCTAATAAATGATTTTTTGATAACGAAATATGGGAAACTGCAAAGAAAATGTATTCCCTTTTATTTAAATCTTTTTTTCTTTTCTTTTTTCTTTTTAAAATCTTTTTTTTAAATCTTTTTTTTTAATCTTTTTTTTCTTTTCTTTTTTTTAAATCTTTTTTTCTTTTCTTTTTTTAAATCTTTTTTCTTTTCTTTTCTTTTTTCTTTTTACTTTTTAAAATCTTTTTTCTTTTTTTCTTTTTAAAATCTTTTTTCTTTTCTTTTTTAAAATCTTTTTCTTTTCTTTTTTCAAATCTTTTTTTCTTATTCAAATCTTTTTTCTTTTTTTAAAAAGAATTTTGAAAAGGAAAAAAGAAAAAAGATTTTAAAACAAAAAAGATTTTTAAAAAGATTTTAAAAAAAGAAAAAAGAATTAAAAAAGAAAGAAAGAATTAAAAAAGAAAAAAGATCTAAAAAAGAAAAACTTTTTCTGTTCTTTTTTCTTTCTTAAATACTTTTTTTAAATCTTTTTTTATTTTTTAAATCTTTTTTAAAAATCTTTTTTCAGATCTTTTTCTTTTAAATCTTTATTTTCCTTTTTAAAATCCTTTTTTAAATCCTTTTCTTTTTTAAATCTTTTTTTATTTTATAAATCTTTCTGTTCTTTTTTTCTTTAAATCTTTTTTTAATCTTTTTTCTTGTTTAAATTTTTTCTTTTAATTTTTTTTTTCCTTTGAAATCTTTTTTCTTTTTAAAATCTTTTTTTAATCGCTATTTTTTCCATTTACTTTTAAATCTTCTTTCTTTTTTAAATCTTTTTAAAAATCTTTTTTTTTTTTTCTTTTTTTTGTTTTTGTTTCAGGCCTATTTTGCTTGATAGGCTTGATTCTTTACCCAGCCGGTTGGGGAACAGAAAGGGTACAGAAAATCTGCGGAGAATATGCCAGTCCTTACAGCATCGACAACTGCAGCTTAGGTAAGTTTATTTACCTCCTCTCCAGGGGAGGCTAGACACAAGGTCAGATGTGGTTTTGAAAAGCCAGCGCACGAGGATTAGCGCGCTCTGGCCTACACAAAATGCCTGAGCAGCCTTATCGGTATTCCCCAGTAGTGGCGCCTCAGGCGATTAGCAATAAACTAACCCCTTTCTTAGAGAGAAGGTAAACCCTGGGAGGGTGGACTTCCTGAGACTGAACAGAAACATACATCAGACCAATAGCAACAAAGCCATTCTATGTTGTAAAAAGTAAATCAAATCCCAGGGTAAATGATGGAGTTATTTGTTGTTCTTTTTAATAGTAATAATTATATATAATTATTACTATTTTCTGTATCCACATAAAATTTTATAAGGGGATATAATTTTCTATGTGTCAAGTTTTTCATATATATATATATATAGTCTCGGAAGCATTAAAACTATATTAAAAAAAAAAAAAAAATTATAGTCCCAAGTCTTCCAGTGGAAAATCACTCATGTAAGTCAATTTATTTTTTACAGTTATTATATTAGTTTATTTCTAACACTATTTTAAGGGATCATCAGTTGTTTACCATGAAAAACTGTTTCGGGAATTTAATATATATATATATATATATATATATATATATATATATACTCTATAGTTCCGAAATGCCTGATGAATTGATGCTTATTTTAAGCGTTAATGAAACAGAATATCTTTTGTAGCAAATGGAATAAACCATCAACTAAATATATACACACATATATATATATATATATATATATATATATATATATATATATTCATATATATATATATATATATATATATATATATATATTCATATATATATATATATATATATATATATATATATATTCATATATATATATATATATATATATATATATATATATATATATATATTTATATATATATATATATATATATATATATTCATATATTTATATATATATATATATATATTTATATATATACATATATATATATATATGTGTGTATATATTTATGTATATATATATACTCTTATAGATATATGTACTAGAACATATATACACACACGTTTCATCTGCCTATTATTATTATTATTATTATTATTATTGTCTCTGAAGATGAGGGGGGTCATATGGTAGCTTGAATTTTCTTCAAGTATACTGTGAATCTTCTCGAGAAACCCGTTGAATACTTTTTTTTTGCCCTGGGACTGATATTAAATCATTTTTTTGCCATACACCAGATGAACCCCCTCCCCTCTCCATACACATGCACACACACATGTAGTATAACTCATATGCTGTTCATTTCCCTGCCTATGTACTATGCATACACCTTTGATGAGTAGTAGAGCACCTGAGCACTCTACACAAAGATTTCATTATCAAAAACTACTTACAATTTAATTGCAGGCCGGTTTGTAATCAAGGGGAAGCAACTCTTTATTGACTCTCTTCTTAAACAGGCCCGTTAAAGAGAAGAGGAAAAAAAAACGATATTTATTGTTTGACTCGTTTTGTACTGAATTGCTGGATGGCTTCTTTATACACAAATAAGACCGCCAGAGTCTTAGGCACGTTAGGCTGGCTCTGTCAGTCTGGGGTATGGTCCTGTACAGCTCTAGGAGGCCCACCTTCCCAGGCTTTACCTTCTTACTCCTTGAGAAGGGATTAGATCATTGCTGATCGCCTGAGACGCCTACACCGGGGAATACCGATGTTTGTTCGGCCAGAGTGCTCTTCCTCTAGAGCGCTGGCTTATTTTCAACCCCCACTTTCTTGACCTTGTGTCTAACTTTCCGCCGAGCGATGGAGATGAATAATTTTTTTTTTTTTAATTTCCTTGCAGGCCGGTTTTTTTAATCAAAGGGAAGCAACTCTTTATTGACTCTCTTTTTAAACAGGGCCGTTAAAGAAAAGAGAAAAAGAAAAAAAACGATATTCATCATTTGGATGAATTCGGACTGCTCTTTCCATTTTGGATCTTATTCTCACAACGTTTCGGCCGATGTAACCTCCGACATTATTCAGGTGTATCTTGTAGAACTCGGGAATCTGTACGGAATTTCGAACGTAACCCTTTATTTAAACCACGGACAACGGGGGTAGCTTGCTCGTGTTCCCGACCCGTGACGCAACGGATAAAAGTGCTAGGTGCTAATCCGTTCTAAGTGACAGTCTTCTGGAGGTTGTAGGTTCAATCCTCAGTGCGGGCGATACTAAGAATACAATTACGAATTATTTAAGATATCTACCGGGTCATGGTGTTTCAATTCTCACTATGGATATTTGAAGTCTAACATGAAAAAAATATTTAAAACATGTCTTTTTATTTGCATTATTTTATTTATTTATTTTTATTTATTTTTGAAGAGACCATTCTAGTTTTATTTCCTTAAAAAAAAAAAAAATTGGTGCTTATACAGGTGAAAATCGCATTTCCAAATAAAAACTTTTTGATATACTTACGTATCGGGAAAAAATAGGTATCTACACCAAAAATTACGGAAAATTATCGAGTAGAATTTTAATTAAAACTAAAAATCAGTTTTATAGTATTTTGCCGACCGCCATTCATTTATTACTTGTTTAATGACAGACTGACTTATCTTCTCTTGCTTTACGGGTATTTCACTCGTATCAATGGCGGATTGGCAAAATGCGATAAAACTGATTTTTATTTTTTATTAAAATTCTAATCGATAATCTTCCATAATTTTTGGTGCAGATACCCATTTTTTTGCCCGATATATATCAAAGAGTTTTCAAAGAGTTTTCCTGTTAATTTATTTGGAACTGCTTTTAGATGTACAAGCACCAAAATAGACCACCACCACCCCACCAAAAAAAAATAATACAATTACAAAAATCTTTTGTTTTTTTCGTAATTGTATGTTTTAGAGGCATTTAAATAGAAAAAGGAATTACAAAAAAAAACATTATTTAAAAAAAAATAATAATATTGACTCTTTTTAGGACGACATGTTGGTAATTACAATTGTGAAAGATTTTTTTTTAATCTTTTTCAACCACCAAATTTAAAAAGGATTTTATACATCAGGAATTTTCATCAGATGTCCTGCTGGCTTGGCAGGCCGAGGGCAGGCTCAAGGCTTTTCCTCAAATAGTAGCGATCACGAGACACTAGTAGAGCAAAAACAATTCACGATGGTCCTCGGTTTTGCGTGTGATTAACAGACAAAGATGAGGTAATTACTGGGAGGTTGGTCTCATAACGAACATATAATATACTACCCCTCAAAAGATGGGGTAATGCCTGGGAGGATGGTCTCATAACGAACATATAATATACTACCCCTCAAAAGAAGAGGTAATGCCTGGGAGGATGGTCTCATAACGAACATATAATATACTACCCCTCAAAAGATGAGGTAATGCCTGGGAGGTTGGTCTCATAACGAACATATAATATACTACCCCTCAAAAGATGGGGTAATGCCTGGGAGGTTGGTCTCATAACGAACATATAATATACTACCCCTCAAAAGAAGAGGTAATGCCTGGGAGGATGGTCTCATAACGAACATATAATATACTACCCCTCAAAAGAAGAGGTAATGCCTGGGAGGATGGTCTCATAACGAACATATAATATACTACCCCTCAAAAGATGAGGTAATGCCTGGGAGGTTGGTCTCATAACGAACATATAATATACTACCCCTCAAAAGATGGGGTAATGCCTGGGAGGTTGGTCTCATAACGAACATATAATATACTACCCCTCAAAAGAAGAGGTAATGCCTGGGAGGATGGTCTCATAACGAACATATAATATACTACCCCTCAAAAGATGGGGTAATGCCTGGGAGGTTGGTCTCATAACGAACATATAATATACTACCCCTCAAAAGATGGGGTAATGCCTGGGAGGTTGGTCTCATAACGAACATATAATATACTACCCCTCAAAAGAAGAGGTAATGCCTGGGAGGATGGTCTCATAACGAACATATAATATACTACCCCTCAAAAGAAGAGGTAATGCCTGGGAGGATGGTCTCATAACGAACATATAATATACTACCCCTCAAAAGATGAGGTAATGCCTGGGAGGTAGGTCTCATAACGAACATATAATATACTACCCCTCAAAAGATGGGGTAATGCCTGGGAGGTTGGTCTCATAACGAACATATAATATACTACCCCTCAAAAGATGGGGTAATGCCTGGGAGGATGGTCTCATAACGAACATATAATATACTACCCCTCAAAAGAAGAGGTAATGCCTGGGAGGATGGTCTCATAACGAACATATAATATACTACCCCTCAAAAGATGGGGTAATGCCTGGGAGGTTGGTCTCATAACGAACATATAATATACTACCCCTCAAAAGATGGGGTAATGCCTGGGAGGTTGGTCTCATAACGAACATATAATATACTACCCCTCAAAAGAAGAGGTAATGCCTGGGAGGATGGTCTCATAACGAACATATAATATACTACCCCTCAAAAGAAGAGGTAATGCCTGGGAGGTTGGTCTCATAACGAACATATAATATACTACCCCTCAAAAGATGGGGTAATGCCTGGGAGGATGGTCTCATAACGAACATATAATATACTACCCCTCAAAAGAAGAGGTAATGCCTGGGAGGATGGTCTCATAACGAACATATAATATACTACCCCTCAAAAGAAGAGGTGATGCCTGGGAGGTTGGTCTCATAACGAACATATAATATACTACCCCTCAAAAGATGGGGTAATGCCTGGGAGGATGGTCTCATAACGAACATATAATATACTACCCCTCAAAAGAAGAGGTAATGCCTGGGAGGATGGTCTCATAACGAACATATAATATACTACCCCTCAAAAGAAGAGGTAATGCCTGGGAGGTTGGTCTCATAACGAACATATAATATACTACCCCTCAAAAGATGGGGTAATGCCTGGGAGGATGGTCTCATAACGAACATATAATATACTACCCCTCAAAAGAAGAGGTAATGCCTGGGAGGATGGTCTCATAACGAACATATAATATACTACCCCTCAAAAGAAGAGGTAATGCCTGGGAGGATGGTCTCATAACGAACATATAATATACTACCCCTCAAAAGATGAGGTAATGCCTGGGAGGTTGGTCTCATAACGAACATATAATATACTACCCCTCAAAAGATGGGGTAATGCCTGGGAGGTTGGTCTCATAACGAACATATAATATACTACCCCTCAAAAGATGGGGTAATGCCTGGGAGGATGGTCTCATAACGAACATATAATATACTACCCCTCAAAAGAAGAGGTAATGCCTGGGAGGATGGTCTCATAACGAACATATAATATACTACCCCTCAAAAGAAGAGGTAATGCCTGGGAGGATGGTCTCATAACGAACATATAATATACTACCCCTCAAAAGATGAGGTAATGCCTGGGAGGTTGGTCTCATAACGAACATATAATATACTACCCCTCAAAAGATGGGGTAATGCCTGGGAGGTTGGTCTCATAACGAACATATAATATACTACCCCTCAAAAGATGGGGTAATGCCTGGGAGGATGGTCTCATAACGAACATATAATATACTACCCCTCAAAAGAAGAGGTAATGCCTGGGAGGATGGTCTCATAACGAACATATAATATACTACCCCTCAAAAGATGAGGTAATGCCTGGGAGGTTGGTCTCATAACGAACATATAATATACTACCCCTCAAAAGATGGGGTAATGCCTGGGAGGTTGGTCTCATAACGAACATATAATATACTACCCCTCAAAAGATGGGGTAATGCCTGGGAGGATGGTCTCATAACGAACATATAATATACTACCCCTCAAAAGATGGGGTAATGCCTGGGAGGATGGTCTCATAACGAACATATAATATACTACCCCTCAAAAGAAGAGGTAATGCCTGGGAGGATGGTCTCATAACGAACATATAATATACTACCCCTCAAAAGATGGGGTAATGCCTGGGAGGTTGGTCTCATAACGAACATATAATATACTACCCCTCAAAAGATGGGGTAATGCCTGGGAGGATGGTCTCATAACGAACATATAATATACTACCCGTCAAAAGATGGGGTAATGCCTGGGAGGTTGGTCTCATAACGAACATATAATATACTACCCCTCAAAAGAAGAGGTAATGCCTGGGAGGATGGTCTCATAACGAACATATAATATACTACCCCTCAAAAGATGGGGTAATGCCTGGGAGGTTGGTCTCATAACGAACATATAATATACTACCCCTCAAAAGATGGGGTAATGCCTGGGAGGATGGTCTCATAACGAACATATAATATACTACCCCTCAAAAGATGGGGTAATGCCTGGGAGGTTGGTCTCATAACGAACATATAATATACTACCCCTCAAAAGATGGGGTAATGCCTGGGAGGATGGTCTCATAACGAACATATAATATACTACCCCTCAAAAGATGGGGTAATGCCTGGGAGGTTGGTCTCATAACGAACATATAATATACTACCCCTCAAAAGAAGAGGTAATGCCTGGGAGGATGGTCTCATAACGAACATATAATATACTACCCCTCAAAAGATGGGGTAATGCCTGGGAGGTTGGTCTCATAACGAACATATAATATACTACCCCTCAAAAGATGGGGTAATGCCTGGGAGGATGGTCTCATAACGAACATATAATATACTACCCCTCAAAAGATGGGGTAATGCCTGGGAGGTTGGTCTCATAACGAACATATAATATACTACCCCTCAAAAGATGGGGTAATGCCTGGGAGGATGGTCTCATAACGAACATATAATATACTACCCCTCAAAAGATGGGGTAATGCCTGGGAGGTTGGTCTCATAACGAACATATAATATACTACCCCTCAAAAGATGGGGTAATGCCTGGGAGGTTGGTCTCATAACGAACATATAATATACTACCCCTCAAAAGATGGGGTAATGCCTGGGAGGATGGTCTCATAACGAACATATAATATACTACCCCTCAAAAGATGGGGTAATGCCTGGGAGGTTGGTCTCATAACGAACATATAATATACTACCCCTCAAAAGAAGAGGTAATGCCTGGGAGGATGGTCTCATAACGAACATATAATATACTACCCCTCAAAAGATGGGGTAATGCCTGGGAGGATGGTCTCATAACGAACATATAATATACTACCCCTCAAAAGATGGGGTAATGCCTGGGAGGTTGGTCTCATAACGAACATATAATATACTACCCCTCAAAAGATGGGGTAATGCCTGGGAGGTTGGTCTCATAACGAACATATAATATACTACCCCTCAAAAGATGGGGTAATGCCTGGGAGGATGGTCTCATAACGAACATATAATATACTACCCCTCAAAAGATGGGGTAATGCCTGGGAGGTTGGTCTCATAACGAACATATAATATACTACCCCTCAAAAGAAGAGGTAATGCCTGGGAGGATGGTCTCATAACGAACATATAATATACTACCCCTCAAAAGATGGGGTAATGCCTGGGAGGATGGTCTCATAACGAACATATAATATACTACCCCTCAAAAGATGGGGTAATGCCTGGGAGGTTGGTCTCATAACGAACATATAATATACTACCCCTCAAAAGATGGGGTAATGCCTGGGAGGTTGGTCTCATAACGAACATATAATATACTACCCCTCAAAAGATGGGGTAATGCCTGGGAGGATGGTCTCATAACGAACATATAATATACTACCCCTCAAAAGATGGGGTAATGCCTGGGAGGTTGGTCTCATAACGAACATATAATATACTACCCCTCAAAAGAAGAGGTAATGCCTGGGAGGATGGTCTCATAACGAACATATAATATACTACCCCTCAAAAGATGGGGTAATGCCTGGGAGGTTGGTCTCATAACGAACATATAATATACTACCCCTCAAAAGATGGGGTAATGCCTGGGAGGATGGTCTCATAACGAACATATAATATACTACCCCTCAAAAGATGGGGTAATGCCTGGGAGGTTGGTCTCATAACGAACATATAATATACTACCCCTCAAAAGAAGAGGTAATGCCTGGGAGGATGGTCTCATAACGAACATATAATATACTACCCCTCAAAAGATGGGGTAATGCCTGGGAGGTTGGTCTCATAACGAACATATAATATACTACCCCTCAAAAGAAGAGGTAATGCCTGGGAGGATGGTCTCATAACGAACATATAATATACTACCCCTCAAAAGATGGGGTAATGCCTGGGAGGTTGGTCTCATAACGAACATATAATATACTACCCCTCAAAAGATGGGGTAATGCCTGGGAGGATGGTCTCATAACGAACATATAATATACTACCCCTCAAAAGATGGGGTAATGCCTGGGAGGTTGGTCTCATAACGAACATATAATATACTACCCCTCAAAAGAAGAGGTAATGCCTGGGAGGATGGTCTCATAACGAACATATAATATACTACCCCTCAAAAGATGGGGTAATGCCTGGGAGGTTGGTCTCATAACGAACATATAATATACTACCCCTCAAAAGATGGGGTAATGCCTGGGAGGATGGTCTCATAACGAACATATAATATACTACCCCTCAAAAGATGGGGTAATGCCTGGGAGGTTGGTCTCATAACGAACATATAATATACTACCCCTCAAAAGATGGGGTAATGCCTGGGAGGATGGTCTCATAACGAACATATAATATACTACCCCTCAAAAGATGGGGTAATGCCTGGGAGGTTGGTCTCATAACGAACATATAATATACTACCCCTCAAAAGATGGGGTAATGCCTGGGAGGATGGTCTCATAACGAACATATAATATACTACCCCTCAAAAGATGGGGTAATGCCTGGGAGGTTGGTCTCATAACGAACATATAATATACTACCCCTCAAAAGATGGGGTAATGCCTGGGAGGATGGTCTCATAACGAACATATAATATACTACCCCTCAAAAGAAGAGGTAATGCCTGGGAGGATGGTCTCATAACGAACATATAATATACTACCCCTCAAAAGATGGGGTAATGCCTGGGAGGTTGGTCTCATAACGAACATATAATATACTACCCCTCAAAAGATGGGGTAATGCCTGGGAGGATGGTCTCATAACGAACATATAATATACTACCCCTCAAAAGATGGGGTAATGCCTGGGAGGTTGGTCTCATAACGAACATATAATATACTACCCCTCAAAAGATGGGGTAATGCCTGGGAGGATGGTCTCATAACGAACATATAATATACTACCCCTCAAAAGAAGAGGTAATGCCTGGGAGGATGGTCTCATAACGAACATATAATATACTACCCCTCAAAAGATGGGGTAATGCCTGGGAGGTTGGTCTCATAACGAACATATAATATACTACCCCTCAAAAGATGGGGTAATGCCTGGGAGGATGGTCTCATAACGAACATATAATATACTACCCCTCAAAAGATGGGGTAATGCCTGGGAGGTTGGTCTCATAACGAACATATAATATACTACCCCTCAAAAGATGGGGTAATGCCTGGGAGGATGGTCTCATAACGAACATATAATATACTACCCCTCAAAAGATGGGGTAATGCCTGGGAGGTTGGTCTCATAACGAACATATAATATACTACCCCTCAAAAGATGGGGTAATGCCTGGGAGGATGGTCTCATAACGAACATATAATATACTACCCCTCAAAAGATGGGGTAATGCCTGGGAGGTTGGTCTCATAACGAACATATAATATACTACCCCTCAAAAGATGGGGTAATGCCTGGGAGGATGGTCTCATAACGAACATATAATATACTACCCCTCAAAAGAAGAGGTAATGCCTGGGAGGATGGTCTCATAACGAACATATAATATACTACCCCTCAAAAGATGGGGTAATGCCTGGGAGGTTGGTCTCATAACGAACATATAATATACTACCCCTCAAAAGATGGGGTAATGCCTGGGAGGATGGTTTCATAACGAACATATAATATACTACCCCTCAAAAGATGGGGTAATGCCTGGGAGGTTGGTCTCATAACGAACATATAATATACTACCCCTCAAAAGATGGGGTAATGCCTGGGAGGATGGTCTCATAACGAACATATAATATACTACCCCTCAAAAGAAGAGGTAATGCCTGGGAGGATGGTCTCATAACGAACATATAATATACTACCCCTCAAAAGATGGGGTAATGCCTGGGAGGTTGGTCTCATAACGAACATATAATATACTACCCCTCAAAAGATGGGGTAATGCCTGGGAGGTTGGTCTCATAACGAACATATAATATACTACCCCTCAAAAGATGGGGTAATGCCTGGGAGGTTGGTCTCATAACGAACATATAATATACTACCCCTCAAAAGATGGGGTAATGCCTGGGAGGTTGGTCTCATAACGAACATATAATATACTACCCCTCAAAAGATGGGGTAATGCCTGGGAGGATGGTCTCATAACGAACATATAATATACTACCCCTCAAAAGATGGGGTAATGCCTGGGAGGATGGTCTCATAACGAACATATAATATACTACCCCTCAAAAGATGGGGTAATGCCTGGGAGGATGGTCTCATAACGAACATATAATATACTACCCCTCAAAAGATGGGGTAATGCCTGGGAGGTTGGTCTCATAACGAACATATAATATACTACCCCTCAAAAGAAGAGGTAATGCCTGGGAGGATGGTCTCATAACGAACATATAATATACTACCCCTCAAAAGATGGGGTAATGCCTGGGAGGATGGTCTCATAACGAACATATAATATACTACCCCTCAAAAGAAGAGGTAATGCCTGGGAGGATGGTCTCATAACGAACATATAATATACTACCCCTCAAAAGAAGAGGTAATGCCTGGGAGGATGGTCTCATAACGAACATATAATATACTACCCCTCAAAAGAAGAGGTAATGCCTGGGAGGATGGTCTCATAACGAACATATAATATACTACCCCTCAAAAGAAGAGGTAATGCCTGGGAGGATGGTCTCATAACGAACATATAATATACTACCCCTCAAAAGAAGAGGTAATGCCTGGGAGGTTGGTCTCATAACGAACATATAATATACTACCCCTCAAAAGAAGAGGTAATGCCTGGGAGGATGGTCTCATAACGAACATATAATATACTACCCCTCAAAAGAAGAGGTAATGCCTGGGAGGATGGTCTCATAACGAACATATAATATACTACCCCTCAAAAGAAGAGGTAATGCCTGGGAGGATGGTCTCATAACGAACATATAATATACTACCCCTCAAAAGATGGGGTAATGCCTGGGAGGATGGTCTCATAACGAACATATAATATACTACCCCTCAAAAGATGGGGTAATGCCTGGGAGGTTGGTCTCATAACGAACATATAATATACTACCCCTCAAAAGAAGAGGTAATGCCTGGGAGGATGGTCTCATAACGAACATATAATATACTACCCCTCAAAAGATGGGGTAATGCCTGGGAGGATGGTCTCATAACGAACATATAATATACTACCCCTCAAAAGAAGAGGTAATGCCTGGGAGGATGGTCTCATAACGAACATATAATATACTACCCCTCAAAAGAAGAGGTAATGCCTGGGAGGATGGTCTCATAACGAACATATAATATACTACCCCTCAAAAGATGGGGTAATGCCTGGGAGGTTGGTCTCATAACGAACATATAATATACTACCCCTCAAAAGATGGGGTAATGCCTGGGAGGTTGGTCTCATAACGAACATATAATATACTACCCCTCAAAAGAAGAGGTAATGCCTGGGAGGATGGTCTCATAACGAACATATAATATACTACCCCTCAAAAGATGGGGTAATGCCTGGGAGGTTGGTCTCATAACGAACATATAATATACTACCCCTCAAAAGATGGGGTAATGCCTGGGAGGTTGGTCTCATAACGAACATATAATATACTACCCCTCAAAAGATGGGGTAATGCCTGGGAGGTTGGTCTCATAACGAACATATAATATACTACCCCTCAAAAGATGGGGTAATGCCTGGGAGGTTGGTCTCATAACGAACATATAATATACTACCCCTCAAAAGATGGGGTAATGCCTGGGAGGTTGGTCTCATAACGAACATATAATATACTACCCCTCAAAAGATGGGGTAATGCCTGGGAGGATGGTCTCATAACGAACATATAATATACTACCCCTCAAAAGATGGGGTAATGCCTGGGAGGTTGGTCTCATAACGAACATATAATATACTACCCCTCAAAAGAAGAGGTAATGCCTGGGAGGATGGTCTCATAACGAACATATAATATACTACCCCTCAAAAGATGGGGTAATGCCTGGGAGGTTGGTCTCATAACGAACATATAATATACTACCCCTCAAAAGATGGGGTAATGCCTGGGAGGATGGTCTCATAACGAACATATAATATACTACCCCTCAAAAGATGGGGTAATGCCTGGGAGGTTGGTCTCATAACGAACATATAATATACTACCCCTCAAAAGATGGGGTAATGCCTGGGAGGATGGTCTCATAACGAACATATAATATACTACCCCTCAAAAGATGGGGTAATGCCTGGGAGGTTGGTCTCATAACGAACATATAATATACTACCCCTCAAAAGATGGGGTAATGCCTGGGAGGATGGTCTCATAACGAACATATAATATACTACCCCTCAAAAGAAGAGGTAATGCCTGGGAGGATGGTCTCATAACGAACATATAATATACTACCCCTCAAAAGATGGGGTAATGCCTGGGAGGTTGGTCTCATAACGAACATATAATATACTACCCCTCAAAAGATGGGGTAATGCCTGGGAGGATGGTCTCATAACGAACATATAATATACTACCCCTCAAAAGATGGGGTAATGCCTGGGAGGTTGGTCTCATAACGAACATATAATATACTACCCCTCAAAAGATGGGGTAATGCCTGGGAGGTTGGTCTCATAACGAACATATAATATACTACCCCTCAAAAGATGGGGTAATGCCTGGGAGGATGGTCTCATAACGAACATATAATATACTACCCCTCAAAAGATGGGGTAATGCCTGGGAGGATGGTCTCATAACGAACATATAATATACTACCCCTCAAAAGATGGGGTAATGCCTGGGAGGTTGGTCTCATAACGAACATATAATATACTACCCCTCAAAAGAAGAGGTAATGCCTGGGAGGATGGTCTCATAACGAACATATAATATACTACCCCTCAAAAGATGGGGTAATGCCTGGGAGGTTGGTCTCATAACGAACATATAATATACTACCCCTCAAAAGAAGAGGTAATGCCTGGGAGGATGGTCTCATAACGAACATATAATATACTACCCCTCAAAAGATGGGGTAATGCCTGGGAGGATGGTCTCATAACGAACATATAATATACTACCCCTCAAAAGATGGGGTAATGCCTGGGAGGTTGGTCTCATAACGAACATATAATATACTACCCCTCAAAAGATGGGGTAATGCCTGGGAGGTTGGTCTCATAACGAACATATAATATACTACCCCTCAAAAGATGGGGTAATGCCTGGGAGGATGGTCTCATAACGAACATATAATATACTACCCCTCAAAAGATGGGGTAATGCCTGGGAGGTTGGTCTCATAACGAACATATAATATACTACCCCTCAAAAGAAGAGGTAATGCCTGGGAGGATGGTCTCATAACGAACATATAATATACTACCCCTCAAAAGATGGGGTAATGCCTGGGAGGTTGGTCTCATAACGAACATATAATATACTACCCCTCAAAAGATGGGGTAATGCCTGGGAGGATGGTCTCATAACGAACATATAATATACTACCCCTCAAAAGAAGAGGTAATGCCTGGGAGGATGGTCTCATAACGAACATATAATATACTACCCCTCAAAAGATGGGGTAATGCCTGGGAGGTTGGTCTCATAACGAACATATAATATACTACCCCTCAAAAGATGGGGTAATGCCTGGGAGGATGGTCTCATAACGAACATATAATATACTACCCCTCAAAAGATGGGGTAATGCCTGGGAGGTTGGTCTCATAACGAACATATAATATACTACCCCTCAAAAGATGGGGTAATGCCTGGGAGGTTGGTCTCATAACGAACATATAATATACTACCCCTCAAAAGATGGGGTAATGCCTGGGAGGATGGTCTCATAACGAACATATAATATACTACCCCTCAAAAGAAGAGGTAATGCCTGGGAGGATGGTCTCATAACGAACATATAATATACTACCCCTCAAAAGATGGGGTAATGCCTGGGAGGTTGGTCTCATAACGAACATATAATATACTACCCCTCAAAAGAAGAGGTAATGCCTGGGAGGATGGTCTCATAACGAACATATAATATACTACCCCTCAAAAGATGGGGTAATGCCTGGGAGGTTGGTCTCATAACGAACATATAATATACTACCCCTCAAAAGATGGGGTAATGCCTGGGAGGTTGGTCTCATAACGAACATATAATATACTACCCCTCAAAAGAAGAGGTAATGCCTGGGAGGTTGGTCTCATAACGAACATATAATATACTACCCCTCAAAAGAAGAGGTAATGCCTGGGAGGTTGGTCTCATAACGAACATATAATATACTACCCCTCAAAAGAAGAGGTAATGCCTAGGAAGATGGTATCATGATAACGGAACCGATACTACACTAACCTCTCCTCCCCACGCCCTAATTAAGCATTCTCCTCCTTTGCGTGTCTTTGAAGTGTCGGGTTGTCATACGACAGTTTCCCGCTTTTTTTACGCAGTCCTTTTCATTATTGTTGTACCCTGCAAGATCTTTCAAGCTGCATCGGTTGGGCAGACAAGGCAGTATTACATCGTATGGTCCTCCTCTCCACATTCACAGATGGTTGGGTCAGTTTTGTAGCCCCATCTACTCATACCAACTTTTGATCGGCCCCTTCCCGTTCTCAGGCTGTTGAGTGTTTTCCACTGGAGCCAGGGTGCCTCTGAACCAGGATGGGAGCGCTTCAGAGGAGGGGATTCCCATGTCACTAGGGGGGGTGGGGGGCATTCTCTCAACGTCTGGTCCACAGCTGTAGTCTGGTCTCTTCCTCAGATGTTGCTAACACTGAAAACAGTACATTAATTTTATTTTTTTATACTTACGTTCACCCCCCCCCCCCCCCCAAAAAAAAAAAACACAATGCCACTGAGACGTAAATGGGGGGGGGGCTACTGTGAATTAGGGGCATCCAGAGTGGGGAGTTGTGCAGCGAGATGCTTGTTCACATTACATCTAAATGTCTGCATGTTAGTACGGTCAAGGAAACAGGAAGCAGGAAGGGAATTCCAAAGGTTAGCAGTACGAGGAAAGAAGCTATTAAGAGTAGAAAGCACTCCGGCATCTGGGGACCTCAACAGAGAAGGGGTGGGATTTTGCTGACTGACGGGGCACCAGTGCAGCACATTCTATTAAAGTACTTGTAAAACAAGAACAGGGATGCAACATTGCGGCGATGGGACAGGGGCGGGAGCGTGCTTGATAATGAGGGGCCTGTTAGATTAGAGACTCTTTTTTTTGGACCCTGTCCAAGATGGAGGGGCTAGTGGTTGGTGCACCAGCCCAAATGTGACAACAATACCCCATGCATGGGTGAATGGTGGCTTTGTAGAGATACAGGATAATGTCAGGTGTGAGAAGGGAGCCCACTTTTCTTTGCAGCAGCCTTGGCAATGTCTTCTATGTGTTTGTTCCAAGACATGTTATCTGTGAATGTTAACCCTAGTAGTTTGAATGACGAACGCTTAGGTAGGGTGTTATTAATCATGGCAATTGGTAGTTGAAAAGGTTTGTTATAATTGGTAAAGAACAGGAGATTTGTCTTATTAATGTACTATTGTACTATCCAAGTAATAGTATAGTTTCGGCTTCAGACAGATATCAAATCTCCGTTAGTAATGGGTTGTTCTGCAAGTGAATTTCATTCTTTTTTTCTCTTTTCAGGCTGGTCTTTCTACCTCAACATTGTCAGCGTCTGCCTGATATTCGTTTCTTCGGTTCTGTCAGTTCAAGCCGACGCGGCCACAACGAGCCAGAAAGTAGAAGAGGAAATCCTCACGGGGAAAAATCTCATTTGTGTTGTGTAGGCGGACGTTTCTCATTTTTTTTTTTTTTTTTTTTTTTTTTTTTTTACAATTTTTTTTTTTTTCAAATTTTTTCAAAAATCATCTTAAGATTAAAGTATTAAAAAATCTGTAAAAAAAAAAAAAAAATTAAAATAAATAAATAAAATAAAATTTTTAAAAAACTCGAAATTCCGCTGTCGTTACAACCCCCCAAAAAAATTTTAAAATCGCACACAAATTTGGATTTCATCTTTTAACCAGAAACGTCTTTTCTTTTCTGTCTTGTCGAACAAATACAAACATAAAAAAAAAAACAAAAAAAACAAAATGGCTGCTGATAATATGTAAAAATTCTGATCGGAGATTTTGTAAACTTAGAGAAACGAAGACGTTGTCGGAATAAAAACAGAACACGGATATTCTTAAGATGCGTCCATTACATCTGCACGTTTAGCGATAAAAATGCGTTTTAAAACGTACGTGTGACGGACGGACAAACGGACGGACGGACGGAACCTCTTATGCGTCCATTCAAGTCGACTACTTCTAATAGCAGACGATACTGAAAACAATATAAGACACAAAAGCACAATAAATTCAGCAATTGACAAATATGTGCATGAGAAAATGACAATTTTCCATGAGCGGATGGTCGACCTCATTATAAATTCAAGATGGCCGCCATCATAATATGCAAATTAGTCAAATTTTACTGTTTATTTTGATTTCCTACTTATATGCTACAAATGTTGTATGCATTGTTTGGAAATGCAATAGAAAAGTTAAGCTTACAGTCATTTAAAAAATAGGTGTAAAAAATCATTTTTTCATAAAAAATAAATTCAGCACTCAGAGAGTTAAGTGTGACGGATCGGCCGATGGACAGTCACGATGTACGAGAAAGGTCATCGAGTGTAATTATTTTAATCTGAAAGAAAATGAGTTTGCAAAGCCAGTTAAATATTTTTAAAAAGGAAAAGAAAAAAATCCCAAATTAGCTTCTTTCTGCTCTCTCTCTCTCTCTCTCTTTCTCTCTCTCTCTCTTTCTCTCTCTCTCTTTCTCTCTCTCCCTTTCTTTCTCTCTCTCTCACTCTCTCTCTCTCTTGCTCTCTCTCTCTTGCTCTCTCTCTCTCTTTCTCTCTCTCTTTCTCTCTCTCTCTCTCTCTTCTCTCTCTCTCTTTCTCTCTCTCTCTTCCTCTCTCTCTCATTTCTGTCTATTTTTTCTCTCTCTCTTTCTCTACCTACAAATTAAATAGCATTACTGCATGTGTAGATATTTCCATTTCTTTATCATGCACTATTCTTCCCTTTCTTTATTACCTTCAACAATAAACAGAGAGAGAGTGACAGAAATGAGAGCAATAGATACCACATAGAATAAGACTAGAGGTCTAACAAGATACACTGAGAAAGGATGAAAGTGATAGATAGAAACTGAGTGAAACAGAGGTCACTTTTGCAAACATAACTCAATCCCAAAACTGATGAATATTTTTGCATGTATTTTGTGTGATTACAAATATATATAGGAAAAAAAAGTCTGAGGGGAAAAAAAAACATTGACTAACTCAGACGCATATGAAAATGCTATTTCAAATTCAAGCGTGACAGACAGACTGACCGACCGAGCCTTTTAGAACTCTAATAAAAAAAGCTATTTCTCACGAAACTGTGATGAACTGACAGACTGAGCCTCCTATATAGATGCTTGGACGCATCTTTAATCTGTACGCTTAACGATGAAAATTCTCTTTGAAACGGAAGCGTGACGGATCTACGGACTGACAGTCTGTTATAGAGAAGTTTGGACGCATCTAAAAAAATAAAATGAAATCGTGAAATATTTAAATTTTGTTTAGAAAATATTGTCATTGTTCTAATGTCGTCATTTTTTCCTTTTCTGTTCATATATATATATATATATATATATATATATGGGAAGAGAAGGATGAAGGTAATCCGACGTGATGGGAAAATGAAAAAGGAAAAAACCAAAAAATGGATGTTTTTTATGTGTACATCAACGTTTCGTCTTTATTTATAAGACTTCATCAGAATGATAATATAGAGAAAAATGTCATGCAAGTACAAACACATGTAGGGTTGACATATTGGGAAAAATGGAAGAAAATAATGGCCATTACTGGGTGGACGTCCGTACGGATGTTCACCCAGTAGTGGCCATTATTTTCTTTCCTTTTTCCCAATATGTCAACCCTACATGTGTTTGTACTTGCATGACATTTTTCTCTATATTATAATCCTGATGAAGTCTTATAAATAAAGACGAAACGTTGATGTACACATAAAAAACATCCATTTTTTTGGTTTTTCATTTTCACATATATATATATATATATATATATATATATATATATATATATATATATATATATAATGCATCGAGGTATGTTGAAATGAAATCAAGAAAGTGCTCAATCACAAAAAAGTGAGAGCTAAAGTACAAATTATTTATTTTAAAAACTATGTTACATATTTCAGAGACGTGCCATGGTTTTTTTTTGTTGAACTCCATTCTTCGATTTCTTTTCATGAGTCGCTGACGATTTGGATGGACTCTAACGGCCTTTTCAAACGGAAAAAGGTCAACCCATGTCAATGAAACCATGGTATGTGTCTGAAATATGTAACATATAGCTTTTAAATAAATAATTTGTACATATATATATATATATATATATATATATTATATATATTTATTACAAAATCTATAATTATTTCAATTTGTGTTGTGTTTTCTCATTTTTTACAAGTTTCTTCAAAAATGATCTTAAGATGAAAATGAATTTATAAAAAACCTTGAATTTCCGCTGCCATTACCCAAAAAAAGAATAAAGAATCAAATTTGGAGTTCATCTTTTAACCAGAAAGTTTGGTTAGCATCTGCTTTTCCTTTGCCTTTTCAAACAAATACGAAAAATAAAATGACTGCTGACTAAGTTAAAATTCTGATCGGAGATTTTTTTTTTTTTGATTCGGAGAAACGAAGACATTGTAAAAAAATTTTTTTTAAAAAGACATTCTAAAGATGCGTGTATTCAATCTGCGCGTTAAACGATGCAAATGTTATTTCTAACGTAAACGTGACAGACCAAAGACAATGCTAAAAATTAAGCGCAACAAAGAATAATAAAGCAATTGAATCATGAAACACTGTTGAGTGTCATCTATGATTGATTTGGCTCCATCGCACATGGAAGACAAAAAAGATGGCAGACCATAAGTGTGACAGACTGGCATACGGACAAAGCCTCTTATTAAAATGCGTAGAAGCATATAGAAATGCTATTTCTAACGAAACTGTGATGGACTGACGGACAGAGCCTTCTGTATAGATGCTTGGGCGCATCTAAAATAATCTGCATTGATTCAGTCTTCGCGCGTAACGATTAAAATGCTATTCAGAACTGAAGCGTGACGGACGGACAGATAGAGCCTCTTATAGAGATTCTTGGACGCATCTAAAAAAAATCAAAATTAAATCGTGAAATATTTAAATTTGATTTAGAAAATATTGCCATCGTTCTAATGTCGTCATTTCTTTTTTCTTTTCTCTTTTCTGTGTGTGTATATATATATATATATATATATATATATATATATATATGTATGGCAGCAAATTGTTATTAAGACAGGCTTCATTAAAATCCACGGAGTTCTGCTTTTTTGAGATTTTCTTGGTTAGTCGTTCGACTCTTCGAGCGATTTTACGATCGTGTGGTAGTAGCTGGTGCAATATAGCACCCATCGTTATGGTTTGGGTCAAATCTTGAGCACTTTCGGACGTCTCATCCATCTTCAGGAGATTTGACCCAAACCATAACGATGGGTGCTATACTGCACCAGCTACTACCACACGATCGTAAAATCGCTCGAAGAGTCGAACGACTAACCAAGAAAATCTCAAAAAAGCAGAACTCCGTGGATTTTAATGAAACCTGTCTTAATAACAATTTGCCGCCAAACTATACGTATATATATATATATATATATATATATGAGAGATATATCATAAAATGAAATATGGTGGAGACAATTAAACACAGAAAGAAATTTACCGGTTTCGTTCGGATCAACGAACGTCTTCAGAAAGTGAAGACATTCGTTGATCCGAACTAAACTGGCAAATCTCTCTTTTGAATTATTTCTTCATGTGTTTAATTGTTTTTCCTTTTCTCTTTATATATATATATATATATATATATATACTACCTAGCTCTACTCACGTTGTGAGCACTGTTGAAGTAAATACTGAAAATCGATACATAAAATATCATATCTCCTTATAACATTTCATGTGGACACATAAAATAATATATATATAAGAAAATCTAAAATTATTTTCTTTAGATAAAAAATAAATGTAAAAAAAAATTTTTTTTAAATAAAAATTTTAAAAAACATAAAATTCCGCAGCCATAAAAAAAAAAAACACTTCGTACTGAAATTTGGATTTCATCTTTAAACCAGAAAAGTTTTGTTATTTTTTTAATTTTTTTTTTTTTTGTTTAAGCATTTTCGTAAAATACGAAATAAAAATGGCTGCGGATTAAGTTTAGATTCTGGATGGAGTTTTTTTTTTTAATTTGGAGAAACAAAACAAAACAAAATGTCGTCGAAAAAAAAAAACAGATATCAAAATGTATCCATTCAATCTGTGCATTTAGCGACAAAAACGTAACAAAAAATGCTATTTTAAACTTAAGCGCAACAAAGAACAATAAAGGAATTGAACCATGAAACACTGTTGAGTATCATTTATGATCAATTTAGCTGCATTACACATGGTAGAAAAACAAAGATCGCAGACGAGCTATTTAAACCGTAAGTCTGACAGATGGAGTATTTTATAAAGCTCCACGGACATGTAAAAATGCTATTTCTGACAAAAGTGTGACGGACCGATGGACAGAGCCTCTTATGGACGCATCTCAAAAAACAGAATAAAATCATGAATTATTTAAATTTGGTTTAGAAAATATTGTCATCGTTTTAATGTTGTCATTTTTCTTTTTCTTTTCTTTTTCTGTCCATTTTTTTTATTTTTTATTTTACAAAAATCTAAAATTATTTCCATAAATCTATCATAATTCTCATCTTCATTTTTGTACCATAAATTGTTTAATAAAAAAGGAAAAATAAAAAAAAAACATGTAAAAAATGTTGTAGATTTTTTTTTAAAACTGATTTTCGTTTTGTTTTTTTTTTTAATTAAAAAATTTTTTTTTTTAATTTATTTTATACGAATGAGTCACCACCGAGGTCATCCCTATAACAGGCCTAAAGACCTAATATTTGCAACTTTTTAATGGAGGCAAGATTTTTTCTCCGTCAGCTGAGCTGACACTTCACATGGTTTTTGCTCCGAGAAAATGTCATTCGGAAAGGGGATTCTTACCCATCAAATTTTTTCAGCTGAGATTCTGTATGTCATAAATTACAGTTTGTGAATTGGGGTGACGGTGCGGAGAGACCGAAAGGATGGGGTGACGGTGCGGAGAGACCGAGTGGATGGGGTGACGGTGCATAGAGATCGAGAGGATGGGGTGATGGTGCAGAGAGACCGAGAAATAAGCGGCCATGACTAGCATATGCCCGCTGCAAGAAAACAGTGGCCGCATGTGGGCGCAAACCTAGAACTGTTGGAGACCGAGAGGATGGGGTGACGGTGCATAGAGATCGAGAGGATGGGGTGATGGTGCAGAGAGACCGAGAAATAAGCGGCCATGACTAGCATATGCCCGCTGCAAGAAAACAGTGGCCGCATGTGGGCGCAAACCTAGAACTGTTGGATTACGAGGTGAGGGTCGTGATTATGCAAAATAAGCGCTGTTAGCAGTCCAAAATGGCTAAATAAAAGGAGTGAGTTTTGCTCGAAGATTAGTTTTGGACGCCATGTCGTTCGCGTGTTGTCGGTGCAGAAAGGAGAACTGCTACTGCTGACACTAAGCGTGAACGTCGTCACTGTTGTTGGGGAAAGGAAGAAAAAAATAATCCAGCACCCCACGTGAATACTGAGAGCTTGCGTTCTGCGTGTTCTTTCAACTCTAAATACTTTACGTGACTGAAATAGGAATTAATTAGCCAAACACATGTTTAATGAGTATATTCTAAAAAGCCAAAATTTAATTCTACTGAGAATTATTTTTTCACCGTTATTAATTTGATACTATATTCAGATTTCGAAGGGTCACAAAGTGATTCATACTTTTCCTTTCTTACTTATTTTTTATTGAAAAAAAATTAAAATGGCTGATTTGTGTTGTAAAAATTTTGATACTACACTATATTCAGATTTCGAAGGGTCACAAAGTAATTCATACTTTTCCTTTTTTACTTATTTTTTATTGAAAAAAAATTAAAATGGCTGATTTGTGTTGTAAAAATTTTGATACTACACTATATTCAGATTTCGAAGGGTCACAAAGTAATTCATACTTTTCCTTTTTTACTTATTTTTTACTGAAAAAAATTAAAATGGCTGATTTGTGTTGTAAAAATTAAGAAAAAAAAACGATTGAATTTGAAATTGAAATTTTTTTTTAAATGGCAGCTATTTTTGTAAAAAATTACAGTGGGGGATCATACTGTTTTAATTTCTTAAGCAAAATATTAACTTAGATAGTTTTACATTAGTGTTGGGACGATTAATTGGAATCGGGAATCGGAAAAATCGAAACATTTTTTGGGTATCGGAATGGGAAAAATTTTAGAAGAATTTCAGATTCCAAAAATGATTGAAATCTTTGGTTGTTGTTTAAAACTAAATTTTCTATTGCTGGGACTAATGATAAATAGTTATTGATTTTAAAACTACCGGTAAAAACTAAAATTTATATATCATAATAACAAATTTATATAAACTGGCCCGGTAAAAATAGCACATGTAAAAATGGCACGAGTTGATAGATAAGAAAAAAATGGCACAAGTGAAAAATATAGATGAAAATCTTGGATAAAATACATAAAATGGATAACATTAAGAAGTTTGTCAACTTAAAAAAGAAATGACGACTTTTCGCTAAATCCCCGTCCTCAAAATAAAATTCTACCTTTTTAGGCGATTTTAGAATTGTATCAGAATCGGGAAAAATAAAAAAAATTTAAAAATAATGTATAAGTCACATATACACAGACACATGCCATAATAACTCTAATAATATAAGGGAGATAAGTCATACACAGAAACATCGAAGTGGTCATAGACTGTTATAAGTATAGAGTCGAAAAGATAAGAGAAAAATACTCAAATAATGTAAGGAAGATAAGTCATATTTTAAGCTGCAAAAATTTATCTTCCTTACCCTAGGAGAAATCTCGAATCCTTAATCCATGGATTTTCAAAGAAATTCTTTTTTTCAAACTTTTGATGAATTAATAAAATTTGTAATTTTTCCAACTTTTATTTTCATCATTCTATTTATTGATTTATTGCTCTATCCAGTATATTGAGCTTTCCATTATCACAATAGATCATTATTTAAAGATACAGCATTTATCTTTAAATTTTCATTCATTCTCGCCGCTCGCTGAAGTCCTGGTGGGAAGTGAGAAAGAAAATATGGCATCTTGGCAGCACGACGCTCAACATCTGACTGTTCATAAGTGTGCGCAAAACGGTTTGGGAAGAAATGCCATCCTGCACAAGTGTTCAGGCCAAACAACGCACCAATCACTCCGCGAGTGAGAACATGCAAGTGCAAAAGAAAATAGATCGTAACTGCTACAATACTATTATCACCTTTTCAGTTTTTATTGTTTTATTATTACAATAATTATCTCAATAAAATAAAAATTAAAGATAATGTATGTCACGTATACACAGACACAGAAACACGCCATAATAACTCAAATAATGTAAGGGAGATAAGTCACATTTTAAGCTGCAAATATTTATCTTCCTTACCCTATTTGAGTCATGATTTAAAATTGTCACCATTGTAACAAGCTTCCTAACCGGAATAATTTATTTTTCAAACAAATTGAACCAAAAGGCATTTTGCTATTCTAAAGAACATGCTGGGTAGCAGAAAAGGGCAAAGTGGCTAGACAAAATCAAATATCGATGTGTCATAACTTTATATATTAGATCATATATTTAGTTTATTTTTAAATGGACCAAGAATCAGCATAATTTTTTAGAGAGTATAAAACGCATGTTAACCATGTATTAATCACTCCGCGAGTGGGAATATGCAAATGCCAAAAGATAATAGATCGTATGTATGTAACTGCTACACCCTGTTTTTTAGAAAATTTATCAAACTAATCAGTCATAATCTTTTTTAAGGGTTTCTTTTCATATTGACAGCATTGTTTATTTAAGAAATATCATTTTCCCCTTTTTCTTTTAGTTAAAAAAAAAACGTGGTTTTGAAAAAATCGATTTATTGAAGAAAAGTTGTCTCGTCGGGTTGTTTAAAATCTGAATTTTATTTCTTAGAATGTATGTACTAGATATTTTCTAAGCACCTTTTTATTTTGACAGCGTTGTTTGGAAGGTGTGAGTTTGGGTAGGGGCACCCCATGAATGGTAAAGTTTTCAAAAAACATGATGTGCCCATATTACTCACCGTGTTGCCTAGAATATATATTCCAAAATTCATAATGATCCGTTCATTCCTATGCAACAATATATATAACATATACACATACCTAACTTTATATATATATATATATATATATGCATCCCCTAAATATTAAAATTGACAAAAATTAATAATGTGCTAATATTACTCACCGTGTTGCCTAGAATATATATTCCAAAATTCATAATGATCGCTTCACCAGTTTAGGAGTTTATCCTGTACAACAACAAAAAATATATATAAACATATACACATACCTAACTTTATAAATATGCACCCCCTAAATGTTAAAATAATGTGCCCATGTTACTCACCGTGTTACCTAGAATATATATTCCGAAATTCATAATGATCGGTTCATTATTTTAGATGATTATTCTGTCTCAAATCTCTGAGTGCACTACCATGAGGGTATAAAAGGGAGGAGTTTTTGTAACTCCCCAATCGCAATGACGATCGATTGCCAGCGACAAGAACACCAGCAGTTTAACGATCCTGTTTCCCAGAGCCTGACGACGACAGTCAGCATCAACAGCAGCTCTCTTTCTTGTATGCTATCAACATCATCATCATCATCACCTCGTCTGATGGACAAGTCATCATCATCAGCATCAGCTCTCTTTCTTGTATGCTATCATCATCATCATCATCATCTCGTCTGATGGACAAGTCATCAGCATCAGCATCAGCTTTCTTTCTTGTATGCTATCATCATCATCATCATCATCATCATCTCGTCTGATAGACAAGTCATCAGCATCAGCATCAGCTCTCTTTCTTGTATGCCATCATCATCATCATCATCATCTCGTCTGATGGACAAGTCATCATCATCAGCATCAGCTCTCTTTCTTGTATGCTATCATCATCATCATCATCATCATCATCTCGTCTGATGGACAAGTCATCAGCATCAGCATCAGCTCTCTTTCTTGTATGCTATCATCATCATCATCATCATCATCATCATCTCGTCTGATGGACAAGTCATCATCATTAACATCAGCTCTCTTTCTTGTATGCTATCATCATCATCATCATCATCATCATCTCGTCTGATGGACAAGTCATCAGCATCAGCATCAGCTCTCTTTCTTGTATGCTATCATCATCATCATCATCATCATCTCGTCTGATGGACAAGTCATCATCATCAGCATCAGCTCTCTTTCTTGTATGCTATCATCATCATCATCATCATCATCATCTCGTCTGATGGACAAGTCATCAGCATCAGCATCAGCTCTCTTTCTTGTATGCTATCATCATCATCATCATCTCGTCTGATGGACGAGTCATCATCATTAACATCAGCTCTCTTTCTTGTATGCTATCATCATCATCATCATCATCATCATCATCATCATCATCTCGTCTGATGGACAAGTCATCATCATCAGCATCAGCTCTCTTTCTTGTATGCTATCATCATCATCATCATCATCATCATCATCTCGTCTGATGGACAAGTCATCAGCATCAGCATCAGCTCTCTTTCTTGTATGCTATCATCATCATCATCATCTCGTCTGATGGACAAGTCATCATCATTAACATCAGCTCTCTTTCTTGTATGCTATCATCATCATCATCATCATCATCATCACCTCGTCTGATAAACAAGTCATCAGCATCAGCATCAGCTCTCTTTCTTGTATGCTATCATCATCATCATCATCACCTCGTCTGATGGACAAGTCATCATCATCAGCATCAGCTCTCTTGTATGCTATCATCATCACTTCGTCCGCACGAACATTTTTCAGTACTACTCCAGAGTTTGCGCCTAATTTCCGTGACTGCTCGGCCGCATCGATCCGACAGGTCGCGGAGGCGTCCGAGACCTGCCAAGTCGAAAACGACGCTGTCGAGACGAAAACGACGCTGTATAAACAAAACCGAAAAATGCGTGCAAAAAAAAATGGAAGGTTGGCAGACGACAATATAAGAAGATGAATATACGGAAAGAAAAAAAATGTATATTTTTATTAAAAAAAAATGAAAGAAATGAACAAACCCATCGCTGAAGAACTATAAATAAACTTTTTTTTTAATTGTTTTCGTGGGCAAAATGAAACATTTTTATGTTTTTTTTTGTATGTGTTTCGTGTTATGTAAAGCAAAAAAGTCAATTTTATAATTAGGCAAGTTCTTTTTATATATTTTTTTTTTTGGGGGGGGGGGGGGAATTACGTATATTTTCTCGTAGATGTTCAGGGTTTACTACTACTTTTATTGCCGCTTGTTTTGTTAGGCTGAGCAAAAGACTGTTATACGCCCTCCAGCAATCAGATACTACCGTGGTCCCAGGTACTGGCTTGATTATTGGAAGAGTTAGGGTTTCGGCATTCCTGTTAGGCACTGTCACCAGGAAACCCCTCCTTCTCTGCGGGGTCGTATCACCCCCCCCCCCCCCCACCTCCTTCTCAGCGGGGTCGTATACCCCCCCCCCCCCCCCGAAGACCCAGAGCTGCTGGAGAAAACACGGCCAGCATGGTTTTTTTTTTCCGGCGGTTGAATAGAGACTCGTCTATTTCCACTGCATGCCCTGGGCTTCCGAGTCGCCGGTTATGGTTGCGCAACAGACATTTTTTTTTTTTGTCCAGTTTTGTTTATAACCTCGTTTTCGACTCGGCAGGTCTCGGACGCTTCCGTGAGCTGTCGGATCGATGCTGCCGAGCAGTCACGGAAATTAGGCGCAAACCCTGGAGTAGTACCAACAAGTCATCATAAGCAGCAGCAGCTCTCTTTCTTGTATGCTATTATCATCATCACCTCGTCCGCACGGACAAGTCATCATCATCATCATCATCATGAGCAGCAGCTTCCAGTCTAACCACAGCACAGCCTCAGCATTACCCCCTAAAGTCCAACCCTTCGTCAGCGTGGTAGAGGAGGTGGCAATGTGGTAGTGACAGAGCTATGCCGTCTGGAACTCCAGTTTCTGTCAAGGCTACCAAAGGTGGACAGCGCTGATACAAAGACCACAAAAGAGCTCAGGAGGAGTCGGCATCAGAATCCGTCATCCTCTGGTCGTTTCGGCCTCCGCATGTGACAAGCAAAGATGTCTCAGGCACGTGACGGCAAATTATTAGAGTGAAAGTGTCAAACCTTCCTCGACTTCACATGCATTTGCTGAGTCTTGCTGCTCTCTGTCACAGTGGGAGTAAAACCCCGTAATCTTGCGAATTAAAAGAATAACTGCGACGAACAAGGAGGACTTCATGCAGACCAGGCAACCATGAGGCACGATCTTTGTGAGCTCTACGCAGAAGTCCGACTCGCTGAACAACAACACGTCTGTTTCGAGCAAAAAGACTAACACCGTTTGCTTTATAACAAACACCGCTGCATGAATTATCATCATTATACACTACGACGAGCCAACCCTCAATCAACTTCAAGACGACTGGCGAACTTCCAATACTGCCATCGTCTACCTGTTCCTATCTACAACTAGCAGCAGTTTCCGATCCTGCCCGCAGCACTATCAGCATCATCTACTTCAATACATTTCCCCTAGAGACTTATTTATTCATATACTAGCAGACCCGACCCGGCGTTGCTCGGGATTGAATGAGGATCACACTATGCTCATAACACCATGCTACTTTCTTTGTTTGTACTGCCACTCCCTATTCTCCCCGTTTCGCCTCCTAATATTGTCGGAAGAAGCTGAAATGTTGGAAAACTCTCTGAATTAGTGTCTTATACATATGGTTTAAATTTCATGAAAAAATCATATATTTGAAGTTTTAAAGGAGATGGATACTGGTGACAACAAGCTGGAAGTAGTGACAGACTTTTGTTATCTTGGAGATGTGCTGTCATCAGGTGGAGGCTGTGAACTCGCGGCAGCTACACGTTGCAAGTGTGCCTGGAAAAAGTTTAGAGAGCTGCTACCAATCCTGACAAACAAATACCTGCCAACAACTACGAGAGGTCTTGTATACTCCTCATGTGTCAGAAGTGTGCTGTTGTATGGCTCAGAAACTTGGGCTGTCTCTGCTGGCATACTAAGGAAGCTGCACCGTAATGACAGGGCAATGGTCAGATGGATCTGTTTGGTGAGGCCTGAACAGTACGTTTCTTTTGAATCCCTGCTCTCACAGGTCGACTTGAAAAGCCTTGCGGACATCATGCGAAAGAACAGACTGCGTTGGTTGGGTCACATTGAGCGTAGCGATGGCTGGATTGCTAAAGTCCGACAGTTGAATGTGCCAACAGAGAACATCACCACTGGCAGACCCAAGTTGACTTGGGAGGACGTAGTCAAACGTGATAGGAAGGCCATGGGTATGGATTCCATCAAGCCTTGCCAAAGACAGGAGTGGAGAGGAAGACTTAGATTTCGAGACTAGACAATCAGGCCACACCCTCATCAGAGGATTAATTGTGGCCTGATTCAACAAATAAACCGGTTGTTGATGATGATGATGATGATGATGATGATGATGATGATTCTGTCCAAATGGGTCACTTAGAGGTTGGGGCACGTAGATATTCGGCACATAGAGGATAACAGAGATTCAGAAACACTTCCATTGTTTTCTTCGGTAAATTTTACATAAGAATACACTTTTATATTTTATGTAGATTCTCTAACCTTTCTTTCTATAGGGAACACACAAACATCACACACACACAGACATTGAATTTTATATATGGAGAAGACGAAATAAAACATTTTTTTTGTTTTACATCCGTGCTGTCTCCTTTTTGTTATTGATTACCATTGGAGCACAGGGTGGAGCAGGTGCTAGTGTAATTGCAAGAATTAAGAGCGGATGGAGTATTTGGTTTGGTTGATTTGTTTTACGGCATATCAACCCTTTTCGGGTTATCTAATGCCGAATCTGGTCATTTTGTAAAAGTTTTTATGCTTCAAGTTCTTTATGTCTTCAAATATTTATTTGGTGTTTTTGGTTTTATTGTTTCGTAGAAGAAGAAAATTGTTGTTTTTTTTTTTGTTTTTGGCTTTGCAGAACATGATTGAGTTTTGCAAAGGGAAAAGGAAAAAAAAACAATTACATCAATGTTTGGTGCATTTTAGGTCAGGAAGCCGGTATATTCAGACAACCTGCTATGAGAGCACCAGCATGGATGGAGTAAGTTCAGGGAACTTCTGCCATTACTAACCAGCAGAGTGTCACCATTGTCGACCAAGGGAAGAGTGAATCATGCATGTGTTCGTAGTGTGATGTTGTATGAAGGTGAAACCTGGTGAGTGAGGGTTGAGGACATGCGTTGCATGGAGAGAAATTATATGAGAATGATACGATGGGTGTGTACTGTGAGTCTTAAAGACAGACTTAGTTCTGATGACCTCAGAGGGAGATTAAATCTGGACAGTATAGGGAGATGTGTGCAGAACAGGAGACTTTGATGGTATGGTCACGTTGAAAGAAAGTTTTTGAGTTAGTAGATATAGAAGGCCAAGGAAAACGTTTTAGTGCTACCAGATCAGGCTGTCTGAAGATATTGGCTTCTTGACCCAAAATGCACCAAACATTGATGTTTTATTGTTTTTTTTTCTCTTTTCAAACTCAATGTTCTGCAAAATCCAAAACAAAAATCAATTTACTTACCTCCCCCCCCCCCTTCACCAAACACTTTGAATAAATATTTGAAGATATAAAGACCGTGAAGCACCAAATCTTTTACCAAAATGATCGGATTCGGAATTAAATAACCCGAAAAGGGGTTGATATGCCGTAAAACAAAACACCGAAACCAAACACCATGTAGAAATTGAAATGTAATGTGAACACACACCCTGCTGCATGACTCTCCAGTGAGGATGTCCCCCCCCCCCTATAAACCTGGCCCTATGAGTCTCAATGGCAATATGCCTTGTTCCTATTTACTTGCCTCCCCATGAGGGCAGAGTTAAACACAAGGTCGGTTTTTTAAAATCCAGCTCCCCCCAAAATGGACAACTCTGAATTGGAAAAAAAAAAATTAATTGCCTCAGTCTAAAAGTGTAGTATCAGAACAGATACTACACTTTGCTCCGAGCCAAAAGGTCAAAGATAGCTATTTTGGGGTGCATGTGTGTGTAATATATATATATATATATATATAACGGCGAGGAATACGGACGTTTTGGGACATTTTTGGGAGGGTAGAATGAGATTAAACAAATATAAAAACGAGAGAAAACGATTTAAAAAAAAAAAATGAATGAATGTACTAAGCCGGCTTTCGTCCACACTCATCAGAGTATTAACGTGGAAGTAATTAAATACGACTAAAACCTTAAAAATTATAATGAAAACTGGTGACAAGTTTGGGAGAAAAAAAAAAAAGAAAAAAAAATTATGAAAAAAAAAAGGAGTGGCTTTTAGGACTTAATGTGATCAACTTGTGACCCTCCTCCCCATATTTTCTTTTTCATATTTTTTTTTCTCCAGCGGCTGGAATAATAAGAGGCTGACCGCTAATACCAAGATGAAGGTGTATCGGACCTGAGTGCTCATCACACTGCTCTACGGCAGTAAATCTTCGACCCTCTACTCTCGCCAAAAGAACAGACTCAACACCTTCCACCTACGCAACCTCAGGAGAATCGTCGGAATCACCTGGGAGGACCACATCTCAAATAAGACCGTCCTTTATCAGGCGGACATCCCGAGCATGTTTGCTCTGCTTACCCGACGACGACTCCGGTGGCTTGGTCGTGCCAATGGATGATGGGAGGATCCCGAAGGATATTCTTTATGACGAGCTCAAAACCGGCTCCAGATTAACACGAAGACCTCTCCTACGCCACAAGTATGTCTGCAAGCGAGACATGAGGTTAGGTGGCATCGACCCAACAGGTTGGTAGTCCGTGGCTAAAGACCGCAGCCGCTGGAGAAGAGCTGTAAAGGCACGGATGTAAAACAAAAAATTGTTTTATTTCATCTTCTCCATATATAAAACTCAGTGTCTGTATGTATAGAAAGAAAGGTTATATATATATATATATATATATATATATATATATACATACACAACAAAATTGTTTTGTAGAATTTTCAAATTAATACTTACTAATAATTAATAAATTGTTTTTTTTTCCTTCTGAGGATAAGAGTAAAATCTTTGAAAATCCATGGATTAAGGACATTCTCATATTTTATTCCTTATTCAAACATTTGATGAAAACTTGTAAAGTATGTAACATTACTTTTGTTTCATTATTTCCTACACACATATTTGAGTTTGAATTACCTACTAGACACCATCCTCGAGTGTGTTCGGTCTCTCTGTACAAGGGTTTGTCAGGACAACCTGACATGAGGATACTTACCCTTACAAGTAAACCATGACCAAATATTCAAAATAACATAGTATTCGAAACCCAAATAAAGTCCCCTCAACACGGCTCTACAATGGCTAATACAGTGCACCTTCTCCTGGTGATATTAGCCTAATTAACACTCCACCAGACTAGATGAATTCTTGTCATGAAATCCGGTGAGACTAGTAGACCACAAGAAAGATATACTATAACATAGTTAACTGGTCAATTGGGGAAGAGAAAAATTAATGTTCTTAACTTCGTTACTAATTCAACGTTCGAGAGGTAAACGAGAACTTTAATGGAATATTCAAATATCTATGTATCTCATATAGATATCAAGTGTTAGCCCCAGAAAGTGACTCCTTGATTTCTGAGAACTTCGACTGAAGTAAAAAATATATATATATATATATATATATATATATACAGACAGACATATATATATATATATATATATATATATAACAAAAATAAAATAAAAAAATGGCCACAGATGAAAAAGTGAGTAATCAATTTAAACGTGAGGCTGGTTTATTTGCCAGTTTTTCTCCAATTTTAACTCACATTAAATAATAAAAAAAAATTTTTAAATAAAAAATTTAAAAAAATCACACATAAAAAGTGAAAATCTTTATTTTAAAAATAATTATAGACACAAAAATCAAGGGAGATTACTCTGTACTCGCCTTGAAGGATACACATTTTTTTTTTAATATTTACAGTAGGTTATTTTTTTTGTACATCTTGTTAAGAAAAAAAGTGACAGTTTTCAATAAATTTGATTTTAAAAAAAAATATGAATATAAATAAAGCATGTAGATTCAGATTAAAGATCACAACTTTGGTATTTTTTTTTTTTTTCTGCAAAAAAATTACATTAGTTTAATTATTTGGAGCCCAATTTTTTTATTTATTTTTTTGCAAAAAAATTACATTAGTTTAATTATTTGGAGACCAATTTTTTTTATTTTATTTTTTTAAAGTCAAAAGTACTTAAATCAGGTAAGCAACTGTCAAGGATGCATTTTTGGTAAATTGAGGGGAAAAAAAAAAAAAAAAAAAAAAAAAAAAATGGAAATTTTTATTTGGATGGAATTTTAAGCAGTCTGGAAGGGGAGGAGGGCATTACAGAGTTTTCCGATGATCACCAATATCCGGACCATGTAAACAAGTATCAACAATATTTTGCGAACAAAAACTCACAAATAGTCCGCAATATTTTTTATAAGAATTGATCATTCGGATTACTCAAACTACTACCCTCATCTTGGTTCTTATTTCCACATTTCGGCCGACATAACCTCCAACTATCTTTCAGTGCATCTTCTCAAACTTGGGGATCTATACAGAATTTTACTTAATCCACAGGGGTAGATTATTGTCATGCAATAGGCGGTTGCATGTTTGAAATGCATGCGCATAACAGACCGTCTGCAATCGAGAAATATTTAACTAAGAGAAAAGCGACAATACAGGTAATGTGTCTAATCTGGAGTTTGGCCACCCAGAATTCAATTTGTCCAATAATGTTTCTACAGATACGAGATGACCCACTCAGAGTCTTCCAAATTTAATGGCTGTTTAAATACAGACCCCTGGGCAGTAGTATTTTTCTTTAGTTTTTTTTTTTTTAATATGTATGTTTTAAGGCTGGCCATTATCTCAAGTGGTCTTTCTGGGGGGGGGGGGGGTCGTCTCAGTGATATTTATATATGTTCCAGCTGTGGGATAGAGTTGGCCTCTTTAAGTGTCTGGCAGTCAGTTGTTTTTCTGGGGATCTCACAGACAGTTGGGTTTGTGTGCCTCTCAGATAGAGATGGGTCTTTGGGTTCTGAGCTATTGGTTTTGTGTTTTTGATTGGGTCGAACTAAGGATTCTCATTTTCAAGTCTGTTGTTCAGTAGAAGAAAACGAGTATCATTGTAACCCCCCCCCCCCCAAAAAAAACCCTAAAATAAAAATTTAAGGAAGTGAGATAAGTAAATAGCAATAGAGAGGCCAGCGATCCATTGAACTTCTCCGACAGGATGGCTTCGTAAAGCAAGGGATGCACGATCCCCGGTCTCACCTTTCCTGAACCAGAATTGTTCGAGTCCCGTGACCAGAAATGCAAGATGACTGGAAACAATATCAGGATAAGCAAAGAGTTGGTGCTTTCACAGATAAGGACCCATGCTAACTTTGACCCTAATCCTAACAACGGGGGTCAAAGTTAACGTGGGTTCTAATCTGTGAAAGCACCCAAAAGAGCCTTTCACACATTAAACAGCTGGTATTCCCAAACTGTCAACATAATTACGCCGTTTATTGAATAAAGATACCAGCCTTCAGTTTAGAAATACTAACTCATCACGGGAACATTCTTTTTTAGTACGACTATTTAAATATAACAAATTAAATACACTCAGTAGAAAGAATATTTCAAATTTTATTATAAATACTTTTAACAGATTTGTATCATTGATAAAAAAATGTTTGATTAAATATCAATTGACAATAAAAAAAAAATTTTTTTTTAAAAAGGTTCTTCTCCATGGTTACATCTAGATCGAATATGAATGTCAAAATATTTTTTTTTTTTAATTAAAAATAACAAAATTTTAAAAAGCTGAGAAACTTTTATGATGTACTTACTTGTACTTACCGGCAACCAAAAATGATGGAGATTCATCCAGTAGTTTCGTTTATAAAATAAATTCAACTTTAAGTCGTACGCAGAATATCACTGCCATTATCAGCATTATTACGAAAGTCAATGATAATTCAAACTTTTAGGAGAAAAATCAAACGTTAAAAAAAAAAAAAAAAAAATTAAACGTTTAGAAAAAATTTTTTTTATCTCCCTTGAATATCATAATGGTGGCGATATTCCACGTACGACTTAAAGTTGAATTTATTATTTATTAAAACAAAACTACTGGATAAATTTCTGCAATTTTTGGTGAACTGTATTTATTTTTCCCTCACAAGTAAGTACATAAAGGTTTGATATTTTTTTTTTTTACATTCATATTAAATCTAAGTAACCACCGAGAAGCAACAAAATAAATAAAAAATTAACAAAAACAATGAAGTTTAAAAAATTACAAATTGTATAAAGCAAGACTTTTTTTTTTTAGAAAACTCATTTAAAGCAGAGTTACTTCCCTTTACACAAACCTTCGTTGGGAAAATGAATTGAAATAACATCCGAAGCTAATTTAGAATTTGTGATATAAACAATTAAAATCTATTATATTCATCTGTATCTATACAAAGTGCGGACGATATTCGTTCGCAATTTTTATTGGTACTTCTTTCGTTTCACAATGACATGAAAATATTTAAAGAATAAATGTATAAACTTTGGTATGTACTTACGTGGTAGCTGAGAATAAGATTGTACAGAAAAAATTATGCAAATTCAGCCAGTATTTATTAAATTATAAGAAAAAGAAAGAAAAAAACGATTTTACGTATCGCTAGACATTTTGTAGCCAGTTCAGCTTACTGATTAGGCAAGAGAGATAACTTGGTGACCCATGATAAAATCTGGCAATTAATAGATACAATATGGCGGTCAACCGATAAAAACGTTTTTTTATTTTTAATTTAAAAAATATTGGATGAATTTTTGGTGTACAGTCTTCTTTTCAATTACCACGTAAGTACATAACAAAGTTTATACATTTCTTTAGCTATTTGTTTTTTTTTTTTTTTAAAGAGACCGTAACATGTCATTGTGAAACTAAAGAAGCACCTTTTTATTTACTAATTTTATTTTTTTAATTATATTATATATATATATTTAACTTTTGTCATTCTTATATGAAAACAGTGACTATATTTCCATTCTTTGTTTTTCAAAATAATTGATTATGAACAATTTTGAATCGGCGTATTTATGCAGGAGACACGTAGATCTCTTTGGAATCCGTGTTAGGACAAATGAGGAGATTTGGTAGAAATGGTCAGAAAGGAATTGAAAGATTTAGGATTCAACTACGAGACGACATCAGAAAGAAAAACGCATTATCGACAATCTGACGCCCTCGGAAGACCGGAGTTCACCAAAAATGAAGACAGCAAGAATCTCAGGCTGATGGCTACGTCCGCACACATGAAGTCATTCTTTGATAAGAAAGTCATCTAACTCCCCTACCACCATCATGAATTGTTTTAAGTCTTGGCCTTCACAGAAAACTTAACACTTTCAGTTTTCAGAGAGAACTGTCAGAAGAGGGAAAGACAAGACAGAGAAAGAAAGAGAAATAAAAACAGGAAAAAACAAGAGAGGAAAAGAGAAAGAAAATCCAGCCAAATAGTGAAGAAAAAATAAGGAGGTAAAGCCCTAGCGATTTGACAGAAATAAATTTAAGAAAAAAAAGAAAATAAAAGCAGAGAACTTACATCCAAGAGTATCTTTAGAGATTCATGCGTAAATCCACCTTTTCTGAGTAAAGAACCCCCCCCCCCAGAACTCGCATCCCTGTAGACAGTAATCTTGCAAACAATATATAATTATTTTTTATTTATATAGACATGTACATAATCCGAGACACTGGCATGTCGATGTTATCGATCAACAGCTGTTAGAAACTGAGATCTCATCAGGCAGAAAGAAAATCCGATTCTTTCCGCCTGATGAGATCTCAGTTTCTAACAGCTGTTGATAGATAACATCAACATGCCAGTGTCGCGGATTACGTACATGTCTGTAAAAAAAAAAAAATTTTTTTTAAAATAAAAGCTCTATTTAATAGAGCATTCTTTATAAGGCCGGTTGAAATTCTTTGGATTTTTATCTTGTAGATGTTTACTTGGATATATATATATATATATATATATATATATGCTTCCTATTTTAAAAGGATTTCTATCAATCTTTCAAAACTTAATGTACAGGGTGTTATCGAAGTTTAGAACTTTTTTTATAAATGGGGGTTTATCAGCATTTTAATAATGTTCAACAATATTTGTATGAATTAAGTAAACGGATGTTTTTTTTTTTCTTTTAAATAAAACGGATGGACGATTATCTCTCTTGGTTAGATATTATGATGTCTGTAAAAGCATTCGTATTTCTATTTGTAGAGATGTTTTATCTTTTTCCATAAGGACCCACTGCTTTTAGGAATATATAACGTCTACATGAATTTTCTTTTCAAAAGCTTCAAAAAGAATTTGACATTCAGTGTTGAAAAAGTAGGAATAAAAAAGTATCCAAGCAATTTTTTTAAAAATTGCTTTTATTTATATTTAGATTAATAATTTTATCTCTCCTTATTTTCAGATAAAACGTTTCTTGAAATTAAGTCTAAGAACCAGTGCTATTTTTTTGGCCAAGATGAAATTTACCGCCTACAATTTCAAGAAAGAACGGACTGCCAGTCGTTTTATTATCTGAAGTTATTGGCAAGTGAACTATTACTGATAGTGTCGTTCAGATTTTTTTTTTGTTTAAAATCTGGTGATACAAGATTTGAGGACGAGTCAGAAAGAGGTCGGGCCATCAGACTTTTACAACCAAAATCTGATTTGGGGGGGGGGGAGAGTCCGTGGCCGACATCAAAGCATGGACTAATAGACCTTCAGCAGGAGATGTCATCGAAGTGGGCAGTGAATATAGCACAAAATAAATATAAGAACTCATTTTAAGTGTTACTTTTTTTTTTTTTATTATTATAACATTTGTTTAATAAATTATGCATCACATTAATATTTGAAATAGACATTTAATAGTGTTATGAAACTAGTTAAAAGTCGAAAAGCAGAAGAAGGCTGGAGGGGCACAAGGCCAAGATGTTATTGGGAAGACAAAAAAAAAACATGAAAAGAAAAAAAGATAAAGAGGGAGGAAGAAATGAATAAAATAGAGCCAAATTGGGGGAGGGGGGGTGCAAAACGATTTGACCATTTTTTTTTTTTTTTTTAAATATTAAATGAAAAAATTTCACTTTTTCTGTATAAAAAAAAAATTAACTAAAAAGTGGAAAACTCACATCCCTGATTAACAAATCTTAATTTCTTTTAAAGTTTTTTTTTTTAATTTAATTTTTAGAGAAATAATTTGTGCCATAGAAAAACAGATCGATGAGACAGAAAACATTACACACCCTAACACGAAACATTGCATTTTCATAATCTTATAAAAAAAAAATTAAAAAAAAAAAAAAAAAAGTCACAAGAGCTCTTATGTAGCAGACAACGTTGGTTTACGTGATTTCAGATTTCAACGTCAAAATGTTTGAAACTGCTTTTTTTTTTGCCGTAGATAGAAAAAAACGTTAACCAAAAAAAAAAAAAAGTTACAATTTGACAATTGATGATAAGGAGAAAAGGAACTCGAGATGATTGAAATGTTCGCTTAACAATTGGATGTTAAAAGGGTTTTGATATATATATGAGTATCATTACAAAACCACATGATGAAAGAAAAAAAAAAAAGAAAAAAAAGTCAATTTATCGTCGGAATAATCCAATAGACTCTTACAAACTCGCATTTCGATAAACAAAATAAGTTTGTATTTTTCATTTTCTTTTAGCTATTCCATAGGATGGCGCCATGTTTGTCCATTTTTGAAGTACCACAACAAAGCATTTATTCATTTATTTATTAAGGTGCACAAAGCATCAGAATAGCGAGTGGTTTGTGTTGCCGTAGCGTAACATCGACAAATACGGCAACACATGTAATGTTACGAGCTCTTTACTATTGAGCACTATTATAAACAATAAAGATTCTAAAATTTGAAAAAAAAAAAAAAAAAAAAAAAAAAAAAAAATGTCTCCGCATCTCCCAAATATTCCTACCGCTATACATCTTTAAAAAAAACCTAATAAACGATCCAATACTGCAAATAACCTACAATACATAACCTTTCATGGCTTTAAATGACCTCACAGGATCGCTATGCTTTTAAAATCCAACCAACTAGATTTTAACCTGTGGATACAAACCTAACCTGGATTCATTCATTCATATATATATATATGATGAAAATTGAAAAAGGAAAACTACAAAATATTATTTATGTATTCATCAACGTTTCGTCTTTATTATAAAACTTCCTCAGGATGATTAAAGAAAAATAAACACAAGTACCAAATGCTTGAAACATGGTGGTGGCAGATGTGAGCTTAAAATTTAGGGCCGTTTATGAAAAAAATAAAAAATAAATTATGAGATACAAATAGACGGTGGGAAATTGAGTTGCCAGTAGAGGTGGCGGTTGGAGTTATAAGATCATTAGATCCAAAATTACCGTAATTTCTCTCCTCCTCCCCAATGATATAACTCCAACCGCCACCATCTCCCACTGCCACCATCTATTTGTATCTCATAAGTTATTTCTTTAATAAGCGGCCCCAAATTTTAAGCTCACACCCGCGACCACCTCTTGTTTTAAACATTTGGTACTTATATTTATTTTTTATCTTCAGACAATCATCCTGAGGAAGTCTTATAATAAAGACGAAACGTTAATGAATACGTAATATTTTCTTGTTTTCCTTTTTCAATTTCCATTCTTTATCATTATATATATATCATATATATAATATATATATCATATATATATATATATCGTGTGTGTGTGTGTGTGTGTGTGTGAAGAGTTTCAACGCCAACGCGATAAATCCAATCCGTTCAAATTGAGACATTAAATAATAGAATGACGAATCATGTAAAAATAGACTTTGAAAAAAAAAAATTTTTTTTAAATTGAACACGAAAATAAATTATGTCAGTATCAAATTATGTAAAACAAAATTTTGTGGTCAAGTCTTAAAATGCAATACTTTTTGTAGTGATAGCTTTGTAATTTTGAAAATGGCGTTTATCGTGTTTTGCATTCAAACTCGTATATCTCCAAACTTATCGCTATCCAAATCCACCAAAATCTTTTAAATTCATCCATTTTTATTTCTTTGTTTTTGAGACTCAAGTGAAATATTGCAGTTCAAAATAACAGGAAAACCTTAGAAAGATTTTCAATGAAAAATTTTAGTGTACGGAAAATAAGCGAGTAAAATTCAAAAAAATAAAATTAATTTACTATTTGGAGTCAACAAACTCTGAATGATAAGACTACATGGCGTCAACATATTAGAAGATAATCTTTTACTCCAGGCTAGCTTGATGTGAATGTCGTTCGCCGACTACGAATAGTACATTAATTTTTTTTTTTTTTTTTTTTTTTTAAATTCTACCTGATAATTTTTGGTGTACACTAATATTTTTCACTGATAAAGTATATCCATAAGCTTTTGTTATTTTATTTTGAACTGCCACAATTCACACGTATGTCCATAAAAATAAGCACCTTTTTTTTTTTTAAATGACAGACTGATTGTAATGCAAATATCATTAACAGCTTAATAGACGGTCGGAAATTATTTCTAATGATTTCAGCATTATTCCCAAACAATTATATATACAGACAAACTCCCTACGCTACGAACTCCCTACGCTACGAACTTCGTTCAGCAATTAAAAAAAGAAAATTATAAAGTTAATTTATATATTTCTATAAATAAATATATTTAAAGATATTTTTGTCAATACATTAACAAACTCTTTCTAAAGTCGCAGAAAGAAATACAGAACCATTTCTAACAGTTGCTTTAATAACTACGATATAGAAATGGTTCGTGCTATACAAAAAAAAAAAAAAAAAAAAAAAAATGGTCATTAAAAAAAATGGAACTGAACAAAATATCCAAATTTCGACAAAACATAAAAGACTCAATGAAATCATTGAACGGAAACGATTTTGAAAATAATGAGGAAATTCAATCATTTTAGTGCAGTGATATACATGCAGTATCTATTAACAATATTTTTTAATATTAGGCATTTAATGTTTATTTGAGTCGATCAATAGTCAATTTCTTAATAAATCCATTTTGTTCGCATATAGTTTCTTTAATTATTCTCATAAAATATTACTATAGTTGACCAAACCTGTACTCATTTTCTATATCTTTTAATGAAGAAAAAATGTTCACGGTCATCTAATTTATCCTACACGATGGCCAATCCTACGCTATGAACAGATGAAAAGTTCGTAGCGTAGGAGTTTAACTGTAACAAACCCTTATTTCGCTTGAACAGTATTGTCCCCCATCAGAAAGCAATCAAAAGTTCATAGCGTGGGAGGTTTACTGTATATCTATTCTCCTAATTTTAATCCGGCAAGGAAGATGTCTATAATTTTGGCCATGTATAAGTCATACTAATATATTATTTTGAGCATTCACGTATCATTCTTTCTCTTTTCTTACTTCGACCGTAGCCCTGGATATCTTTCATCAACTTACTGCTACATCCGCCGATAAACACTCATTTATTTGCTCGCTTCTTTATCACTAGACAATTTTATGTCAAAGGAAAAATATTCTTCCCATTTTCTATTTATTCTTTTGAACTATTATTTGCATTAGCGATTAATTCTTCAAGTGGTTTTAGACTTTCCTTTCAACGGATAAAAGCATCTATTAACATTTTTTTTTTTTTTTTTTTTAATTTTATTTAAACATTTTTTTTTTTTAATTTTAAATTTTATTTAAACATTTTTTTGTTTTTTTAAATTTTATTTAAACATTTTTTTTCAAAATCACCTTGCTACCTTCTGAAGAGAAGAATATTTTCTTTGAAAAATCTGAGATTTAAAAGACATTTGGACTCACTTCTGATGATTTTTTTGTTGAATGTTATGAAACTAAACTATTTATCAAGTATTCAAACAAGGAATATAAAGAATTTTTTCTTTTCCTTAATCCATGGATTTTCAAAAATAAACTCTACATCAGGAAAATAATCTTGAATTTCACCATCTGGACTATGGATTATAACTCCATGTTCATCTAATATCTGCTTCTTCTATCTTGAATATTTACATGAACAGATTATATTTTTCTACGCAAATTTCATTGAAGTTGCTTTTTTGCTCACAACGTTTTTATATTTTCAAATATATGCTAACCAGTAATACAATTTTTGATGATTTTTCCCCTCTGATGAAAGGAGCTTATTTTTAAAAATCTATGGATTAAAAGAAAAGAAAAAAAAAATGTTTATATTCCTTATTTGAATACTTGATGAATTCATAAATATTGTATTTTATCCAATTTTTATTTTCATCATTGATTTTCTTATAATGGCTCTAGCATACCGAACATTGATTTATCACGATAGAATATAAAGATATAATATTTATCTTTGTTTCATTTGTGTTTGTATATATATATATATATATATATATATATATATATATATATATATATAATAGAAATTGGTAGTTTGCTGGAAGCATTGCTGGGAGTAATAATAAGTTTTAAAAAGGTTGAAGGCAATGCGAAGTTCCGGATCGCCGTTTTTGTTCTTTACAACTTCCAGCGATCCGGAACTTCGCATTGCCTTCAACCTTTTTAAAACTTTTATTTTATATATATATATATATATCAGATTTATTGATTTTTGTCATTGATACGTTCATTCCTACAAAATGAACATTTTATTCTGAAGAGCAATTTTATTTTGTGCATGTTAAGAACATGGTGCATGTTAGAACAATAAAATTGGCGCATTTCAATATTGGGATTGAAATGCAAGGGAAATAACTAACTTAAAAAAGCGAATAATCATGAGTCTTTTTGGGAAGAGAATCTGGGATGTTGAAAACGGTGATTTTTTTTTGGGGGGGGGGGGAGATTTTTAACCGCCGATGAATTTTTTGTTTTGTTTTCAATAATAACAAAAAAAAAATTTCGCATTAGAATAACATTCTACGTAATTTCACTAAAAACAATGTTTATTTTAGATTGTTTTAAATCTATTTAGTTAAACAAATTGTTTTGTCTGTAATATTGTTTTCCTTTAAAAACTTTTTATATATAAAAGTTTACCTAATTTAATTTTTTTTTAATTTAAACTTTTTTATTTTTTATTTTATTTAATTTAAAAAAAAAATTTTTTTTTTTTTTATTTATTTTTTATTTTTTTACTACATAGCTGGTAAAGTGGTTTTTCCTAATTTTTGAGTCGAATAATGCTTTTCTAATAAAAAACAAAAACAAAGTTTTCCACATTTTTAAGTCAGCATACAAAAACAAAACAAAAAAACAATCGATGGCTAAAAAATCTCAAAGAAAGAAATCAGTTGTGTACGTTTTCAGCGTCTCAAATTCTTTTGCAAAGACATAATTCCTATGATTATTCGCTTTGTAAGTGTAGTTATCTCCCTTGCATTCCAATCCCAATATTTAAATGTAACATAAAATGTATGAGAAAAAAATGTATCCGGTCTGATTTATTTTCGTATAACCGCCATCATAAATATATATATATATATATATTTATTTATTTAGGTAGCAAGTCGTTATTCATGCAAGCGTTGTTAGATTACAATTGTCACGTTTGGTGATTTTATTTTTGTGATATTATCGATGCGTCGATCAAACTTTCTGGTCTCCAGTGGTAGCCGGTATATAATGTTTCCGAGTGTTCAATAATAACAACGTAGCTTTTAATACGGGTACTGACATATGAAACGTATTCCATAATTAAAAATAATGAAGTAATAAATGTACAAATAAAAAATAAATAAATAAAATATATAAAAAAATATAACTGAACAAAAGTAATAAATACACGAATAATAGACTCAACCACACCCCTTTCTTTTAACTCACTTTCGCCTCCTACCAAAAACCTTCAAGGAAACAAAAAAAACAAAAAACTCAAGCCTACTCCTGATGACGACCATGAAGGTCGAAAGCGCTCGAGTGATGGCTGAATCAAAGACACTCGGAAGCATCGGCTACCACTGGAGACCAAACAGCTTGCTCGACACCGAGAATATAAGAAAAAAAAAAAAATCTAAATCTAAAATATAATTTTTATCTATAGACATGTACAAAAAGTCGCTACACTGGCATGTCGATGTTATCGATCAATAGTTATTAGTAAGAGATCAGACTTTTCTCCGCCGCCTGATGAGATCTTAGTTTCTAATAACTATTGATCGATAACATCGACCTGCCAGTGTAGCGGCTTTTTATACATGTCTGTATGAATAAAAAATACTTATATAATAGCTCTATTTACTATTGAACACTTTTTTATAAGCCCGGTTGAAATTCTGTAGATTTTTATCGTGTGGATATCTATTTTACTTGGATTACTATATATATATATATATATATATATATATATATATATATATATATGTGTGTGAGAAAGGATGTAACTTTATTCGTCTATTAGACTTTGGAAGAGAAAAATAATGACAAGTGGTTTTGTACTAAAATCATGATTTTATGTCATTTTCGAGTAAACTCTAATACGTAACAAATATTACTGTTTAAAGTAAAGAGTTTGCAGAGTGGTTAGGGTTGTCTTTCTGACCGGTCTTCATGCAGACCAGTACTATGCGATGTCCAAAGAATAGCCTCTCCAGTCAATGACCATCCGTGCGTGGTGAGGAGCCACATCCTTCGAGGTGGCCCTGTTAATATGCAAGGGCACAGAAAGAAAACACAGCAGATCTAGAGGAATAAACCTTGACCACAAATCCCGATATTCTACAGGTAGCAGTAGTTGGAGTTGCGCTCATTGAAAAAAAAAGATCTACTTCTGAGAACAGCATGGTTTCAGATGATCACATAGTTGATAATGGGAAGGTATAACTGCTTCAGTTAGTGGAGTACCATGGACTATGGGTAGGTTTGGTGCAGCGCATATACAATCAGCCGTAAGAAAAATAATGTATCCCCATCAATTGATGGATGACTCAAGACAAGCTTTTTACTGTATTTAGTTGGAAAATTTAAATGAAAATAAAACACGGCTAAAAGTCTTCTCCAGAAAAGTGCTCTGTGGCAGATAACTCTTCATATTTTATTTGCACAATTTTATAAATGTTGAGTTATCCGCCCCTGTACAATTCTTTGGAGAAATTGTGCAATCGTGTTAGTTTTCACGCTAAATACGATAAACTAATATTAGTAAAATATTCTTTTTACTCCAGAAAAAAAAAAATGAATAACGATTTAAGTTAAAGAAAAAAAAGGGAGGAGGGAGAAAGGAAAAAGAAAAGATGAAAACAAGAAAAAGATGAAAACAAAGAAAGAAGAAAAGAAAGAAAAGAAAGAAAAGAAATAAAAAAGAAAAAGAAATAAAAAGAAATAAAAAGAAAGAAAAAGAAAAAGAAAACAAGATGAGAACAAGATGAGAACAAGAAAGAAAAAAAAACAAAACCAAAGAAAAAAAGAAAAGAGAAAAGGAGAAATAAAAATAATAAAAAAACGGAAAATAAAGAAACGGAAAATAAAGAAACGGAAAATAAAGAAACGGAAAATAAAGAAACGGAAAATAAAGAAACGGAAAATAAAGAAACGGAAAATAAAGAAACGGAAAATAAAGAAACGGAAAATAAAGAAACGGAAAATAAACGGAAAAAGAGAAATAAAGAAAAGAAAAAAAAAAAATAGAGGAAAAAAAAGTTGTTTGGGAATAATATCTATTAATCATTTCACCGTAAATAATTTTTGACGAATCATCAAGATTCGTATTTAGTTTTTTTTTTTTTTTGTTTTTTTTTTTTTTTCCTTTCTTGGGAAGCTCCATTTTTCAAATTTACTGTAAACTGTTGGCACTTGTTCTTTCTTCAGCCAGGATTATCCGAGCCATGTTCTTTTTGGGGAGGGGGGAGAAATGATGAGATATGAACAATTTCTCCGACTGCTGGTATAACTGTCTGAAACGAGAGACAGATGATCGGAGAAGAGGGGGTTGTGTTTGCCCCCACCTCTGGGGGGGGTAGAGAGGTGGGGTGTTATGAGAGAACACAAAATGTTCGCGATGTTTGTGTGTTTTGTCGTCTACGCCATCATTTCCTCGGTTTCCATCCGTAGGCTATTGCTGTCTTCGTGGAAGGCAGAAACGGATTTTAACAATTCGTCGTTAGATTTCCCTTCGAACATTTGATTCGATTCTGTTTCTGTGTTTTGAGTTGGGGGAATGTTTTCACTGTCGGGATTGTCGTCCCAGTCAATCTTAAATCTGGTCACTCGTGGACACGTCGCCAAGATGTTTCTCTGTAACTGGGAGGGAGAAAAATAAAATTAAAATTAGAAACAATTTTATACGAATAAAAATTATACTTTTAGAGGTTTTCTTTTTCCGACCCCCCCCCCCCCCCGACCCCCTCACATTTTCATTAAATTCAGTAAGGATATAAAAATATTAAAAACTAGCACGGCGGAGAGTATGTGTATGTATATATATATATATATATGAAAAGTGGCGATAAAATGATCCGATGTAATATAAAATGAAAAAAGGAAAGCCAAAAACTATGTGATTTTCATTTCGTCTTTATTGAAAGACTTCCTCAGGATGAAGAAACCAATGTAGAAAAAAATAATACAGAATATTAATATTAATTTGTCAGAAAATGTCCAAACTTCGGCATGATTGTTGATATGAACAAGCAGAGAATGAAAAACATAATTTTGGTTACCAGCAGTCGCCTGGCTCCTTCATCTCGCGTCCTTTGCCAGCCACAACATACCCTAACCAGGCCAGCCACAACATACCCTAACCAGGCCAGCCACAACATACCCTAACCAGGCCAGCCACAACATACCCTAACCAGGCCAGCCACAACATACCCTAACCAGGCCAGCCACAACATACCCTAACCAGGCCAGCCACAACATACCCTAACCAGGCCAGCCACAACATACCCTAACCAGGCCAGCCACAACATACCCTAACCAGGCCAGCCACAACATACCCTAACCAGGCCAGCCACAACATACCCTAACCAGGCCAGCCACAACATACCCTAACCAGGCCAGCCACAACATACCCTAACCAGGCCAGCCACAACATACCCTAACCAGGCCAGCCACAACATACCCTAACCAGGCCAGCCACAACATACCCTAACCAGGCCAGCCACAACATACCCTAACCAGGCCAGCCACAACATACCCTAACCAGGCCAGCCACAACATACCCTAACCAGGCCAGCCACAACATACCCTAACCAGGCCAGCCGCAACATACCCTAACCAGGCCAGCCGCAACATACCCTAACCAGGCCAGCCGCAACATACCCTAACCAGGCCAGCCACAACATACCCTAACCAGGCCAGCCACAACATACCCTAACCAGGCCAGCCACAACATACCCTAACCAGGCCAGCCACAACATACCCTAACCAGGCCAGCCACAACATACCCTAACCAGGCCAGCCACAACATACCCTAACCAGGCCAGCCACAACATACCCTAACCAGGCCAGCCACAACATACCCTAACCAGGCCAGCCACAACATACCCTAACCAGGCCAGCCACAACATGTTGAAACTGTACAGAGTAATGTACAAAAACCAGTGTTCACAAAGGCTGCATTTGCCCAGAAGAACAGAAGGTATGGGTCTCTCAGAAATTGACCATCAACATCGAGCCACTATTGTGAGCACCGGCCAATATCTGATGAGCTCCCAGAACCCAAACATTACAATGGTACACCAACACTAAGAAACAAGAGACAGTAGAACAACCTTTACCACAAAACTGGCCACACATTTTGGACAAGACTGTCTTACAAATGAGGCAGAAACAGAAAATAAGCCTGCCACAGAAATAGCCCGGAAGAGCCGCCAGAAATAAACCAAGACCTTCCATTGCAGAAAACCGGAAGAATAGGTAAACCAACAACGTGCCAAATATTTTCTGAATGAACTATCCCAGGTATATGTAGACAAGGAAGGCTCTGTAGACTGGCTGAAGAAAGGATCGCTCCACTATGATCAGGAGAGAATCATGATGGTTGCCAGAGATCAAGGCTTGATGACCAATGCCTTTAAAAAGATTTGTCTCAGCAACGACAAGAGAAGGTTCTGGAGAGTGTGAACCACCTGACACCCAGTTGTAAGGTTCTGCTGGGGGGGGGGGGGGGGACGGCTAGTATACAGGTTTCTGCGTACACATGCCTGATAGACTCTTCCCTTAGTCGACAGGGTATGCTAAAATGTTGAATATCCAGTGGAGCAGCAAGTCCTGGGAGCATACACCAGAAAGAACAGTTGGAAATAAGTCAGACACCATCCACTATGACTATGCAATTCCTACAGCCACATCAACTGCACTGAACTGTTACACCTGACAGTGATATGGGACAAGAGGGAGAAAGTAGCAACCCTAGTTGAAGTCAGTGTCCCTAATGATGCTGGCTTAAACAGAGCTGAGAGGGAGAAGATAACGAAATACCAAGGTCTTATGTACGACATGAAAAGAAACTGGAATCTTAGGAAGATCTCCATCATTCCAGTAATTATAGGAGCAAGCGGACTTATGAAAAAGAATTTTAAAAACTATCTGACGAATATACCCGGTGAACCAAGTGCAAGAGAGATACAAACAATTGCGTTTAAAAGGACGGTTAGAATCTTAAAAAGATCTCTCGGCTGGAGAGTCTGAAATAGCCGGTGAATGCGTGGCATCTGGTAGGATGCCCCCTATATATATATACAAACATTGTTAAAAATAACAGAATTTGTCTGTTTAATTATACCTTTTTTACTTTTTCAAATGGTCTTTTTTGTATTAAAATCAAAAAAATTTTTCCTTTGCTTTTGACACCTGAGGATGATTCAACGAAGAATCGAAAATGTTTGTGAAACCTATGGAACATTTACTAATTTTTTTTTTGATTTTAATACAAAAAAGACCATCAGAAAAATTAAAATAAAAAAGTATAATTAAACAGACAAATTCTGTTATTTTTAACAATGTTTGCATAAATGAGAAAATGCTGCCTAAATACACACACACAATATATATATATTGTTGAATATAAGAGACAACTCATGTTTTGATATCCTTTGGTAGATCCTTTCAATAGTCCGAATCAGGACCTTGGTTTCGGAGGGGAATGGTAGTTTGGTTGAAGCATTGCTGGGAATAGTAGTAGTATTTTTTTGAAAGGCTGTGGGCAATGCAAATTCCGGGTAAGATGTAAGCTGGAAGGATTTATTATTTTTGTTCCTTCCAGCTTACATCTTACCCGGAATTTGCATTGCCCACAGCCTTTTAAAAACATACTACTATATATATATATATATATATATTTTTTGATTTTATTCCATTAGTTGCGACAAAACAGGTTTTGTTTCATTGGTGCGAATAGCTACCAACTCATCGGGCCGGCGAAAGGAATTCAAATGGCATAAAATTTTAAGTTCACTTTAACGGGAGATTGAAGATTGAAAATACATTGGAGGGGGAGGGGGATAGAGTTGGGGCTTTGTCTATAACGGTGACATGGGACATGAGAGGGGAGAGGGGAGGGGGGAGGACCCCAACAAGTCGTGTTTCAAATTATTACGTGGGAGGTTTTGCACGTGTCAGTGCTGTGACGATCTCAATCTCGGCCGGGGTGGGAGGAGGGAGATGGGGCGACGGCCAGAGTGAGTTAAATTTAAAATGAGAATAAAATTATGATTACAACCGTCATTCTTATTTTATTTTAATTCTAATAAGTAATTATCATGTGGATAAAAATGTTTGATAATTTTAATTTAGGGTATTAATTGCTACTTTTGCATTTTATTTATTTTATTTTAATGTTTTGTTTATTATTTGTAGTGAGTTTTGTTGTGATTATATATTTTTTTTAAATTGTGATTATATTATACCGAGATCAATACTAGTGGAATCATTTTATAAGAGAAGTTTTCTGGTGTTACCAGTCTTATCATTAACAAAACCGATTATGACAATGGTAACGCCTGCCAATCATACCTACGATAGTCGCAGTGATAACAGCCTTATGTAAAAGCCTTAATAAAAATAAAAATAAAATATATATATATATATATACATACATACATACACACACTAACTATATCTACCCAGCGCTGCCTGGGATACCGTGAACTCGTTTTAGTTTATACTTTTTATTTGGCCATTTTTTAACTTATACAGAAAAAAAAACACAATCTTAGTTGCATGTGAAACAAGTCTTACTTTTCTTGAATTAAAATAGAGTTATTGGCCTTGCTCAATTTGATTTTTCAATGATGAGGTAAAAAATGTTTCATAATATAGATTGTCTGGACTGGACAAACTTTTTTTTTAAATACATCGTTTCGAAGTGCAATATTTTCCCATGTACTCGCTGTAAAAAGTAGACAAAAATTTCAGCAAATAATGGAGTTATTTGCTGTTGTTTTTATGGTTTCTATTATTCCAGAAAAAAAAATAATATAACTGCCGAGATGTTGCCATCTAATGAGCGAACTAAAAGTGTCTATGAGAGACTTAGCTGCTTTCTGTAAATAAGACGACACCGATTGATCATCTAGTGGGGATCAAAGAACTCCCTATGCTACGTTACAATTTCTGTTGGGACGATTAATCGGAAATCTGAAAAATTCGGAAAGATATTAGCATAATTTCCCATTCCAAAAACGATTCTTTGAATATTTTTTTTGTTGTTTAACTTTTTTTCTTTTTTTTTTTTTTTTTATTGCTTGTACTAACGATAAAATGAATATTTATTGATCTTAAACTATCGGTAAAACTAAAATTTATGGATCAAAACGAATTTAGGGTAAAATGGCACAAGTTGATAAATAGGAAAAAAGGCACAAGTGAAAAATATAGATGAAAGTCTGACAATGAGTTTATCAAAATCTTAAATAAAATACATAAAAGTGAAAACATTAATAAGTTTGTCAAATTAAAAAGAAAATTATATAGACATTTAAAAATAGATGAAGACTCTCCGCTAAATACATCCTCCCCACACACAAAAGAAATTTTTTAGCCCAATTTTCAATTCCAAAAACGATTCTTTTAATTTTCTTTTGTTTGTTTCAAACTCAATTAGTTGGTACTAATGATAAATATTTAGTGATTTTAAAAACTAAAATAACTAAAAACTAAAATCTATAGATCATAAAGAATTTAAGTAAAAATGGCATCGGAAAAATTGACACAAGTGGATAAATAGGAAAAAAAAAAAATGGCACAAGTGAAAAATATAAATGAAAATGTCACAATGAGTTTATCAAAATCTTGGCTACAATACATAAAAGGGAAAATATCAAGAAATTTGTGAAATTAAAAATAAAATTATATTGACATTTTTAAGTAGATGAGGACTCTCTGCTACCCTTTACCAAAAAATGAAATTCTACTTTTTTAGGCGACGGAATCAGTAATTGCATCGGAATGGGGAAAAATATTGGAATCGTCCCACTACTAGTTACTCGGTAACCGAAGTGAAAGTCAAATTACGCAGAGCTTTTATGCGGTTCCATTGCAAAGATTTTTTGTTACGATCAAGAATTTGTGAGGAAAAAGGTGAAGACTTTCAAATGCTTACCTTATCATAGACTGGCATCTCGGGTGGGGTTTCTTTCAATTCGGGGTCACTGTATTCATTATTTACATAATAACCGACACGAATGAACTCTTTGCTTTTGTAGGAACATGTCAGTAAGACAACCGTTACGCCCACGGCATCTGCAATTGGGATTTTGCTTGTATCTGGAGGGCCAGCCTGTAAAAGGAATGAATTAAAAAAAAAAAATTTTTTAATTTAAAGTGTATAAAAAATTTTTTTTTTTTTTTTACATAGACATGGTGAATTAAAAAAATTTTTTTTAAATAGACATGGTGAATAAAAATATTTTTTAATTCACCATGTCTATTAAAAAAAAAAAATTTTTTATACACTTTTTAAATAAACTTTTTTTTTTTACATAGACATGATGAATTACAAAAAAATTTTCAGTGACTTGAGATGTGGATGTGTGCAAAATGTTAAAAACAGAATTTCTCACCTAAGGCTAGAGTAAGGAGAAATCAGAAAATGCCATTAGAACTTAAATAGAATTAGAGTTACGTGTACAGAAAGTTGCATCATGAGAGGAAGTATGGAGCCGTTGTGACACGAGTTAAATTCTCTGAAAAAAATCTCCAATTTTTTTAGCCGTAAACAGAGTTCTATTATCAGAAACAATTGTATCAGTGTTAGATGTTCCACCAAGAAAATAAACATTTAAAAAACTTGAATATTTTTATAAGGAAATAACTTTTTACCTAAAAGGTTGTCTCCCTAGTCTCAAAGATTTTGAGCAGTTATTGCCCTTACATTTGACCAGCCGACATTGGGATAACATTCAATGTCCTCAGTACAAAGTAATTCTTGGTGCAATTTTACTTATAGGCCGATGCAGTTAATTATTTTCATGTAAAAGCATTATTTTGTACTTACTCAGTCATATTTTATCTCTCACGCCCCGAAAAAGAATTTAAAAATATCAAGCAGAACTTTAATTAGAACGATTTTTCCATTTCGATGTACAACCTGTATTTGTGAGCGAGCAGACATTTTGGGTTGTGAGCGGTCGGTAGAATAGACAAGGGCATTAACTCCGTTTTTATTTTTAGAATTATAAAAAGAAAAACACATAAGCAATAGTAATAAAATATATATTTATTAAATAAAAAAATAGAAAATTAAATAATTATTTTTACTTTGTTCACCGGGATACTTTTCACGATATAATTTTCTTGTTTTTTTTTTGTTTTTTTTTCATATTTACATGGTAACAGCGACCAAATATGGATAATAAAATATATATGTATTAAATAAAAAAATAGAAAATTAAATAATTATTTTTAATTTGTTCAACGGGATACTTTACACGACGTGCCTACCTAGGGGACCCAATTTCGTGACACTTATCTGCCCTTAGTTTGCTAACCGGCCACTCCGAAAATTGCAGATTCGACATTTCATATCGCCCTTATGAAAATGGAAAAATCATTCTAATTAAAGTTCTGCTTGATATTTTTAAATTCTTTTTCGGGGCGTGAGAGATAAAATATGACTGAGTACGTACAAAATAATGCTTTCACATGAAAATAATTAACTGCATCGGCCTATAAGTAAAATTGCACCTAATTCTTTTTCAGTTGTAATTAAATAATAAATAATTATATTTGCTGATCTATACCGAAGCGTTTTCATCCAATTTATACTTCATATTCGTGTCTTACCATTTACAAAAGACCACTTTATTTCATTCAGGAATATAAAATCTGGTAAAGATTTTGTGCAAAAAAGTCTGCGCTTTTGCAAGTAGGTTTCCTATATTTGACATCTTCTGGCCACTTTGAAACCATCAACGACAATACGGTAATGATACCCATTTGTTGATCCGCCATATGTTGTCTTGACCACGGTTTATCAGTTTTCAGCCATGGGTTAATTCTTGCTGGTGGTGCTTTTGCTATCATTGTGGAGGTCCCCAGATGCCGGAGAACTTTCTACTCCAATAGCTTCTTCTCTCGTGCTGCCGACCTTTGGAACTTCCTCCCTGCTCTCTGTTTCCCCGACTGTACAGACATGCAGAGGTTTAAAACTAACGTAAACAGACAACTCGCTACACAGCTCCCAACTTAAGATGACACTAAATCTGGTGAAATATGTTAAAAAAAAAAATTTTTTTAATCCAAAGTGTACGCAACCAAGCCAATAAATATTCCATAACTTGAACGAATTCGGGACACCTTTGGAGAAATTACAGTCGAAATGCGACAGAAAGTTGTCCTTGGATATCAAGAAAGATTGAATAAAATCATTGAAAATGATAGAAATCACGTTGAAGTGCATAACTAGTTTTAAATGCATTGTATTTCTCTGAAACTTTGTCATAAAAATGTGTAATGTGTAACTATATTGTGTAAAAATTTCATTAAAATCGGTTCAGAAGTGGTTGAGTTATTACTATTTGAAACCCGGCCATATGTTTTTTCAAGTTCGCTCAGAAATGTTTATCAGTGGGCGATAAAATTTCACTGAAAAAAGTTATTTTTTCCAACAACAAGAACGTTCAAGGCAGACGACACATTTTCATTGAAAAAAAAAAAAAAAAAAAAAAAATCTGGATACTCGCTTTCTGCTTATTTTTTTTTTTTTTTCAAGTAATAAATCAAATATTACTTGTGTTTCTGAAAATTAAATTATTACTTTCTAATTTAATTAATACTTATATTAATATTTTAAATAATCATTTCTTCTTTTCCTTTTTAACATTAAAATGAAAATCTTTTGACTGCAGACCTCAAATTAAAAATACAATGACTTAAATTCTTTATCTTTTGGATAAATTAAATCTTTTAAATCTTTAGTCGTTTCGACTAAATAGAAAATATTCTGGAATCTTAGATATTTTCCACAAATCTTTAAATAATTGGTCATTTTGCAAAAAAAATAAAATATTCTGGACCGTTGTGACCAATATATTTTCAAATTAAATTTTGGCTAATATCTGATTTCAGTTTTCAACTTTTCATTATCGATTGCAATATTATTAAAATTATTATTTAATATTAAAACTATTATTTAATATTAAAACTATTATTTAATATTAAAACTATTATTTAATATTAAAACTATTATTTAATATTAAAACTATTATTTAATATTAAAACTATTATTTAATATTAAAACTATTATTTAATATTAAAACTATTATTTAAAATTAAAACTATTATTTAAAATTAAAACTATTATTTAAAATTAAAACTATTATTTAAAATTAAAACTATTATTTAAAATTAAAACTATTATTTAAAATTAAAATTTATTTAAAATTAAAACTATTTAAAATTAAAACTATTTAAAATTAAAATTTATTTAAAATTAAAATTTATTTAAAATTAAAATTTATTTAAAATTAAAATTTATTTAAAATTAAAATTTATTTAAAATTAAAATTTATTTAAAATTAAAATTTATTTAAAATTAAAATTTATTTAAAATTAAAATTTATTTAAAATTAAAATTTATTTAAAATTAAAATTTATTTAAAATTAAAATTTATTTAAAATTAAAATTTATTTAAAATTAAAATTATTTAAAATTATTATTAAAATTATTATTAAAATTATTAAAATTAATATTAAAATTATTATTATTATTAAAATTATTATTTAAAATTGACATTTTCGACATCATGTCAATTCTACATGGAAAGGAGTAAATTAATTTAATGTGGGCACAGAGCATATCCACGGTTGACAATTCAATAGAAAATCTTTCATCTGACGAAATAATTTTATAAAATTTGTCATCTGGACCTGTTTGTGTTTCTCCAATTGTCACGTGACTTAAACCAACCAATCAAACGATGACTCAAAGACTACCTCCGAAATGGATAACAATTGTCGTCTGCCAAAAACATTTTAACCGCTCATTCAATAAGTTGAAACCGTTCAAATATAAATTCGCACATACTTTTATTTTTACCAAGCATTTTAATCAAAAGGAAATATGGCCATTTAAAAAAAATAAATTCAGAAACGTGCAAGGTTTTCTGCGATTACTTTGTACTTACTTGTTGTGGTTTATTTTATAAGTTTTTAGTTTTATCCGCTTTTTTAAAGCAGATAAAACTAGAAACTACAAAAAAACTAGATACAAACAAACGCAACTACGTAGATATAATAAATGCTGAAAGTAAACAAATCACCGATAGACTAAAAACTAAAGTTAGTAAATTAAAACCTACAAGACCACTAAAGTAATTTTAACAATAACCCCGCACTTGCTTAATTAATCCGACCAAACCTGAAATAGGAAGAATTAGTAAAACAATTCTATCAAAAATTAACAAACAAATAAAAACTAAGTAGAATTAAACAAGTGGGTGAATACTGCCGAAGCAATCACTTGGTTTTATAATATCGAAAATAAAAATAAATGTACCTTTCTACAATTCGACAGATTTCTATCCATCTGTATCCGAAGAACACTTCAACATCGCCCTAGAGTTTGCCGAGATATATACCGACATATCCAAGAATTAAATCCACATTATTAAAAAAAATGTAGATGAGTTTTAATAAATAATAATGACCAATGGATAAAAACTAAAATGACAAACACCTTTGATATGGCCATGGGTGCCCTGGACTCTGCAAAGGCATCGGATCTGATAGGGTTATTTATTTTATATACCCTCACAAATATTTGATACAGATACCGGCCTATACAGAGATGATGGCTTGGCTATAATAAAGGATTTCAACAAGGTCAAGGGTGAAAACTTGAAAATTATACAGGAGTTAGGCACAAGGCCAGTTTTTATCTTACTCCCACAAGTAAGATGTGACCCAAGGTTGGGTCGGGAAAGTGGCGTTGAAAAATTGCCTGGGCAGCCCCGTCGGCATTCCTCGGTAGGGGCGCCTCAGGCAGTAAGCAATAAACTTACCCCTCCCCAAAGAGGGGAGGCGAAGCCTGGGAGGGTGGACCTCCTAGAACTGCACAGGAAAGACCCATAGACCGGTGTAAATCAAGCCCCGAAGGCCAAGACAATACCAGTCTATGGGGGTGCAGTATCCATCGGAACAGATACTACACTTTGATCTTAGCCAAAAGGCCAAGAGTAGACGTACTAGCTAACATAAAAATAACTAACTTTTTAGATGTCACTTTAAACTTAAATGAAAATACATAAGTGTCATATTTAAAGGATAACACCAATCCAATATATGTGAACCCAAAGCCCAATCACCCCCCCCCCCATCAAGCAAAACATATTTCTAATTCTATCGTACGTAAGCTTAGAAATAACTCTTAACAAAAAATGGATTTAAGTCAAACATTTACAACAGCGGGTATAATAATATCTAATTTAAATATAAGCAATAGGACACCAATAATTATAATGAAATTAAAAGAAAAAGAAATATAATCTGGTTTACACCGCCCTATACTCAGATGCTAAAAACTAAACTTGGCAAGAAATTCCTAAATCTCGACGAAAGTAATCCCTTGCACAAAATATTCAATAAAAATAACTTGCCGCAAAAACTTAGAAATAACTACTAGAAATAGTAATAACCCAAACCCTAATAGAAATAGGTTAATTAAGACAAAAAACGTAACTGCAGAACTAGTGCACTTTGCCCACTACAAAATAACTGCTGAACTAAAAACAGTTTACAAAGCCACAATATTTGCCAAGGAAAGCCCGAATAACAAGTACTACTTTGGTTTGATCTCCCTGGATTTTAAAACCAGATATTACGACTAAAAGCACATTCAATAACAAAAAACGCTAAATAAAAACAGCACTAACAATCCATTACTGAGAATTCAAAGATCCTTGTGACTGCCGAGCCTGGAGTGGAAGACTTCGATCAAGACTGACAGGCAGGCCCCACCCTCTTATAGACGACTAATCAAAGGCCTGTTAAAAAATAAACCGAATGAAGTTGAAGATATTTTCTTTTTTTACTTTACCGATCGAGACATTTTATATGAATATTAGTGCGAACACTGGCAACACAATTTTTCTCTATTTTTGACAGAGGGTAAGATATAATGATCTGCGGAATTTCTTCTGACCCTTGCACTGCTATTGGACAGCACTTGGTCGAAAATCCTTGCTGTGTCAAAACCTATAACATTAAGTGTTTTGAAGTTTTGCATAGCGCGGATTCCAAAACCACTAAAAAATGTTGGAGTCCGTTTATCGCCATTCGTAAACCTTTATATTAGTAAGATAATAATGACAGGGATGTGAGTAGCCAATGAAAAAAAAAAAAAAAAAAAAAAAAAAAAAAAAAAAGAGATGAAATTGAGATTTCCCAACCTAGTGGGCCACGGCCCGCCCTTCCCCATGTGTGTGTGTGTGTGTGTGTGTGTGTGTGAAGAGAGAAGGCAGAAAAAAAAAAATTTCCTGAACAACTTCAAAAGATAATCAAAATTAAGAGAGTACATATGTAGGAGGAAGGAACAGAAATCCATTCTTTGATGAAATGAAAGTCATCTAACTCCCTTACGCCCTTCATGAATATCTTAAAATTCGTAAAATTCATGGCAAAATTAATATTTTCAGTTTTTAAAGAGGGAAACAGGCCTTTTATTAAAAAAAAAAAAAAGCGAATTTCGATAAAAAAAATCTAAGAACTTACATCCTTGTACCATACAAGTAAACAGACTTATGTTTAGTTATGAAAGAAAGTCTTCTTTGAATGATGAATACTATGAGAGGATTGAAAATATGCACATATCACCCATTCAGAACAGTAATATTTTTTGAGAAGAAATTTATCAATATTGGCGCCGTTCATGTAAGGGTACAGTACAAGAACTCAAAAAGTTGGTTCTATATAGTAATTTTACGTCCGTAGTAGGAGTTGGTTGTTTGGTTTGTTTCACGGCAAATCAATCATCTATAGATTATTTAATGCTGAATAAAGTTGTCAAATCTAATCCTACAGGTAGGATAATTATTTATATTACCCATTGAAAACATAACTTTTTCACATTGGTAATATTCTTTGTTCTCAACACGATTGAACCTCAGCCACCAGCTTGTATCTATTTAGGGAGAAAATAAAGAGAAATAAGATTTTGATTTTTTGCAGAATCAAATTGAATAATATAGATGGAGATGAACTTAAAGATACTAAGGCAGGACATGACCAGTCGATTGATCCGATCAGGTCTCTCTGATCTTCTGTCTAGCTGAAGTAAGGGCCAAAGTGGAATTATGGCTCAGCCACCAGGACCCCGTCCTAAGGCATCACAAGTCGCCACCCACAGCCTACAAACGGCCCCGTTTTCGAGTGTGTTTTACCCTCTGCGTAAGGTTGCAGTTGGTGAATTCGTGACAGGGCAAGGGTTGGTTGTTGCGAAGTGTATATGGAGAAAATAAAGGGCTCTTGTATTATATCTGAAAAGGCCTATATTACCCTATCAATCGATCGGGCCTTTTTCCCCCATCAATGTCCAAGGTGAACAGTTTGTCAGTGACTGCTAGCACATAAGGTCCGGCATAAGGTGAAGTAAGAGGGGCTCTCAATGTCCTTTTAGAGAGAAAAAAAAAAAAACATAGGTCTATTAAGAAATGTCATTTGTGACAAAAATTTTGTGGTTTTCTGCTGAGGGTTCATAAGTGACAGATTATTGAAATAGGATCAGTTTTTACGCCCAGAGCCCGATCTGTTGCTGTTAAATGTATCGGGGTCAGCAGCTGACCCTGCAAAGATAGAGGTACCTCGTAAACGAGTATCCACGATCTATCAAGAAGGACAATAGGTACATACTCGTTCCACCCCTGTTCGTCCAGATAAGCACTTAACACGGCTTTCAATTGACAGTGGAAGCATGTATCATCATCATCATCAACCGGTTTATTTGTTGAATCAAGCCACAATTAATCCTCTGATGAGGGTGGGGCCTGATTGTCTAGTCTCGAAATCTAAGTCTTCCTCTCCACTCCTGTCTTTGGCAAGGCTTGATAGAATCCATACCCATGGCCTTCCTATCACGTTTGACTACGTCCTACCAAGTCAACTTGGGTCTTCCAGTGGTGATGTTCTCTGCTGGCACATTCAACTGTCGGACTTTAGCAATCCAGCCATCGCTACGCTCAATGTGACCCAACCAACGCAGTCTGTTCTTTCGCATGATGTCCGCAAGGCTTTTCAAGTCGACCATTAGAAATTGGATAATAGATAGTCTTATCAATACATTCAACCTCTAATATCCTCGGAAGTTCTAGGAAGAGATGGGATTCGAGCTAGGGACTAACTCGATATCCAACCTGATATTAAAGCTCGCACTACAGATTGTGCAGGTTTTGAAAACAACCCAATGACGAGTCATTGGAAGAGGGCACGGTGAATGTGCCGAGGTGTCGCAGATAATGTGCGTATCTGAAGTGAATTGGCCAGTTGCAAATTCAGGCGACGACAAATACAAAGTATGCACACATGGTGGGTCCGCGGCTATCTGTTGTAGATTGATATCGAAAAGTGATTTCAGAATTGATAGAAAAGCGAGATGAGGCATCTGCCACTGCATTTTGTGCACTAGTGATACGTCTGATACCGCTAGTAAATTGCGAAACGAAATCCAAGTAGAGTCATCACAAGGAAAATATTTACTTGGCTTAGAACCGTGTGAAAACATAAGTGGACGATGATCGGTGAAAAGCACAAATTGGCAACCTTCTAGTGAATTTCACTGCGAGGTACATAGACAGGAGCCCACAGACTAACATGCTGCAACGTTGTTATGCCGATTTTAGCCGTCTCTAAATATATGCGAGAGGTTGTAGTTGTTGGTTGCAATACTGCACATACAGCAGTGCCCGATGCATCAACGACCAGTGAAAACTATGCACCAGACATAGGATGCGCAACTAAATATATCATTGCAAGTTTTTCTTTCACTTTACTAAAAGCTTTCAGCTGATTATCAAAATACTCATTCTCAATTGGTTACAGAGAGTTTGTCCTGGGAGCCGATCACCTACTGGTGTTGGCTATATAAGCGAAAACTCACAGCCACCAGTGAGTGACTCAACTTGCCACAGGAACCTATGTCAGCCACAACAAGATGTTATTACCTACAACACAGACTTCTTGCAGGTGAAGCAAACTTAGCTGTGGCCGCTAGGCTACTAGCATTTTGGTAAACACCACAAGTTAGTCATGGACTACTAAATATAGCAACAGCTTATAGTCTCAAGTGTTCACACACATACGGACAGAAACAGCACTTTCTTTGTATAGACCGTTGACAGATGAAAATTACAATTCTCAAAATAAAATTGAAAATAGTTTGCAATGATATTAAAGTAGCAATACACATGAAAAAATTTAAATTGCTTAAAATATCTCAATAATGGCATATATAGAAAGAGCTCGATGATCTAAGAAAGAATCTTTTTTAATTTTTTAAATCTGACTAAAAATAAAGTTATAACTATTTTTGTGCCTCGCACGGTTGGAAATTTTTTCCTCTTTAAGACAATATGCGTTTTGTCACATTTTTTTACACTAATTTTGCAGTAAAAATGTTATATCTTTGTTAAAATACAAGATTAAGCAATGAAATTTACCATATAAATGTATTTTTGTACAAGGAATCAGAATGTGCCACTGAAAATCTCCAGAAATTAATGGTTTCCAAGTAATCTGCACTAAGTGCACATAAATATGCTGCAATACTTTAAAAATACCATGAATCCATTAAAAGAAAGTTAGAAAACTCAAAGTTGAATTGTAATACATTTTATGTACAAGAAACTAAAATCTAATACTAGGACTGTTTAAAAATGAATATATTGCAAGATTTCTTTAGCATTATTGTAGATTTACACCTTCTGCTAACTCACCCCTTACCTCCCCAAAATATGAGATTCTACTTTTTTTATTTAGGCAATTACATGTTAACACCCTGAAAAACTTGGCAGAAAGAAAGAAACAAAAACAATTATTTTAGAATTTAGAGTGGGGATCAGTTTCACATAAAATAATCCCCCATTTCAAGGCCATTCTAACATTTTAGGACAGTTAATTATTTTTTCTATGGGAGATAAATCCTGTGCGTTTTTCTTGTTTTTTTTGTTTTTTTTTTAGACGATTATGAGGGTCTTTGTGGGAGGAGGGGGGGGCTTACCACTTGAACTTCAGGTTAGTGGTAGGGCTAGGGGCAATTAAATGTGAACACCCTGAAAACTTAGCAGAAAGAAAAAAACCCAATTCATTTAGAATTTCGAGTGGGGGATTAGTTTCACATATATTTAATGTAGAATAATTCACCATTTCCGGGCCATTCTAGCGTTTTAGGGCATTAATGAATTTTTTTCTATGGCAAATAAATCCTGCGCGTTTTTTTTGTTTTTTTTTTAGATGATTATGTTTGGTTTTAATGGGCTTTTTTATAGGATTAGGGCTTCCTACACGGACTTAGGGTTATTGATAAGGTTAAGGAAGGGGTTTTGTTTTGGATGGAGGTTGCCATTCGGACTTAGTGTTAGGGTTAAGAGTTTTTTAGGGGATGGCTTGCCACTCATATGTAAGGTTAATGGTATGATACGTTCAAGAAGGCATTTTAGGAGGTGGGCGTGTTAGTCGTACCTAGAGTTAATGGTAGAGTAATTATTTTATAAATTTCACTAAAAGGCAAGAATTGCCGGGAAATCGGAGATCATTTTACATTAAATTTATATGATCCCCCACTCTAAATTCTAAATTATTTTTTGTTTTCTTTTTTCTTTTTTTCGCCAAGACTTTAAGGGTGTTTACACGTAATCGCCTAAAAAAGTAGAATCTTAATTTTTTTTTTAAATTGCCGACTAGAAAGTCATTACTACTAGAAGTCTGAAAGTTGAGTGAAAACTAGTATTTTTTAAAAGTATTTTTTATAAAAGAACCAAATAGGATTAACTTTTTTAAGCACAAAAATATTTTTGTCTTTTTTTACAAAGCTTTACAAGACTAGTTAGCTGCTGCTGATGTTATATCAGCAATACTAGCAGCCATTGTTGACTTTCGCTCAAAAAAAGGACTATTTTTTCGGATAAGGTAATTTAAAATTACTACTACGGAAAGACAAAACAACATACAATTATAATTTTAATGCATAAAAAAAGATAAAAGATTAATTTATTTATTAGTTGGGTACGAAAAATGTAACAACATTTTTTATATTCATATTTTCAAATTTTTCAAATTTGTTCTAGAATGAAAATAAACAAAAATCGCCTCGTGTCTGTAACTACTATTACTGCTGCTGCTACAATGTTTTTCAAACTATAAATAGAAAACGCCTTTTTTTTTCGGATAGGGTAATTAAATATCAGGACTACCAAAAGAGAACACATATATACAATTATAATTTTAATGCATAAAAAAGTAAAATGATTGATTTACTTACTAATTGGGCGACGAAAATGTATTTTTCAAAAATGTTCGACCGACGGCGAATTGAAGTCTTATTTTTTAAATTTCAAAAATATGAATGAGCCGAATTACTTCGTACACCGACAAACATTAAAAGTGATACTTTACCTGGTTAGTCTCCAAATTTTAGGACGAAATTCATCATACAGCAATGGTACAAGACTTTTAAACGACGGGGGCGTTAAAAAAAAAAGTGACGTAAATCGACGAAAATGGCGTTAACATTTTTTTGCCTTTATTTGCTCAAAACTCTTAAAAATATATAATGTATATTATTATTCATGAATGCACCTGAAAGGATATTCATTTCCTAACAAAATGATGGTATTTTGAGCACTTAAAGTGCTTTAATTTTTAAGATATGACTATTTTAATAGAACTACCCTCAAATCTGCGATTATCCAAACAGTTTTCTGGTCGATGTGTATTGCTAATTAAAGTGGTGATATAATGTGAAACTTGACTGGGAAGGTCCTGGCCATAAAATAGTTGGCTGTGTTGAGTTCTGGTGATATCAGCTTCAAATTGGAAATAAATTATAATTGGAAAAACAAATTAATTAAATAACAAACTTATATTTTTGTGAAATCAGTACATATACACACTTATAATATAATAGGACCTCTCTGGTTGTGTGTGTGTGTGAGAATTTTTTTTAAACAAATATCTTAACTTCTTTCAGAAATGGAATACATTGCATTAATATCAAATAATTTCCCAACAAATAAATCGGACGCCATGACCGAAAATTGAAACCGAAACGTTGAGATCTTCAGTCTCCTCGGTTAGCAGGGCAACGTTTTCTGGCAACTTGCAATCTAAATCTCCGAACTTGGCGGTGTTGAGGATCGATTCCGTTCAACTTCCATTGCCTGTTAATCGTTTGCATCCAAGTTTTGTTGGGTCGTCCCCAATCTCCACCGGCCTTCCATCATACGGTCTCTGCCATGGACGGTGGCACTACTTTTTGACTTCCCCCCCCCCCCACTTTACGGTCATCAATAATGAAGTTATATATGCATGTGTTTAACCGCCTCCCCCCCCAACTTTTATAACTGTCCCGCCGGTCCTGTCTGCATTGTCTTATCCAAGAATTGCTAGCTGACCGATCGTCAGGCGCTCATCAAACTCTGGTATATTCAGACTTGCCAACAGCGTATCAGAGCTGATATGCCGCGTCTGATCTAACTCGACGTTGCATTTGGTTAGGAGCAAAATGTACCCGATTCATTCCTATCGTATGAATCGGATGATTTTATTGCTCGCATTGGTTTCTCCGATATCTTTTTAGTTAGAATTCTTTCTAGAAAGAAATCGGATACTTACAGGAGGAACCACGTGAAGATTGCCACCATCCTAAAATGAAAGCGTTTCTGTGGAACGAACTGGATTTGAACTTTGCACACTCAGGTCATCAGTTCGTATCGTTAACCACTTAGCCACAGTCACCTCAAACAAGGGGCACGTTGCCGCCGAGACGTAAGGGGCTACTGTGAATTAAGAGCCAGATTCATAGGGGATGACGGTGGTTAAGTTGATAACGACACAGACTGACGACCTGGGTGTGCCAAGTTTGAATCCAGTCGATTCCATAATACCACTTTGACTTAGGGATGTTGGCAACCTTCGCGTGGTCCCTCCTGCAAGAATGCCGACAACAGAATCAAACCGGTCAACAAAATTCATACGAAAATGTACCCGTTCTGATACTAGTTAACTTTTTCTTTCAGTAAGAGAAATCTTTCTAGACTAAGGCAATTTATTTTTGTCCCAGAGTGCTCCTTTTGGGGAGGAGCTCGATTTTCACCACATTCAAAACCAACCTTGTCTAACTATTCTCATGGGGAGGCAAGTAAATATGGACATAGCATAGCCATCTGATCATTGTCATCATTAAGCTGAAGACAAACGAGGGAGGACTATGTAGGCGACCAGCACTTACCCCATACGGAATCGCATCCCGGCAATTTATCACTATACTTAACAGAGCAAAAAAAAATAGGCAACAAATAAATGTTACCAAAAGCAAGATAAGTTAGTTTTTTATCTACAGGATAAGCTTTTTTGTGTTTTAACTTATTTTAAAGTATTTTCAAGTCTTAAGTTAAAAAGAAAAAAATGGCTGCCATCAGGCGGCACGTGGAGAGTCAATAATCGCTCAAAAATCGAAAATTAAACAAAAATAGTAATAAAAATATACAGTTCAACATTAAATTTTTGCACGATTGGTGACAGTTATTAGCCGTGTTTCTGTTTAATTTTCGAGCGATTATCGAGGCTCCATGGGCAAGACTTCTGGCAGCCATTATTTTTTTAAAGTTCTAACTTAAAACTTGAACATACTTTTTTATTGAACTAAAAATGCTTTAAGTTCAAAGAAAAACTTATCCAGGCAGAAGAGTAACTTATCTTGCCTTTGGTAACATTTATTTTTTGCCTATTTGTTTTTTTCACCTTTGTAGTGAAATGGGGTCATAATGGTTGGTAACTTTTAATGCCGCAAAGACAAAGCTCCTTTCCTTCAATAACTACAAGTAACCTCTTCAACCACCGATTGTCATGGCAAATAACACCCTACCGGAGAGTTCATCATTCAAACTCCTCGGCTTAATTTTCACAGATAACATGAATTGGAATAAATACATTGAAGACATTGCCAGGGCTGCTGCAAAGAAGGTGGGCTCCCTCTACCGTGCTAGTAAACTTCTCACACCTGACATTATCCTATATCTCTACAAAGCCATCATCTGCCCATGCATGGAGTATTGTTGCTACATCTGGGCTGAGGCATCATCCACTAGTCTCTCCCTCTTAGACAAGGTTAAAAAAAAAGAGTCGCCAAGCTCCAGCCCCTGTCCCATCGCCGCAATGTTGCTTCCTTGTGCCTGTTTTACAAGTACTTCAATGAATTGTGCTCTGATGAACTTGCTGCTCTGGTGCCCCAATGACGTAAATTCACTAGACCAACCCGACAATCTGCCAAATCCCATCCATTCACTGTGGAGGTTTCCAGATGCCGAAGAGCTTTCTACTCCAAAAGCTTCTTTCCTCGTGCTGCTGGACTCTGGAACTCCCTCCCTGCTCCCTGTTTTCCTGACGGTACTGACCTGCAGAAATTTAAAACTAATGTAAACAAACATCTCACTGCGCAGCTCCCAATTTAGGTTGTTAACAGTACCTGGTCTTGACCAAGAAAAAGAGGAAGTGAATGCTGTGCGATCTCTTTTATAGACTTGTCACATGATCAACTCGCATGAGAGATGGTCTGATTGGGCAAGCCAGAAAGGAAGTTAAATGCCTGCACCAATCAGCGCCGAGCTAAAAATAACATAACATATTTGGGAAAAAGGCTTGTGCCTGTAACTCCCGTTCCTTCCCTTCTTGTCCACTATATCAGTCCGTGCACAGGTCTGACTAAATATTGTCTGTGAAGCCAATGTTTGTCCAACTTGCACTTAAAGTCGTTTATGTCTGTTGCGTCGATGACCCAGTCTGGCAGAGCATTCCAATTGTTCACAACCCGTATCCCAAAGGAATACTTTCTGATGTTTAGTCTACTATGCTTCTTTTCCAGTTTCAGGTTGTGACCTCTTGTTCCGGTGATCTTGCTGAGGGGTAACAGTCTCTCCTGGTCCATGTTGTCTTTGCCTGTGAGGATCTTGAACGTCTGGATCATATCTCCACGTTCCCTTCTAAAGTACATGGACGGGAGCTTCATGTGTCTCAGCCTATCTTCGTATGGCAGGTCCACAAGTGTAGGGCACAATTTGGTGGCTCGGCGCTGGACTTTTTCAACCTTGTCAATATCACCGACAAACTGATGGACTCGTGGTGCATTTCCGTACTCAAGGATGGGCCTCACCATTAAGGTGTAGAGCTTCTTGATCACGGTCTTGTCTCTGCTGACAAACGTTCGTTTTATTGTCCCAAGTGTACGGTTTGCTTTCTTTACAGTTTCATTAACATGGTGATGAAATGACAGTTTGTTGTCTACGTATACACCCAGATCTTTTCCAATATCCGAAGCGCTAATTTCTTTGTCATTTCCTTCTTTAGATAAATATTCCTTTGGTTGTTATGTCAAAAATTTTCGCTGCCAATCTGCTGACCATCTAGAGAGCCTTTCTATGTCATTCTGCAGTGCCGCTCTGTCCTCTTCCGTTGTAATCTTGCTATAGATCTTTGAATTAATGAATTAAAATGATTCAAAATCGTAAACCGCAAGCTGTTGCTGCTGGTAGCACTCACTGCTGCTACACAATCTTACTTTTAGTTTTTGTACTATTTATGAGAAAGTTTCTTTGGGGTTAGGGTTAAGGGTCCTACCCTGGCACAGACGTGCTGATGGGCAGTTAAAGACCAGGGCAATGACCTGTCGGCACTATCAGGCCGACAAGTAGTTGGTCTTTTACTATGGACTCAGGATTGGCTAGTCATATCGTGTGATCTAGCTCAGGGTCAGCGAAAGTGGGCCGCACTTGCTCGAGAGGAAGTCAGCCCAACCCAACCAGGGTGAGAGCCGATACAATTACAAGTGTACACAATGAAATATTACCAACTATTTCTTACCTGAAATACAAACATGTGTCTGCCTCCAGGGACAGGTCCGACAAGAACGGAATCCAGAACTTGATCATAATCCATGCTTTCAGCAGAGCCCACGTAGATTATCTTCCATTCCAAATCTGGAGAAAATAAAGTCAAATATTAATAAAGCGTTAAATCTAGATGTGCCCACAAAAGTTAATTTTCTAAAACGAATTTAAATAAGTTAAATGGTTTTTCTTTTAAGTTAAATTTGGATTGTATCTGGAAGAGGATCATTTATTTCAACGATATTTAAAAAAATTTTTTTTTTTAAATCTGATGAGATGCAAATTTGTTTTGAAATAAATTGACATAATGAGGATGAACGCCTGTGTGTCTGTGATATATGGGAGAAAGAGACACAGAGAGAGGGGTGGAGAAGACACACACACACGAAGAGAGAAAGAGGGAGGAGCAGACACACACGAAGAGAGAGAAGGGGGAGGAGCAAACACACACACACAAAGAGAGAGAAGGGGGAGGAGCAAACACACACATACGAAGAGAGAGAAGGGGGAGGAGCAAACACACACACACGAAGAGAGAGAAGGGGGAGGAGCAAACACACACACACACGAAGAGAGAGAAGGGGGAGGAGCAAACACACACACACACGAAGAGAGAGAAGGGGGAGGAGCAAACACACACACACACGAAGAGAGAGAAGGGGGAGGAGCAAACACACACACACACGAAGAGAGAGAAGGGGGAGGAGCAAACACACACACACACGAAGAGAGAGAAGGGGGAGGAGCAAACACACACACACACGAAGAGAGAGAAGGGGGAGGAGCAAACACACACACACGAAGAGAGAGAAGGGGGGGGAGCAAACACACACACGAAGAGAGCGAAGGGAAGGAGCAAACACATGGAGAGAGAAGGGGAGTAGCAGACACACACACGAAGTGAAGGAGGAGGAACAGACACACACACGAAGTGAAGGAGGGGGAGGAACAGACACACACACGAAGTGAAGGAGGGGGAGGAACAGACACACACACGAAGTGAAGGAAGGGGAGGAACAGACACACACACGAAGTGAGAGAGGGGGAGGAGCAGACACACACACGAAGTGAGAGAGGGGGAGGAGCAGACACACACACACACGAAGTGAGAGAGGGGGAGGAGCAGACACACACACACACGAAGTGAGAGGAGGGGACACAAAGAGACTCAAAATTGAAGAAAAGAAATGGCGAAATATTTTTGGAGGGAAAAATACGGATTAAATAAAAGGGAAGATGTCGGTATGACGTAACACCCCCCCCCCCCGTTTTTTTTTCGTTTTTTTTCTTTCGAATTTTAGATTTTTCAGTTTAATTAAAATGCAGACAAAAAAAATCGGTAAAATAAAGAATTCCACCGAATTAAAAGATTTGGGAACAAATAAAAGTAAATTTTAAAATGTTAACTTTTAGAAGCCATAATTTATTTAAGTTCGAACTTAGTTTAACTTCATAACTTATTTTGGTTCAATTGTAGTATAGGAACCGTTGGAATAACTCGCCAATTTTGTTTTGACTATTTTTTTACACTTTGCTTTTTAATGTATTTTAATTTGAAACTTTAACATCTTTCGCGGTGAACGCCATTTTGTGTGACAATTTTATCAGTTTAAAATATTTTCATTTGTTTTTAAACTCCGTAAAAATGTCCTTTTGCGTATTAATATAAGTTATTGACTTAAACAGTTCCCAACAGAAACAAATGTGAAATATATACTAGTCCTTGTGAAATTTGTTTTATGGCAGCCATTTTGGAAATGGTTACTCGTCCTACACGATAAAGACCTGTTAGAATTTATAAAGTAAAGTGGACCCCCCCCCACACACACACACACACGTTTTTTAATTTTTTCCAGAGTGTTGACGGGAAATCGCATGAATAAATAAAGAGAATATCATTTGTATTTGTTCATTGGCAGCGTAAGAAAGAATATATTTTCTACCATTTATTTTTCTCGGTCGGTTAACATTGTGCCAACTAAATTTTACGGTGCTTGTACATATCGTAACCCATGGGACATTATTAAAATCCCGAAACGATTATATTGAAGTTTTTAGCTTTAAAAAGGCTGCCAAATTTTGCTATTAGTTTCGTATCACACTGCAACCGGTGTTTAGGGCAAAATGATACGCTGTATAATTTTAGCCCGTTTGCTTTACTTTTTTTTTCAAATAACTTTTCCGATTTTATCGTTAACAAAATCTGTTTATCAAAAAAAAAAAAAAAAAAATTATAATATATATAACAATGACGTATCCAATAACTTAGAATATTCCCGAAGAAATTGTTGGAAAAAAAAAAGCATATCAAAAGGAATGCACCAGCATAACTTGCATGGTAACTAATCCGCAATTTGAAGGAAAAAATTAAAGGCAAAATAAATATTATTTTGCCTAATTCACCGGTTGCAATGCGAGACGAAACCAATCGCAAACATTTTGTCAGCCAGCTAAAAACTTTAATACAATCGAAACTGGTAAATTTGTCGTTTCCCACCTAAAATGGCTGACAACTCCGGCGTCAATGAAGCGTGTTTTTTCCGACCTCACAAATGAGTAAGTAAACCCAAATAAATTGTTTGGGGACTCCTTTCAAATGTAATAAATACAGTTGGGAAATTAGTCCAAACAAATTTATTTGGGTTTACTTACTCATTAGCGAGGTCGAAAATTAGACGCTTCATTGACGTCAGGGTTGTCCGCCATTTTAGGTGGGAAACGACAAATTTACCTAAAAACGACACAATGAAATCAACGTTGTTCAAGAAAATGACAACCAGCGATTTACCTCCATTGTTTTTGTAATTATTACTTCAAATCATATTTCAAGTAAAATGAACACAAAGTCAGAAAATTGAATCGTACACGCGAAACGCTGAAAAAAAATGTCATGTTGAAAATATAACACGACGATATAAACTAATCGAGGAAGACGCGAAGATAGATATAACAATTCGGCAAACGTGGAATTTAGGTGCCACTTTTTTTTCCAAAAATGTAGCTAAAAAATTGTTGGCTCTTGTATAGATCGGGTACACTATTTTAGAAGAGTTCCAATGGTGTAAGGGCAGTAATTCTTTTTAGTACGCAATTTCTCCGAAAATGGAAAATATCCATTTTTTTAAATAAGTCATGCAAATTCAATTAATAGAACATTTATTGAAGAAAATAGAATTTGGGAAAATCAACAGTAGGCCTATATGTTTTCATTTCAAAACCAGCAAAACGAACAGTCCTCTTGTTTTGATTAACAGATTTGATTTTTTTTTTTATAGTTTAAAATATTAAATTATCGCAGATATTTTTTTATTATTGGGATTAATGTGGCGGCATCTCTGGACGGGACCGTCACTAAAAAATCCGATTTAGTACCCTTTTCATAGCCACCAAAAACCAAAAGTTGTGGAATACGACCGGTATTATATTTACGGCGTGAAATTATGTATTTAAAAAAAGAGTTGTCTGCCCCTTCTTACACCATTGGAACTCTTCTAAAACATATTTCGCCCGTGTACTCGATCTATACAAGAGACAAATTGTTTTTTAGAAAGATTGCGACATACTGAAGGCATTGGTGTTAAAATCAATTTATTGCGTATAATATATCAAAACACTTTTTGGTACTCTTGTAGATAGCGCACCATGTTTCCGTGACTTCGCGTCGACAACGTTCGGGGCAGCTTACGGAAACGCCCGAGAGTTGACGAGGCGAAAACTGTCAAACTCTAAATTGAAGACTGGCAGACGATAATAACACGATAGCTAAACAACTGTTATTAATTCGGTGTTATCGTCTGCTTGCTGTAGCCCGATTGGCTAATGCCTTTTGCAACAAAATATTACGCAAATTCATCCAGTATTTATTAAATAAGAAAAAAAAAAAAAACGATCTTACGTATCGTTAGACGTTTTTTACTTATGAAATGGACAAGGGAGATAAACCAGTAAACAAAACTTGAGTTAACAAAAATGGCTATCGAAAGATAAAATCGTTTGGTACTCTTATAGCGGACACACCATGTTTCCGTGACTTCGCGTCGACAACGTTCGGGCAGTTCACGGAATCGTCCGAGAGTTGACGAAACGGTACTTCTATGGATCCTGACCCAATTTCCGTGAATTTCGCGTCGGCAGCGTTCGGGCATGCTACGTAAACACCCGAGAGATGACGATTTACAGAAGGACAAAAAAATTGTTTAGTAACAGTAATTTCGCTGTGTTTTGTTCGTTTTCTTGGTTTTTTTTTGTATCTTGTAAATAAAAGTGGGAAAAAATACGACGCGGCAATGTAAGTTATCGCCTGCCATCATTCGGTTCGTCATCTCTCGGGTGTTTACGTAATATGCCCAAATGCTGCCGACGCGAAAATTGGGTCAGAATCAATAAAAGTACCCAAGAAAGATACAAAAAAAAAAAAGAAAAAAAAAAACCAAAATAAAACGAATAAAACAAAGAAATTACTGTTAATAAATAAATATTTTTTTCTGTAAATCGTCATCTCTCGGGTGTTTACGTAGCATTGTCACCGAACACTGCCGACACGAAGTTCACGGAAATTGGGTCAGGATCGATAGAAGTACACAATTTTAGCTAGAATATTTAAAAGCAAAAGATTTTGGTGCTTCTACAGAATTTGAACCGAACCGATTTTTGTCGATCTTAGGTTTGGGTTAGGGTTAAAAACAATTATTTTTTTTCAAAAGTTCGGTTCAAATTCTGTAGAAATACCAATTTTTTTTTTTAATTGAATTAAAATTCACATAATAGAAAATCGGTTCCTTTATACGACAGGGACACGTTCGAAAATTAATGTTTTCCTTTTTGGTTCAGCACAAGTGAACCATGATACTTGAGTCTTTAACTTTAGCCAGAGGATATGTTCGAATTGGCAGCTTGAGAGTTTCAAAATTACTTCTGAATTCATCGTGATAGCTATTTTAAAGCATTTAAAGTGCCGAATAGAAAGTGATTTTTGGATTGAATCAAAGTTTAACATTTTAAAAGCAGAAAGTCAAGAAAGACAACATTGATTTCCTCAGGCAATCTTGTCGTATTAAAATAAAATAAAAATTGAAATAAAATTCTTTACCTTCAGGTAAATCTTCCAAACATTCAAACGTAATTTCAAATTGAAAAGGGTTTAGGAACGGCGATGGGTTATCTAAGACGACCACGTTACTTATATTAACTTTGGCCATTATTAATTTTCGTTTAACTAAATAGCTAGTTTAGGGTTTTAGTTATAAATATAAATACTATTATTAGTTTCAAAAAAAAAACAACGTCTCCTTGTTGTTTTGTTTCTGCGAGCGGCGGAAAACACTAGACTAAGTTGGTCGATTTCATTCAAATGGCGCCAAAAACGTGTTCTAAGGTTTTTAACACAAAAAGGAAATGGATTACCCGAAATACTTTCATAAAAAGGATTTTCATTGGTTAATACCACGACATAATCAAGTTAAACCCTTTCTTATTGGTCATTTCAATAAATAAATAAAATATCTTTATTTATATATGAATTAAAAACAAAAATATTTACTGTATTATTATGATATTCAGTAATCATTTTTTTTAATCATAAGAAAATATGGTCGAAAATAATGTTCGTTTAAATTCAAACTCGAACGCTGCTATGGGCGAACTACGGATGTACACAATCGCCAAAATTATCTGCATCAATTTAGTTTCTTGGTTTACACGCCTCTCACTGAAGAAATATTGGACATGAGGTCAGTTTAAGGGGGGGGTGATTCACCCAACCCTCAAGGGCACTCTAGATGATTGCAAAAGTTAATGTGATCAGACCTATCGTTATTTCCCAGTAGGAGTTCTTCAGGCGACCGGCAATAAACCAATCTCTCTCCAGGAAGAGGGTGTTATGGCTAGAAGAATGACTTCATGAGATCGAACAGAACCTCCTCTCTTCCCCAAAAAGGGGCACATTAGATGGTTGCAAAAGTTGCTGGGATCAGATTGGTCGGCATTCCCCGGTAGGAGCTCCTCAGGCGACTGGCAATAAACCGAGCTCCCTCTTGGAGGATGAGGGTAATGCCTAGGAGAGTTGCCTCCATAGACCAAACAGAACCACGCAACCCCATCTCCGAAAAGGGGAACACTCTAGATAGTTGCATAAGATAAAATTTACCTCCTCTCCAGGAGGTTAGGCACAAGGCCAGTTTTATTTTACTCCCACAAGTTAAGATGTGACCCAAGGTCGGGTCGGGAAAGTGGGACTTTAAAAGCCAGCGCCCGAGAAGGTAAGCACTCTGGCCATTAAAAATTGCGCCTCAGGCAGTAAGTAATAAACTTACTCCTCCCCAAAGAGGGGAGGCAAAGCCTGGGAGGGTGGACCTCATAGAACTGCACAGGACAAACCTACAGACCGGCGAATCAAGCCCCGAAGGACAAGACGACAACGGTCTATAGGGTGTAGTATCCATCGGAACAGATACTACACTTTGCATGAGATGCCGTGATCAGGGTTAGGGTTTTGGGGTTGGGGTTAGGGTTAGTGTTAGACCACAAGAAAGATATACTATAACATAGTTAACTGGTCAATTGGGGAGAGGAAAATGAATGTTCTTCACTAACTCAACGTTTGCAAGGTAGAGGAGAATCTTGATTGAACATTCGGATTTCTATGTATCTCATATAGAAATCAAGTGTGAGCCCCAGAAAAGGGTCCCCTTGATTTCTGAGAACTTCCTGAAGTAAAATGCAAACAATATACATGTGTTTGTTTAGTGTGTATTACTGTATTTAGTGAGAAGTGCACAATTTCCGCATGTTGCAGTATTTTGATCGCTATTTGTTGTCATGGTTACTCTTGCGTTTGATATTTTGTTGTCATGGTTACTCTTGCGTTTGATATTTTGTTGTCATGGTTACTCTTGCGTTTGATATTTTGTATTTTTTTTTTTACTTCTTTATTACCATGAAAAATAAATAAATTAAGAAGTTGGACATAAGAGTACCTTATAGGGTACGTCCCCGCTCCCGTTAACATTTGTATATATTTTTTTATTTTGAATATTAAATAAAAGACGTTTTTATTATTATTATTTACTCACTAGGAGTTATCACACTGGTCATCGTCAGTGATCGCCCACTGCCGACAACCTGTGGTATTCCTTGGAGTCTGAGTGACAACAAGTCTCCTCAGACTTCCAGTATGCTCCATCTCTTTTCGTTCATCACCGCTGATGACCTTGCGGTATCGTAACAGCCACCTACCAACGATTTCCCGCTGTTAAGGGCCATTGGTCCCCTCCGGGGCCCCAAGTGGCAACAAGCCTCCCCAAGGTCCCAGAGCTGTCCGCGCTCTTCCAGTGGAGGTCTGGTTTGCGCTTTCCTTCCTCGACCCTCTGTTCATAATTTTCGTGGCGTTAGCCTACGCTTGCGCCTCTCTCGTGCGGTAGTATTTTCCCCGGTTCTGTTATTATTATTATTATTATTTATATATTAATACGATAGCGTGTGTGTTCGTGTGTCACGCTTACATTAAAAGCTCTGCGCATGCGTGCCGCATCTAGATTTGGAGAAGCATTCAAGTCACCTAATTTTCGTAATATTTTCAAGTATTTCCCTTTGGCGCAACTGTTAGCGACGTAGGATCTTGACGTCGGTTTTTGACGACAGCCCGACTGGTTTATAATTCGATCCCAACCAACCTCTAAGATTTTTTTTTCTCAATCGAAAGGGGGAGGGGGACGACCGGGAAGACACATTAATACAATGTTCATTTTTTTTAAATAAATATACAAGTCAAATCTTATATTTTATTGAAACATGGATTGGTTAGGAACAAGATAATTAGTATTGAAAACATCATTTTGTGTAATTTACATGGGTAATTATAACTAGTTATTATTATTATTATTATTATTATTATCATTATTATTATTATTATTATTATTATTATTATTTGTACTCACTAGGAGTTTTCACACAGATCATCGTCAGTGATTGCTCACCGACAACAACCATTGGTATTTCCTGGAGTCTGAGTGACAACAAGTCTCCCCAGACTTCCAGTATTCTTCACCTCTTTTCGATAACGATGCGGTATCGCAACAGCCTTTTACCATTGATTTCTCGCTGGTAAGGACAATTGGTCTTCTCTGGGATTTGGGTGGCAATAAGCCTCCCCAAGGTCTCAGCATTCTCTGCACTTTTCCAGTGGAGGTCTGGTTTGTGGGGGGGGGAGGTGAACAGATTTGGTGCAGTTTCAGTTCTCTTGATTTCACGTGGTTTTCCTTCCATCTTTTTGTTTTACTTCAGTTGCAATTTCCATGTGGTTGATTAGTGTTCGTCGATTATGCGGGTTGGTTGCCGCATTCGAAGATTTTCCTTAAGGTTTCAGCTTTTTTTCATCATTGCCGTCCGATATATTGTCTCAGTCTTCCCTTTCATTCCAATTTCTTCTAGTCTTTTATCAGGTTTTCCGGAACTGTTCCTAGTGCTCCTACGATTATTGGTATTATATTGGTTTTCTTCATGTTCCATATTCCTTTCAGCCCTCTGGCAAGCTCCGTGTATTTGCTTCTCTTTTCTGTATTTTTGATCTTTACCCTGTGATCTGCTGGGACGGCAAAATCTACAATGTGTCAGTTTCTTTCCTTCTTGTTAACTATTATGTCGTCCGGTCTCCTTGCTTGGATGAGTTTATATGTTTGTACTTCCATGTCCCAGAGGATTTTGTGGTTTTCGTTTTCCAGTATTTCTGTCTCCGGTTTACGTCTGCACCATTTTTCTGCATGTTCAAAGTGCAGTTGTTTGCATAGTTCCCAGTGTACTCCTTTCCCCACACAGTCATGTCTGTTCTCGTATTCTTTTTTGGACTAGTTTGCTGCATTCACTTATTATGTGATTTACTGTTTCGTCTCTTTGTCCACAGAGTCTACATCTACTGTTTTCCTGTGTTTTATCTATTTTAGCTTTAATCCCATTGTTCTGTGCAGCTGTCAGTAGCGATTTCGTTTCTCTGTTCAAGTGTCCTTTTCTTAGCCATGCCCAGGTGTTTTCGTGATTCTCTTCTCTTGTCATTCTTATGAATCGTCTATGTAATTGTTTTTCTTCCCACTTTTCTTTTCTTATCTTTTTGTTTCTGGTTTCGCTGTTTTCTGTATTGTTTCTTTTGACAGTGTCTTTTGCTGCGGTGATCAAAACAAGGAAATAAGCAGAGTTCTCCAGACAGACCCAAGCGACAGACCTCGAAAGAACACACAAGAAGTACGCTCCCCTCTAACCCCGACCTTTGGGGGCAACAAAAAGAAGCGAACACTTCAAAAAGTACGGACAAGCTTTCGTTGCCTCATATACACCCTGACACACACAGTATCACATTGCAACTTATGCACATACACTGTCTATGACTAACGCACTAACAAATATAGACATACACATCTTTAGCCTCTTGTGTCTGCTTAATTAATGAACATTTCTAACAAAGAACACGAGTTGTATACACTTTACAAAGAACATTTCTTCACTAAAACAAACTTTTATATTCGTGTAAAATTGTTGTTCTATAAATTTTTTGTTGATTAATCATGTCTTATTTCATTTTTTTATTCACAAAACTCGATACATGTAGAGTGAGCCCTTGCTCGCTGGTGACCCTAATATTTCTCCTCAAGTCTCCATTTCCTTCGTCATTGACAAAATCCTTTACTCACGAACTAAACATTAATAAAATTCCCTTCCTCGACGTACTAATAAACTCAAATAATCCTACCCAATACATAACATCCAATTATAAACAAAACACAAGTAATAACTCTAACCTCCTCAACTACAACAGCGAATGTTCCCGAAAATACAAAATAGCTTTAATAAAAACGCTTGTCCATTGTGCATATACTGTGGTGGATGAGACACGATCCGAACGAATGCTAAAAAGCAAATGGCTCGAATTTCTACCCCTTTTTCTTATCCTGCCTTGTTGGGACACGCTCTCCCCTTTAATTCCAAAGGGCAAGGGAATTCTCACAGGAACGTTAACTCAGTATCGTCCAACGAATAAATATCATTTCTAAGCCATAGTAATAAACTGACGTGAACTCCATAACCCCTATCAGAATGAGGACATAAACAGAGTTCTACAGACAGACGTAAGAGACGCACCATGAAGGAACACGCAAGAAGTACCCCTTTTCACTCTACCCCCGGCGACAAGAAGGAAAGGACACTTCAAAAGTTACGTACATGCTTTCCTTGCCTCGCACGCACCTACTTGCACACTGATAAGAAGTCAGGTGAACAGAAGCAAATCGCCATGACTCACACACACAGTAGCAGAACAAGGGAAACACACACACACACACATTACCACTTACACACATTAACAAATATAGACGTACACATCTTTAGCCCGTAGTGTCTGATTAAAATAGTGTACATTTCTAACAAAGAACACGAGTTGAATAAACTTTACCAAAGAATATTTTGTCACTAAAACTAACTCTTATATTCCTGTAAAATTGTCGTTCTATAAATGTTTTGTTGATTAATCATGTTTTATTTCATTTTTTATTCACAAAACACTATTCATGTTAAGTTAGCACTTGCTAGCTGGTGACCCTAATATTTCTCCTCAAATATATCCGTATCCTTCCTCCGTCATTTAATTTTCATTTCCAGTTTTATTTACTATGCGTGTTAAAAAAGCAACCAGGGGCCACAGTAGTAATGTTTTTTTTTATGAAATTATATTACACATATTTTTTTGTTTTTAGAATTTATCTAAAGTTAATATAAACTTTTTACCTTTATCTAAGTAATCCTAAAATTGGGATTATTCAGACTACCATCCTCGTCCCGATAGCTGGTAAATTTGCAGTATAGTTAACAAACGAGAAATCGAATATATAAATATATATATATATATATATATATTTATATATATATATATATATATATATATATATATATATATATATATATATATATATATATATATATATATATATATATATATAAACAAATAACTTTTCCCAAACGCATTAAAATTTAATTTTCTACCAACCTGTGTACTTTTAACGCTCTGAAATTGTTTTTTTTTCAAAGATTTTTTATTTCAAAATTAGATTTCGTTGAAAGCCCTCTCTTTTGACATACAGCAAACAAAATGACTGCTTGACTCTCTGTTGTTGATAGGGGTTCATTCTTTTAAAAAAATAGAAAAAAATATGACTTGCCCTACAACTAACACAAAGTCCGAGTGGCAAGCCCCCGTCATTGGTTTTTTGTTTGTGCTTCTTGACATAACACTTCCCAGTAAATATGCCAAATAAAATTCTAATTTTAGGAAATACTTACTTGGTGATTAAAAACAGGTAACCAAATTTTACGGAAAACAATCCAATAGTTGTTTTTTTTAGTGGTCTGATTCCTAAACAGACAACATGTGATCCTGCGTTCTCTGCAGAAGAATCGATGAACTCCAGGATTACGTTATTTCGTCTTGTCTACATTCACTCAACCCAATGTATTATCTTTATTCTGTTCCTGTGTTGCCTGTAAATCAAACTGCATATCTCTTTAGTTGTGAAGCCATCGTTTATTTCGTGGGGAATGGTGACTCCGTTTGCTTATTCAAATTCAGTCAGATTTGGCCAGGCGAATTACCCTCCCAAGTAACTCGTCAATCTGATTTTCTTCTCGATTTAAACTCCCAGCTAAAATGGTTTTGCTTTCTTTTCGTGTAACGACCGTTTTCGTTGTTACAAATAATATTATAAAAGTTCGTCTTAACAGTCTATTTCTTCTTCTTTTTCTCCTCCTTCTTCTTCTTCTTCTTCCTCTTCTTCTCCTCCTCCTCCTTCTTCTTCTCCTCCTCCTTCTTCTTCTCCTCCTCCTTCTTCTTCTTCTTCTTCTTCTTCTCCTCCTCCTCCTTCTTCTTCTTCTGCTCCTTCTTCTTCTTCTTCTTCTTCTTCTTCTTCTTCTTCTTCTTCTTCTTCTTCTTCTTCTTCTTCTTCTTCTTCTTCTTCTCCTCCTTCTTCTTCTTCTTCTTCTTCTTCTTCTTCTTCTTCTTCTTCTCCTCCTCCTCCTCCTCCTCCCCCTTCTTCTTCTTCTTCTTCTTCTTCTTCTTCTTCTTCTTTGCGTGTCTTTGAAGCATGTTGTCATACAACAGTTTCCCACTTTTTTACGCAGTCTTTTTGCATTATTGTTGTATTCTGCAAGATCTTTCAAGCTGCACCGGTTGGGCAGTAGAGGGCAGACAAGGCAGTGTTGCATCGTATGGTCCTCCCCTCCACATTCACAGATGGTTGGGTCAGCTTTGTATTCCCATCTACTCATAGCAACTTTTGATCATCCCATCCCCGTTCTCAGGCGGTTAAGTGTTTTTCACTGGAGCCAGGGTGCCTCTAAACCACGAGGGAGGGCCTCAGAAGGGGAGATTCCCATGTCACTAGGAGTAGAAACAGAGTTTATGCTAAGATTAAATACTATAAATGGTGACCCCGATGTCATCTGAACACGGAAGCTTCTGATCTGAAGTCAGCAAGTTGCGTGTTAAGCTCACGTTGGGGTTTTTATCCAAGCCTATGGATTCGACAAAAAGTTTTCAAGTTCGACTAAAAGGTTCCCAAATTTGAAAAGATGCACTCGAAGAAACTTGGAGTTTACATCGGCTAAAACGTTGTGAACATAACATCAAGTTTAGAATAGTAGTCCGAATAATCCAAATTAGCAATTTTCATCTAAAAAATTGCCGAAACATAATACGAAAATTTGTTTATTTATAGCTTAAAAACCGGTGAAAATTGGAATCAAAACGAGTGAAATGTTACTCTATTGGGCTTCCGTACTTTACACGAATCTAACGTTCAACAGTGTTATTCATTATTATTGTAATACGATGAATGTTGAGGTCTACATGTGAGAATCAACTTCCGGTCGACAACAGGAAGTGACATCATAGGGAGGGAAGGAAAAAAAGAAAATGTCCGATCGTTACTCCAACTAACGACTTTCGTGGTTGAACATTGCTGCATATTTGTACTTGCCGGTGCCGGGAAATATAGCAAACAGGTTGAAAAAAAAGCAAAGCTTATTCATGGCGGATTGTCGCATTTCTGAATTAATTTGACGCTGTAATTCAATATGTCCGCTTGGTGTCTTATTTTATTTTTCGGGGCTTGAAAACAAAAAATGTGACAATTGACACTGTCGTAAAAATAATAATAATATGGCGAGTCTAAAAAAAAGATTGAAAAAACAAAACTAAAAAAAAAAATGTTTTATGGAAAAATATAAATTTACGACAAAAAAAGTTTTTTTGTGTGTGTGGGGAAACCTGAGATTTTTAAAAGGATTTGTTTGCATTGAGTCAGAAAAAATAATAAAAAATTAAAAAAATAAAAAAACAGATAGTGAAAGTAGACCCACACCCACTTTAAAAAAAGTCCAAAACAAAAAAAAAAATTATATTTTTCCGGTTTCTTTAAATATTTTAATAATTTATTTTCTTTTACAAATATATATTTTTAAATGAAACTCTTTAAAAATTAATTAATTATTAATACGTTTAATATTCGGTTAAAGATCCATTTCTTAATTTAAAAGAATGTTTATTGTAACTTTAATCTTATAAATAAATTGTTTTTCTATAATTTTATAAATTAAAATATTTATTTAAAACAAATAAAAAAGATTAAATTGTGCACATGAAAATAAATTTAAAAAATTAATTTGTACTTTTTTTTTGCATTAATTTAAAAAAAAAAACGTCTTAATTTAATGAAATTATTTAATCATATAAAAAAATATTTAAAATAAAACTAAACTTCAGTGACATTTAATTTTTTAATTAAAAAAAAAATGTGCACATGGCAAAAAATATGTTTTATGTTGTCTGTTTTTGGCATTAATTAAAAAAACAACAAAAGACGTTTTATTTTTTTTTTTTAATATTTATTTAAAACAAAAGCTACTCCACCAAATATTTTAGCTGCATATGAAAAATTTGTAAAAATTAATTTCATATACTTTTTGTGCATTTAGTAAAAAAAAAAAAATAATAATAATAAACACGTGTCTTATTTTAATAGGCCTGTTAATTTATTAAACAAAAATCGTGTAAAAAGTTAAATAATTTTTTGTGTTTCGGAGAAAAACTGATTTTAAATTTTAAAAAAAAAAAGTGGCTTTTTATGGAAAAATTAAAATAAATATTTGTTATATTTTTACGGTATTGTTTGATCATTAAATTATTAATTGAACCAAATTGTTAAAAAAACTAGAACTACTTTGGTTAAGATAATGTTACTTCAATGGCAGCCATCTTAAAGCTGAAAAGTTCAAGATAACCAAAAAAAGAAAAAAAGAACAGAAAAACAAACAAATGTGGCTAATTGTCGTCTAATTATTGACAAACAAAACAAAACGTGTTTACGAATATTTTCTTTTCCTCTGGGAAAAAAAAGAAGAGAGAAAACTCCAAGAGCGCTTGAATGTTGCCGGAAAGCCAAGGAGGCGACGCCGGTGCCGGCGGGGGAACCGTGAAGATGTTGCCTCGGTCAAGTATCCAGGAGGCCAACCGGCACTTGCAGGCCCTTTATAAAAAGGTTGACGAATTGGAATCCGTCATAAGCAAGCAGCACCAGAAACAGTTGGATACGGAGGAGGACTCCAAGGAAAAAATTGCACATTTGAAACTCAGACATGAAGAAGATGTCAACATTTACGAACAGAGGATTCTCGACCTGGAAAATCAGGTAAACAAAAAAAAAAAAAACACAAAACGGTGAAGTTTTACTATCACACCCATCGTAATTTATCACCTAAAAAAATCAGATTCTACCTTTTGTGGCGATTACATGTAAACAGCCTGAAAAAAATATCCGCATAGAAGGAATTAAAATGTTGGTGCCTCTTTACTTTCACGACGACATGAAAATATTTAAAGAAATGTATAAACTTTGTTACGTACTTACGTGGTAGCTGGAAATAAGATTGTACAGAAAAAATTACGCAAATTCATCCAGTATTTATTAAATTATAAGAAAAAGAAGAAGAAAAAAAACGATCTTACGTATCGGTAGACATTTATACTTACTTATTAGGCAAGGGAGATAACTCATTTTTGTTTTTCGGGGGAAAGTTCAAAATGTCGATCGATAGATAAAATCGTTTTTTTATTTTTTATTCAATAAATACTGGATGAATTTGCGTCATTTTCTCGTGTACAGTCTTCTTTTCAGCTACCACGTAAGTACATAACAAAGTTTATACATTTCTTTAGCTATTTATTTTGAAGAGAGGCCTAACAGGTAAAGAATCACCAAATTATTTTTTTAGATTTTAGAGTGGGGATCACTTTCCTATATAAATTTAACGTAAAATGTGCACCCACTTCCTGGCCAGCTAGTGATAAATGGATACGTGTAACGTCTAGTGTAGTTTTTTTTTTTCTGCTTTAAAAATAAATTAAAACCTGTAAAAAAATTAAAAAATTAAAAAAAAAAAATTTTCTGAAACCGGGTACAGTTCAGAAATTTGTTTAAAAATATTTTCGAAAGAAAAATCGAAAAAAAACAAAAACAATTGGTTACACGTCTCCATTTATCGCTAACTAGCCTATCGCCCCCAAAGTAGAATCTGATTTTTTTTTGGGGGGGGGGGGGGGTCAACTACGATGTGTGTGATAGTAAAAACAAAAAATACCTCAAAAAATCTTTGGCACTTGTGCAGTTTAGTAAACAGCGGCAGATAATCCATAGTAAGTAACGACCAATAGATTAAAACATTTTAATACATTTATTTATTTAATAAAATATAGTTTCTGAATAAAAAAAAAACATTGTAATAAAATAAAGTAACATTTTGGCCAAAACATTGTAATAAAATATAGTTTCTGAAATTGACAACAATTTTTTTTTTTTTTTTAATTTTTTTTATAATTTAAAATGTTATAAAACGAACATAATATTAATAAAACTATATCATTAGCTGTGTGTGTGTATGTATGTATGTATGTATATATATATATATATGTCTGTATAGGTAGCATTTTCTCATTTATGCAAACATTGTTAAAAATAAAAGAATTCATCTGTTTAATGATACCTTTTTTTATTTTTTCAATTTTTCTGATGGTCTTTTTTGTAGTAAACTCAAAAAAAATAAATGTTCCATAGGTTTCACAAACGTTTTCGATTCTTCGTCGAATCATCCTCAGGTGTCAAAAGCAAATGAACAAAAAAGCTGGAGAAAGAAGTGTCACACTGCGTTTGAGTGGTTTATTAGTAGAGACAAACGAGAGACGCGTGTTGTTGGTTTTAAAAATATACATGTGTGGTGTAAATGAGGAAAAAAGAAGAGAAAACAAGAACGACCGACCGCGTTTTTGCGTGGCTTACCTCGTGTGAAGAAGAAGGAAACAAGAATGGCCGACTTGTTTCTTTAAATGCCTACAGGGTGACTACGAGGTATGCAAATGAGATGCTCCTGATTGGAAATGAAAGAGATAAAAGAGGAGTGATTGGGGGAGGAGGCAGAGGGAAGTTAGATTGCGAACAGAGAAGTTTGATCATAGGAGAAAAGTCGGATTCGTAGAGAGTGAAGAAAAACGTTGCAGAAATTCGTTTTCGGAGTGGATAGAAAGCGGAAGTACGGCCAGCAGTGTCACGTATACCACAGACTTTATTGAAGTGCGCATGTGCGGTTGTTACAAAACTAGAGTTGGTCACAAAACGAAACGATAACATCGTTACATCCCCCCTTTACCAATATGAAGATTATGATATTGAGCATATTCAATATATAATAAAAAGGTAAGGGCTAATTCAGGGTAGACTGCCTGAATAGCTACAGCGAAGCAGGGGATTATTCTGCCCCATGAATTGCTTGCTATAATTCTCTAGAAAATGTTCACAAGTTCATTTTTGATGGTGGTCGTACCATCCTGCCACTGCGAGTGTATTGTTGGGAGTCTCTTTGTGAAGACTGAGTTGTACATACAGGTGGTTCTGCAAATGTTACATGCTTTGGCGTTTGTGGTGGGGTTGGCCTTATTGGAGCACTCCTAATATGCTGCCGGTTTCTCCGTAGCACATATCCGTTTGCAGTTTTTAGGAGATATGATCGGGGACCATCTGCTTGAGATACTACGGTTGCTAGGTCCCAGTTTCCGTGTGTAGGGTTTTGTGCTCTTACCCTCTGGCCAGGATATAAAGGTGGTAGGTCTTCCTTGAGTGCATGCTGGTCAAAATATTTCTTTTGCTTATGTTGCCTTTGTTTAAAAGCATCATATATTTGATCCTGATCTTGGTGGTTGTTTTCTATTTTTGTTGCAATTGGGGATTGGATTCGTCTACCCATGAGTAGCTGTGCGGGGCTGGATATGGCGTTTGAGATAGGTGTGCAGCGCCAGTGCAACAATGCAATTTCGGGTGTTGTCCCAGATTGCTTGGCCTTTTTGAGGATGGTCTTGATGGTCCTTATCTGGCGCTCTATGAAACCATTTCCCTGTGGTCTTCGAGGTGAGGTGGTCTGATGGTTGAAACCCCATTCTGTGGCAAATTCGTGGTAAAGGGCGCTTGAGAAGTGCGGCCCATTGTCACTAACCACTTTTGACGGTATGCCAAACTCCGCGAAGGTTTGTTGCGTTATTTTTACGATAACACTGCTTGGTGATTGGGCAGGTAACTGTTTGATGACAGGGTACTTGGAGTAGTAGTCTGCTATGATCAGCCATTGATGTCCATGGAGCTCGAACAAGTCTGTTCCAACTACATCCCATGGCTTTGTTGGAATGTCGTGCTGCAGAAGAGGCTCTGACATTTGTGATGGCTGATGTTGACAGATGCTACATGAGCTTGTGAATTGCTCGATGTCTCTGTTTATATTTTTCCAATAGACAGTGTCTTTGGCTAGGAGTTTGGTTTTCTCCTGTCCTAAATGAACAGTGTGGAGTTGCTTTAGGATATCTTCTTGGAGGGTCTGAGGAATGACAATTTGTTGTCCTTTAAGGATAAGGCCGTCATCAATTGATAGCTGATCTCTTAGGCTCCAGAATTCTCTGATATCGGTAGGCAGTTGCTTGATTGTCTCAGGCCATCCCATGACAATGGTATCTCTTAGCTGGTTAAGCAGAGGGTCGGCTGTTGTGCAGTCTCTCAGTTTTTCAATGCGGTCAGCAGAGAAACGAATGGTGTCAACTCGAACATCCAGATCGATAGGGTCCGAATTACCAGGTGATGGCAGGCGTGATAACCCATCAGCCAATGTTTTCGGATCCCTTGTTGTAGGATAATCTGAAATTATATCCCTGTAGCTGGATAAGCATTCGTTGTAGGCGAGCTGGAGCTGAGGTGAGAGGTTTGTCAATGATCATGACAAGAGGTTTATGGTCAGTGATAATTTGGAAACCATGACCGTATAAATATGTGTGGAATCTATGTGTGCCAAACACGATTGCCAGTAGTTCCCGCTCGATACATGCGTATCTTTGTTCTGTTTGTGTCAGACTCTTGCTTGCGTATAAGACAGGCATTAAATTGCCAGCTGCGTCTGGTTGTAGAAGCGCTGCGCCTATTCCATGAAGACTTGCGTCACAGTGCATGTAGATTGGGCGCTTGGGGTCAAAGTAGTGAAGTAGGGATGTTTCAGATACTTCACTCTTCAGGTTTTTGAAAACCGTCTGGTGGTGTGGCTCCCATTGGAATTCTGACTCTTTGTGAAGTAAGTCACGTAATACAGTGGTTTTTGAGCTGAAATCCTTAATAAAACGGGATAGGTATGTCATTACACCTAAGAACTGTTGCAGTTCTGTTTTATTGCGTGGTTCTGGCATTTCCTGTAGGTCTCGTACCTTTGCTGGGTCAGGTTTCATCCCAGTATGGGTGTATATATTTCCGAAGAAGGAGATTTCCTGGCGTTTTATCTCGCATTTCTTGGAATTCATTGTGAGGCCCTCTTGTGTGGCGACTTCCATGAGGTGCCTTAAGTTGTTGTCATGTTCGCGTTCTGTTGAGCCATATACAACAATATCATCCGCTATACCGCATGCTCCTGTGCACTTCTCAAGTATTCTGTCCATCTCAAGCTGGTAGATGTCTTGGCTCACGTTTAAACCAAATGGAAGTCTTTGGAAGCAGTACCTTCCAAATGGTGTTTGAAAAGTGGTCAGGATCTGGCTTTCCTGGTCAAGCTTTATAGACCAGTATCCTGCCTTAGCATCCAGTTTTGAGAAGTATTTTGCACCTGCAAACCGGTGATTGAGTTCCTCAACTGTTGGAATTTGATGATATGGCCGCATTAGGGCTTTGTTTAGTGCCCTTGGGTCTAAGCAGACCCTTATTGTGTTGTCGCGTTTGGTTACATATGTAAGGGAGCTTACCCAGTCTGTTGGCTCCTCAATACGACGAATGACATTCTGTGACTCCATCTTGTCTAGTTCAGCCTTGATCTTTTCACGCATGGCTATTGGCGTTCTTCTCGGTGCGTCTATGTGGCATGGGATGTTAGGGTTGACAGTGAGCTTGTGTGTTTTCTTGAACTCGCCAATGCGGTCAAATCTGTCGGGGTGTAAACGCATCAGATCATCTATGCTGTTGATAGGTTGTTGCTGAACAGATATGGCACAGTTCATTGTCACAACGTTAAATGCTACAGATGTTGGCAGGCCCAGTATAGCTGGTCCTGGAGTGTTGATCACATAAAATTGAGTGTTGAGCCATGAGGAGTCCTTGTATTTGCACCTGATGTTTGTGGTGCCATGGCATTTTATTTCAGGGGTGTTGTATGCTGTCAGTACGCATTTCGTTGGGTTTAGTGATCCAGGTATTGGGTTTCCGTCTTCGTTTATGGCGGAGGGGCATATACTGCGGAATATGCGTAAAGGTAGTGTGTTTGCTTGTGCACCTGTGTCTACCTTCAGTTTGAGGCTGTGCGTACCTGGGTGGTCTATCAATATAACGTTGATATTGACAAATGCTTCATTTTGTGTTGTTTTTTGTTTATGCAGTGGATGTTCACTGTTAATAGTGCTGAATGTGAGGTGCTCTCTCGCCGCATGTAGGTTTGTTGTAGCTCGGTCGTCATGTTCAGCAACGCTGTCGACTTTTCGGCCTGTTTCATGTTGTCTGTGCCTTGACTGGCTACGGCTTTTGTGCCAGGATTTTCCTTGTTTCCTGGGTCTGAGTCTCACTGAGAAGCACAATTTGGCCCAATGGCCCATTTTTCCGCAGGAACTGCATATGTCGTTCTTGGCAGGGCAATGCTCCTTGCCAAAACGATGGTCCCGTCCACAATTTTTACATAAGTTGCTGGTATTTCTGTTGCCTTCCTGGCGTTCGCGACCACCGCGATTTATGGTGTCTATCTGTGACAGGCCATGTAGTTGGTGTATTTTGTTTATATACACGGCTGAAGCCTCATATGTGCGTGCTAATTTCACAGCCTCTTCTATTGTGTAGCCCTTCGGTTTGTTTAACAGTTCTTTTTGTAAGTCCGGTATGGGCGTGTTGGCTATCAGTATTTCTACTAAACGTTCGTTCATTTCATGGGCTGTGAAGTCGCATTTCTTTGCCTGTAAGCGACACCTGTTTAGAAATATGTCGGTCGTCTCGGTAGGCTTTTGTTGGTATCTACCGAGTTCGAGCCTACATATACGGTGGTTGGTTGCCGGTTCCAGCTGCTCCATAAATACGTTGAAAATTTTGTCGGCGTCTCTCCGGTCTTCGCTTGACATAGACTCACTGTTGTATCTACGAATTCCTTCCTCGCCAGTTGCGAGTAGAACGATAGGCACTTTCTCTTCTTCTTTAGTTCCCTTCGCTGTGAAATAAAGTTCCAAACGTTGGTGGAATATCTTGAATGACTCTGCAATGTTAGGCGAAGAGTCCCAGTCAAGAATGCGAACTGGTATAGATATATTAGCCATAGTAGTAGTAGTAGTAGTAGTAGTGTTGTTATGTGTGTGCGAGAGTTATGTTCCGAGCTTCAATAAGCGTGTGTGTGTGAAGTTTTACGAAGTTTTGGTTCGAAAAGAAAAAATATAATGTCTTACTTTTATCGTTGTTTTCTCTTATTTTTCTTTATATCTCACCGCTGCCACCATGTCACACTGTGTTTGCTCGTATTGAGTGGTTTATTAGTAGAGACAAACGAGAGACGCGTGTTGTTGGTTTTAAAAATATACATGGAAGACTTTATTGAAGTGCGCATGCGCGGTTGTTACAAAACTAGAGTTGGTCACAAAACGAAACGATAACATTGTTACAAGAAGAGAATTTTAAAAAGGCAGCGGAGAAATGCGCATAGAACGTTTTTTGCATTGTTCCAGGAAGTCGTTGACGATTTAAATTCAGCAACGCTGGATGACATCATAGAACAAAATCGCATTACGTTAAGCATTTTAAAATGTTACCACCGGTTTCATATGTGATGCTGTTAATTTTAGGTTGTTGTGTTTTATGTAGATAGCTTCCAGTATTTTTACTTTTTTAAAAATTGGTTTATATATATATATATATAATTATTGACAATATATGTATTAGCATATACTATCAGTGCCCTTTTACTTTGCAGTCCCCATTAAAAGATTCAGCTCGATGATTGTCAATTAGTGACAACAGAGCAAATATAAGTCAGGTTCCCCCACGTGTGAGTTTGCTCTTTTCTTTGTTTTTTGTTTGGTTTCACCCAAAAATGAACCACTGTATAGTGTAGGTTTTTTCAAGACACTTTAATCCAAGAACTTTTTACTCTTTGTGAATTTGTTCTGATGATTTTATAGTGTTGCAGAACGATATTGACATAAAAACGTTGTTTGGCACAAGACAAATGAAACGAACCGTAAAAAATATATCTCACAGAAATGTTATGTTTTTTGGAAATGTGAAATAATAAAATAAAAACATGGTTATTGGAATATAATATGAACCTGATATATATATATATATATATATATATATATATATATATATATATTGATAGTTACATTCCACTGACCAAGAAAAAACGTCAGTCCACAATCATAAATTTTTATTTATTTATTTTTTATCGGTAAATGCTCATATTTTTTTCCGCCTACGAACATTTCACAACCCGTACACAAAATTATAGTCTTTATTTTTCACGTGCTGCTCGTCAGAGACCTTTATTGAATAAAAAAACAATAAGCACACCGGTCCAAAGCAAAAAGGAAGAAAGATGAAAAAAAGAGCAAAAAAGGCAAAAACACGCAAAACTCACATTAAAGAAGATAATGAGAGAACCCCCCCCCCCATACATCGAACAGTTCTTTAGTCTTGGTGGGCAATCACCTAGAGATGGTGTCTCGCTAAAAACACTGGTCCCTATCACCTCACTGGGTTGGCGTCAGGAAGGGCATCTGACCTAGAAAAACTTTGCCTTAATTAAGGAAATAACTTCCGAAGTAACCTGACCAGAGATAAGGGGGGGGGAAGTCAATTTCTAAAAGCCGTCCAACACATGCCCGCACGTAGAACGTATGTTAAACCGAATATGATGAATGATGATGATGATGATGATTTTACCAGCATCATTCTATTCGCTTTTAATCCTCTTTCGATCCTGTGAGCACTACCATTGGGTTAACACTAGAATTTTATTTCTTCTTTTTTTGTATAAATTTTAAAAAATGTGCAAAAAAATAAGAATTAAAAACTAAAATGACTTCACTAGATCCCGGGCAACGCCGGGTGGGCACAACTAGTTATATACAAAGTAAAGTCAGCCCCCCCTCCCCCATGTACGTTTGGGATCAATAGCTTGTTTACTACAAGCTACATGCAAAAGTCTGTTTCATCAATCATATAAGGCAAATATTGGTCTGTGTTTTTAAAAGCAGAAATTTTATTTTCAATCGATTTCAGCGATTTTTATATTTAATCCTGATCAATATTTTATTTCTTTTCACTCATAAATAAAGAAATGCACAGAAGTCTTAGCTCACTAATTCAGCCGAACCATTACTAAGTAACACAAACCAAAATGTTATTTTCAACCGATTTCAGCGATTTTTATATTTAATCCTGATCAATATTTTTTTAAATTTTTTTATCTAACATCTATAGTTATCTTGTCGGATTTTGACAGACACAAATAGCATTTAAGCTGACAAAAGTTGCTAATGTGATCGCAAGAATGGATGGAGTGAGTTCAGGGAACTTCTGCCATTACTAACCAGCAGAGCATTCCCACTGTCGACCAAAAGGAGAGTCTATCAGGCATGTGTACGCAGTGTGATGATGATGATGATGTATGGAAGTTTCTCATTTTCATTATTTTCGTATGCGGAAAAAAATGTTTAAAAAATCATTAGCAGTTTATCTTTTTGAATGACACAAAAGTTATGATGACGATGTAACCGATATTACGGTTGCATCGTGCTACACATGGGGGAGGGTAAATTCTATGGTACACTTTGGAGGTCCTTATGAACCCTTATTCCAATTTTGATCAAAATTCATTGCATGGTTTTCATTCTAGAAAATGTGTCAAATTCAAGGCATAAGCTTAATGGTTCTTAAGAGACAATTGAAATTAATGGAATCTGGCTAAATTGGTGGATAATGTAGATCTGAAATATTTGAATTTTCAAATTGGAGGTTGTGTCCATATTATGCCCATTAAAAAAAATCTTTTAAAATATCCCAATGAAACTGAAATTTGGGGAATATTTATTAATTGATGTCTAATACCTATTGGATATCTGAATTTTAATGACGAGCTTTCATCCCTTTTTGTCCCATTTGCATAAAACTAAATAGAGCCCACATTACCCACTCTTACGCCTAGCAGCTGTGTTCCAAAATTCATAATGATCGGTTCATTAGTTTTGGCGTGAAAGTTGATTTTAGTACAGTATTTGTCCTTTTAGAATTCGAGTACGTTCCTTTTTATTTGAGTTCGCAATCTGCTTTATTTTTTTTTTATATTTAAATACAGAATCTTTTTTAAATTCTTGTAGAGTTTCTTGTTTTTTTAATACAAGTGCAGTATTTGTTTATCTTTAATTTAAGTGCAGTATATTTTTTAAGTACGGTATTTTGATTATTATTGAAGTACGGTATTTTGATTATTATTGAAGTACGGTATTTTGATTACTATTGAAGTACGGTATTTTGATTACTATTGAAGTACGGTATTTTGATTACTATTGAAGTACGGTATTTTGATTACTATTGAAGTACGGTATTTTGATTACTATTGAAGTACGGTATTTTGATTACTATTGAAGTACGGTATTTTGATTATTATTGAAGTACGGTATTTTGATTATTATTGAAGTACGGTATTTTGATTACTATTGAAGTACAGTATTTTGATTACTATTGAAGTACGGTATTTTGATTATTATTGAAGTACGGTATTTTGATTATTATTGAAGTACGGTATTTTGATTATTATTGAAGTACGGTATTTTGATTATTATTGAAGTACGGTATTTTGATTATTATTGAAGTACGGTATTTTGATTATTATTGAAGTACGGTATTTTGATTATTATTGAAGTACGGTATTTTGATTATTATTGAAGTACGGTTTTTTGATTATTATTGAAGTATGCAGTACAGTATTTTTTTATTATTTAAGTATGGTATTTTTCTTTATCGAAGTATGGCATTATTTTCCCTTATCGAAGTATGGTATTTTTCCGTTATCGAAGTACGGTATTTTTCCGTTATCGAAGTACAGTATTTTTTATTATCGAAGTACGTTTTTTAGTACAATATTTATTTATTAATGTTAAGTACAGCATTTTTGTTTTTTAAGTATATGTTTCTATTATTGAAGTACAGTATTTTTTTTTTTTTTTTTGTTAAATAAGATATTTTTATTGAAGTACAGTATTTTTTTCATTGAAGCACGTTTTTTTTTTTGTTGTTTTTTAGATACAGTATTTTCCATTTTGAAATTTAAAAATGTTTTTTTTTTTTTTGTTTTTTAGATACAGTATTTTCCATTTTGAAATTTAAAAATGATTTAAACATGATAACTGTGTAATCGGATGCATTTTCTTCTTTCCCTCAGGTCGAGAATTTATCGGATACTCTGTCGGATACGATTCGCCAAAAAGATTCTTACATTGACAAACTTGCCTGCCAGTGCCAACAACTTGAAGCTATTCTCGGCTACCAGAGTTCACTTCGTGAACTCTTACACACCATGGAATCGTCAAGCATCAACAGCGACAATTTCGGAATGATGCGACCGATATCGGAAAATTCAGTGTCTTTAAAAAATGGAGACGTCGAAAACTCGTCGCCATTTCCCTCATCTTCTTCATCGTCAACGTCTTCGCATAAGCCTGTGCTGGAATATTCAGTGACCGAATTGAGTGACAATGACTCTCCGCCTCCTCGCAGTGATCGGCAAAGGAGGAATTTGGTGACCAGCGACAAGGAATATTATTTGTGAGGGGGTTTGGAAGATTATTACCTTTTTCTTTTTTATTGGAAATGTTTTATTTGTTTTCATTTAATTTTTTTTTTTCTGTTTCAAAGAATTTTCTTCATCAAAAAAAGGCAAACTTTTTTTTTGTACTAAATTTTTTTATTGAAATTCTTGGAAAAAAAAAACATTTTTCAGTTTTTTTCAGAAATTTTTTTTAAAAAGAAAAACATTTTTATTCAAATTTTTTTTTTACAGAAATTTTTGAAATTTTATTTTCTGAAAAGAATTTTTTTTTTCATTTTTATTTTTTTAGAAATTTCTTTCACAAAAAATTTTTTAAAGATTTTTTTTTTTTTAAATTATTTTTTTTTACAAAATGTTCTGAATGTATATTTTGTTAGACACAAAAAACCTTATTTTTGTGGATAGATTTTTTTTATTCAAGTTTTGTTGACAGTTTTTTTATGAAACCTAATTGCCTTAGTTGTTTGTAGGTGGCAAGTGGATTGTATATGGTCACGTGCCAATCACTGCCTTCATTAAGGACCCTGGATGTATGTGGGTGTTTATATAATATATAAAGTTATCTTGTCAGATTTTAAAAGTCAGACCTAAATAACAATGTATCTGATATATTGATATTTGATTCTGACTAGCCAATTGGTCTTGTCCTTCTTTTTACCATGTTCTTTGCAAGAAAATGTATTTCGCTTAGGTTTCTTTGAAAAAAAAAATAGCGAATCCAGCTAGGAAGATTGTAACAATGGAGACAAATTTAAATAATGATTGTTTTTCTTTAGAAAAAAAAACTCAAATAATCTAAGGAACATAACTCTTAATTTTTCACTTGAATGTTAAAAAGGGAGTTAGCTCCCTTGCAGGATAATCTTTTAACCTTCTCTATATTAGTATAATTATGTAACCACTTTACGTGTTTCTCGCCTATACGTGACTTAGATATTATTACTTTTTTATATTTAGTATTATTAATCTAATATTTATTTAAACAAGCAATAAAAACTAAAATTTTAATTCTTTCTGTGTATTAGATTAAGAATGCACAAACAAAAAAGCCATAAACGAACGCTTCGGTGGTAACGCTATTTTGCAAAAAATATACTGTAAGCAAAATCTAACCAAAGAAAATGAATATTTGTTAATAAGATGTAGTTTGCTTGAAACATTGCATGTACTATATATATATAGATGAGGCATAGAAGGCTATCAGAATGCAAACATGTCGGTGTTGAGAAGGACAAAATAAAGTGATTTTACAAGTTAAAAAAAAAAATTTTTTTTTTATAGTAAATCTTACTTGTTTAGTTACAGCTTCTACACACAAGTTTCAGAAGATTTGAAACGATTTGATGAAGAGGTTTTACCTCGAAATATATTATGGATTTACTATATATCTTTGTTAAAATCACTTTGTTTTTGTCTCCCTTCTCAACACTCACATACCAGCCCTTTCTTGTATTGCGATAGCTTTCTATGACTCTTCTTTATATTTTTTACTTAAAGAAAATGTAAAAATGACATTAAATCCATTATAAAAAAAACCTTAATCGTGAAAAAAAAAAGCTTTGAAACACAGGCCAGTGTTATTTACGGCTTACAATGAAAAGGTTTTAAATCCTCCCCCGTTTCTAAATAGTTAATCACATTACAATTTAAAGCCTTTCCGTTTAGTTGTTCAGAAAATAGTGACCGATTTCAGAAACAAACATTTTAATCAAATTTTTTACTCTTAGAAATTTCATTCCGGTGGTCAAATACTGTTGAAATACTGACATCAAGTGCCATAGACACTTTGATAATACAGGCTTTGCTCAGCAAACAGTTGATTTCAAACATTCATTGAATAATTTTTTTTATTATTTACTATTAATCGAATATTTATTGAAATCAAAAATAAAGTAAGGGAAAACTAAAACGAATTAAAAAAAAAAAAAAAAAACTATTAAAAAAAATAATTGTAAACATGACCAGCTTCTCATCATATAAAATTAGACGCACACGTTTTATTCGTTTTGCCTGCATTTTTGAACGCTACTTCCAAGAAATTATTCATTATCTCGGTATTAATATAACTATGACACATATCTTGTGTGTGCATATAGGTAGCTTTGAATTGTTTTTTTTTTCCTGTAAATTTTTAATTATTTTTGCTCTAAGCCCTTGACCTTGTTGCAATATGTCTCCACCCGGGCAACACTGGATAACTACAACTATTTTATTTACTTTCTTCCCACCAAGGAAGTTGTGGTGGGCTGATCAGCGCTGCCGAAGGCATACTCTGACTCTGTAAAAATAGCCACGAACAGACCTGTCGGCATTTTCCGGTGGGGGTGCCTCAGGTAATCAGCAATCGACTATCACCACCCTTAAAAAGAAGAGGTAATATCTGATCAGGTGCACCTCTTGGGATTCAGCCAGACCATATCTCGCCCCAACAGAAGAGGGCCTGTAGCCACTATGGCAGCCCCTGGTGGTCTGTCAGATTGAGTGCCGAGAACAGATCCTCGGCAAGTATAACAACCTTGTGGCCAGTTGGTTTTTGCATATGAAGTAATGTGGTCTTTGTGAGTGGTAAGACACGAATATGAAGAATAAATTGGATGAAAACGCTTCTGTATAGATCAACTAATATAATTATTTATCATATACAGGGTGGGCCAAAATAAGGGTCCTATCTTTAAATTTGAATAACTTGAATTTGAATAACTTCCACAAAATAAAAGTTAAACTCACCAAACTTTATGTGTGTGTAGACTGACCCTTCCGAGATTTTTTGAAATAAACAAAACAAATTTTAGCCGAAAAACACTTCTTAAAACTTACAAAAACTAAAGTATTGTTTTTTACACTGTTTTGAGTTTTTTAAGCAAAAATAATGTTTTCTAAATGAGGGTACGTTCCTTAGGGCTAATACGGCTCATGCTTGCTTCGGAAGGGGTCCTTTACTTATTCTAAAAAAAAAAAAATTAAAAAAATCAATAAATAAAAAAGTTATGAATTTTTAAAAATAGGACCCTTATTTTTGCCCACCCTGTATTAATGCAAGGGACATAACTCTGCTCAAAATCTCTTTGAGGCAAGGGAGACTACCTTTAGGTAAAAAGTTATTTCCTTAAAAAATATTCAAATTCTCTTGTAAATATTTAATTAGTATTTTCTTGATGGCAAGTTTCATTTAACGGTATAAAACATTGTAAAAATAGCAACCCGAATCAACTTTTAAAATGCGAGTTAAAAAATCGGCCAGTATTTTCCGAACAAACTAATATTTGAATGACAAACAATAATTGCGCAAAGTCGACAAAAGTATTAATTAAATGCATTTTTTTTTTTTTTAAATAAAATCAAAACAAACTGAAGGGAAATTTTATTTTAAATATAAACATTTAATTATGCAATATTTTTCAGCTTAATTTTGTCAAAGCCCCTTTTAAAAAATTTTTTTTTTTTTAGCTTTTTCTCAAGTTAAAAAGCTGACATGTTTTTTTTTTGTTTGTTTCTTTTTTTGTGAATGTCTCCTTGGAATCTCATGCTTTGTATGTGCCGTGACCGTTGCTACCCGCTTGCCCCTTCCCCTTTCTATTTTTTTTTTTTTAATCGTTTTACGTTTCTTCTCCATCTCAAACTCAAAAGTTCTCTACATTTTCCTGCCTCTGAATAATCAATAAACCCTGTCTTTATTAACTGGATACCAATCCGTACTAGAGGGAACTATTTTTTTTTTTCTTCTTTTTTTCAAAGTTAAGAATCTCAAATCCAGGGATGTGAGTTCTCCGCTTTTTAGCGGAATCCCGCTTTTTTAAAAAAATCCAGAAAAAGCGGATTTCTGCATAAATCTCTAGAGCCTCTCGTAGATTTGAGTTCTCACCCTTTTAATTTAAAAAAAAAATTTAAAAAAGCTGCTTTCCCCTTTTATGACAGTTCTCTCTGCAAACTGAAAATGTTACTTTTGCCATGAAAGCTATGACTTAAAGCAATGCATGATGAGGGTAGGGGAGTTAGATGACTTTTGTTCCATCAAAGAATGACTTCCTGTTCCTTACCCCCACATACGCACGCGGTGTCTTTCTCCTTAATTTGACTTTCTTAGTTGAAACTGATTGGAGTTGTTTTGAAAAGAAGTTGTTTTTTGTACTGCCCTCTCTCCACATACACACAGGGGGCCATGGCGCCCAGGTTGGGAAATTCATTTTGATTTCAGCTTTTTTTTTTGCCATTGTCTGCTAACATCCCTGCAAAACAAAAAATTTTTTTTATATTATTTAGATTACTCAGACTACTATTCTCATCTCAGTTGTTATTTTCACAAGGTTTCGGCCGATGTAACCTTCGTCTTTCAGGTGCATCTTTTCGGACGCAAAAATCTTTGGTGAACTCTGGAACTTATATAGAATTTCGAACTGAACCCTTTTAGTAAATCCATGGGGGTAGATTATTCTCGTTTCGTCAGCCACGACCGAGTAAAAGTTTTGCGTAACTTTTATATTCTATTCTTAGTTATTATCGCTTAATCACATTGACACACCAATTCCCGTGAGATCACCGAAGTTAAGCAATATTGAGCTTGGCCAGTACAAGATGGGTGACCGCTTGGAAATACTAGGCGCTGTATGTCATCTCCCCTAATCGGGATATACACGCTGACTTAGGACCGCATGTGAATTTGTATTCCCCATAAACTACAACTTTCAGTCGAAGACGGAATGCCCGACGCTGAGCGAATACCACACACAAAAAAAAAAAAAAAATGATTACCAGTTTTTTGATTATCGCCTGTAGTGAGGATTGAACCTCCAACCTCCACTGTTAGTTAGAACTCATTGATCCTCAACACTTTTATTTGTTATGCCATGGGTCCTATGGATAAAGGCATTGAGTATCAATCAGTTCTAAGTGACAGTCTTCTGGAGATTAAAGGTTCAATCCTCACCACAGGCAATATTAATTAAGAATAAATCAAAAACAAATACTTAAAACTCCTACCCGGTAATGGCTGATAGGACGAGAACAATCTACCCGTATGGATTAAATAAAGGGTTCAGTTCGAAATTCCCTATAGGTTTCAAAGTTTGGAAATTTTTTTTATGTACTAACGAGTCACCGCTTATCAAGGCCCAAAAGCCACTCAAGGATAAAGGTTAATGAATTTGTCAGAAGGACAGTGAGACAACAACGTGAGGATTTGTAACAATGGTTGAGAATGGCCAGAAATTAGATTATTTTAGAAGACGGAGGCAATTTTCATTTTAGTTCCAATCCAGAGTTCTCTTATCAGGTTGCGTGCTTGTATTAGAGGGGCTGACCGTAACTTTTTTATGTAAGAGTTATTCCCCTTAGTGATTTTTCTTTTAAAGTGACTATTTAAGAATTTCTACATATTAGACACCTTCTAGAGCAGCTTATTTTTCATGTGCTAACGAGTCACCACTTATCAAGGCCCAAAGGCCACTCAAGGATAAAAGTTAATGAGTTTGTCAATTTGACAGTGAAACAACAACGTAAGGATTGGTAACAATAGTTGAGACTGACCAGAAATGAGATTATTTAAGATGGCGGCTCAACAAGAATTTGTTAACATTGGACTTGAAAACGACCACGTTATAGTCAGCTTGGAAGCAGCCCCGTGGTATTGTGTTTCGCAGACGGATAGTTCTTGAAAAGAAACTTTGCTGAAGGAAGTTTCGTTCAGTTTTAGATACAGAGGAAAAACGGAAAATTATTTATTGTTAGATGAGTTTTTGTGTTGAATGTTTTATTGAAGGAAACCAGAGATTAGAGCTCAGTCGAGCACCTACGATGAAAAAAACGATAGAGTGGAGAAAGACTATGAACCTTTTTTTTGTGAGAAAGAGGCTGTAGTAGTCAGCTGGGTAGCAGCCCCGTCGTAGGTTTGACACAAAGATTTCCAACTTTGAAAGGATGACTCTGAAGCAGTTCTTGGAAAGAAACTTTGCTCATGGAAGTTCCGTTTTGTTTTAGGAGCACAGAGGGAGAAAAGGAAAATGATTTACACAATTTCTTGTTTAGCGGTCGTATTAGAATAAGCTGGGATCTTGTTGAAGTCATCAACAGAAATTGACGGGCCAATGCCAGTTTTACAACGAAACAACAAATCAATTTTGGTCGTATATAAATGGATTTCAACCGATGGAAGTTTAAGACGCAGACCCCTAATGTTTGAAAGTTGCAAGCCTGATAGTAGGGATCCATGTCAGTAGTTGAGGGACTGCGTTTATGCTTACTTTTTTGTTTACAAACTAATTTATGTACGTGCACAGCGTTCATATTTTTTTCCTTAAATAAGAAAAAGCTGATTTTCCCTCTTATGAAAACTGAAGCACTGCATGAAGTGGGTAAGGGAGTTAGATGATCTTTGTTCCATAAAAGAATGACTTCCTGTTCCTTACCCCACATACACACTGAGTGTCTTTCTCCTTAATTTGACTGGCAAAAATTACAAACTTCTTCTTCGAAACGCCAGGAGTCATGGGAGTGTTTGCCATCACACCTGAAACACAATTTTTGTTTTTGTTTTGATCTCCAGGGTGGAGTGGGCTGTTTAACTTGGTTGACTTTTTTTGTGTGATAAGACTTGTTGCGTTGTACAGCTTGCTATGTCGCTAACGTTTTTGTTTGCACTTTCCATAACGAGAGCTATCGCGGGCGTTTTGAAATGTCAGTTTCCTTTAAGATAGCAAATGCCTGTGAATGCGGTAGTCTGCCACACCCACAACTATTACCATATTCTCCAGCGTGTCTCTGAACTCGCAGAATTTTGTTGAGGTCAGGAAAGAAGTTGAAAGCAGAAAACAGAGAGAAAAGCCCGTTTTGGGCTAATTATATATGCCCCTACTTTTTATGGGTTGAGCACTGTGGTGAGTCAAATCACAAGCTACCATTATGGATAATGCTATAAAAAGCAGGTTGAGCACTCTTCGGTGATGATAAAGGTTTTCAAGTTTGAAAAGAGGCACTTGAAGAAGCTCGGAGATTACATCGGTCGAAACGTGAAAATAACAATAAAGATGAGAACAGTAATCTGAATAATTGAAATAATACAAATTATCAATCCTCATCTCAAAAATCTGAAACATAACATTTTTTTCCTTCAAATAGAATTGAACAGTTTGTTTTTTGTTGTATACAATTTCAAAATTGCCTCTTTATATGCGGATACATCATTGAAGTTAAACGGAAATATACATATATATATATATACATATATATATATATACATATATATTTATATGTATATATATGTATGTATATATATATATATGTATGTATATATTTATATGTATATAGGTGTAATCAGTCAACGGAAAATCATAAGCGCACAAGTGGGTAAAATAAAAACTGAAAATAAATAAACGTGCAACTTACAATTTCATGCTGAGTTTGTTGGACGATTTTAGAAGCAAAGTAAATCCTAATTTCAGTTTTTTTTTTTTTGTGTTAGAATATTCTGTAGGAAATTTTCGGGAACCATTCCCTTCTTCAAGCCTTCAATGAAGTGTGAACAAAGTTCTTGAAAACGGTGAACTAAAATTAATATTTTCCAAACAGGCCACCCATTTTTTCACCTACTTGTGCGCGTATGATTTTCTGTTGACTGATTACACCTATATACATCTAAACATGAAGCAAATGTGGACACAATACTCTAAAATATCAATATATATATATATATATATATATATATATATATATATATATATATATTGATATTATATTTTGATCTTAGCCCGAAGGCCTGGAAGTAAGTTTTTTTTTTCTGTTTTCAGGTGTTGGTTTGATTTTAAGTAAATTTCTAAACATTTTTTTCTTTGTTTTATGTTAACTAAAAAAAAACTGAATCATATCTGCTTTTCCATATAACTTTTTACCCCCCCCCCAACCTCTCTTTTTCAAGTTCTCATTAAACTCTCTTTTTTAAATTCTGCTTTTTTCAATCTCTCTTTTTCTCAAACTTACTCTTTCTCATTCTAACTCTCTGTCTCTCAAACTCTTTCTCTCTCATATTCTCACTCTCCTCCTCCTCTCTCACTCTCTCTAACTCTCTCTCCCCCCCCCTCTCTCACTCTCCTTCTCACCGCTTTTCACTCTCTTTCTCAAACTCTTTCTCTCTCAAACTCTCTATCTCTCTCTTAGTCTGACCCCTCTCTCTCTCTTTCTTTCTCTCTCTCTCTCTCTCTCTCTCTCTCCCACTCTCCTTCTCACCGCTTTTCACTCTCTTTCCCAACAATGAATTGAATCTCCTACTTTTTTCCTGTTCGCCAACGTAAATCATTTCATTTTTCTGCATTTGTTCATTTTTGACAGCAAAAAGTGAATAAGTAAAATTTAATTATTGCTTTAAAAAATTAAAAAAGACACAAAAAATTGCGTCTTACTCGTCATTTTCTTGCGATTATTTGGATCATTATTCGGACTACTATTCTCATCTTGGTTGTATTTTAAAAAAAAGTTTTGGCTGATGTAACCTCCGACCTTCTTCGGGTTCATCTTTTCAAATTTGAGAATCTTCATGTCGAACTTGGGAACCTATATGTACTGATTTCGTATAGGTTCCTTTGTTTATGTACTAATGAGTCACCGCTTATCAAGGCCCAAAAGCCACTCGAGGATAAGGGTTAATCAGTTTGTCAGGTAGACGGTGTGACAACACCTTGAGGATTTGTGATGATCGTTGAAAATGAGTAGAATTTGATTATTTAAGAGAACAGCTCAACAAGAATTTGTTTACATTGGACTTGAAAACGACCATGTTGTAGTCAGCTGGGAAGCAGCCCCGTCGTGAGTTTGACATAAAGATTTCCTACTTTGAAAAGATGAACCTGAAGGTCAGAGGTTACATCGGCCGAAACGTTGAAAATAACAACTAAAATGCGACTAATGGTCTAAATAAAAATACATCTTCCTGATTGTCGGAATTCATGTCTGTCTTCAAGCGATCAATTTATTCAATAATATCTGACGGTTTATTTGCATTTAATTAAAGAATCTTCAACAATTCCTGAAGCGTGACAGACCAACAGCGCGTTCTATTTGCTGACAAAATCAATTGGCTTCTTCATTTCAAACTGTTGCCAATTGATTAGAGCAGCCATTTTTTTTTGTTTTTTGTTTTAACTGACATTTTTTTACTGACATGACGGATGCAACGGTCCGGTAAATCCTGTAAAATGTTCCGTTGTGACAGGATGTATTCTTTTAAGAGACATTTTCACAGACCAAAGAAAATGCTATTTCTAACGTTAGACTGACAGACCAAAGAAAATGCTATTTCTAATGTTAGCATTTTCTTTAGTCTGTCAGTCTATTTCTAATGTTAGACTGACAGACCAAAGAAAATGCTATTTCTAACGTTAGACTGACAGACCAAAGAAAATGCTGTTTCAAATCTAAGCAGGGCAGATAAAACAAAAGTGCTATTTCACAATGTACGTAGACAAACCAAAGAAAATATTATTTCACACTGAAGCTCAGACCAACAAAAAAGTTTTCAAAAATGACAGATTAATTGACAGACCAAAACTCTTATGTGGATGAATTTTGAAAATAAGACAGATACATTTGATGAGTGTGTTTAGTTATTTTAAACTTAAATACGACAGACTGATCGACAGTCTCTTATAGATAACTGTGGATGCATCCGAAAATGCTATTTTAAACTGTAGCATGACAGACCGAGGAAAATGCTATTTCAAACTCGAACATGACAGACCGAGGAAAATGCTATTTCAAACTCGATCATGACAGACCGAGGAAAATGCTATTTTAAACTCGAACATGACAGACCGAGGAAAATGCTATTTTAAACTCGAACATGGCAGACCGAGGAAAATGCTATTTTAAACTCGAACATGGCAGACCGAGGAAAATGCTATTTTAAACTCGAACATGACAGACCGAGGAAAATGCTATTTTAAACTCGAACATGACAGACCGAGGAAAATGCTATTTTAAACTCGAACATGACAGACCGAGGAAAATGCTATTTCAAACTCGATCATGACAGACCGAGGAAAATGCTATTTCAAACTCGATCATGACAGACCGAGGAAAATGCTATTTTAAACTCGAACATGACAGACCGAGGAAAATGCTATTTTAAACTCGATCATGACAGACCGAGGAAAATGCTATTTTAAACTCGATCATGACAGACCGAGGAAAATGCTATTTTAAACTCGATCATGACAGACCGAGGAAAATGCTATTTTAAACTCGAACATGACAGACCGATGGAAAATGCTATTTTAAACTCGATCATGACAGACCGAGGAAAATGCTATTTTAAACTCGATCATGACAGACCGAGGAAAATGCTATTTTAAACTCGATAATGACAGACCGAGGAAAATGCTATTTTAAACTCGATAATGACAGACCGAGGAAAATGCTATTTTAAACTCGAACATGACAGACCAGGGAAAATGCTATTTCAAATCACACCCGACAGATTTCCGTAAATGCTATTTCAAGTTTAAACATGAAATACCATCGAAAGTGTTTTTATTTTTTTATTTTAAAAACAAATTTGTTTCAAACTTGAGCGTAACAAACAAAGGAAAATGCTATTTAAAAAAAGGTTTGATATTTGGATTATTCGGACTACTATCCTCATCTTGGGTGTCATTTTCACTCTGTATACTGATGAGTCTTCAAAAGACGAAACAAGATGTCTATAGATAAATAAATAATAATTATTATAGTATATATATAGTTAAATTCCTCCTAAATTCCAAGCTAATTTGTGGTGGCCAACGGGTAAGTCTCTTGACTACGAATCAGTGGCGATTATTGATTGGAGTTCGCGCCCGCCGACCGTCGGGAATTAGCTTCCTGCACTGAAGATTGTGTAAGCATGAAAGATCGATGTCTGTAGGTAATAAATAATTAGTATTTTTTTATAAATTTAATAAATATATCATATATATATATATATATATATGATAAAAAATTGAAATAATATTCCAACGTAATGGGAAAGGAAAAACAGAATTATTTATGTATTCATAAGTGGGTTTTCTTTTTTTCAAATGAAAACATAGTTGTTCGAATTCATAAAATGTGGTGAGACTAATTCTAACGGCTATGTTTTCATTTGAAAAAAGAAACACTCATTCGATTTCATAAATGCAGTACACATATTAAATTTTAACAGCTTTGTTTCGTTCCAAAAAATAACAAAAACATTCTTTTCACATCACAAACAGACCAAACTTTTTCAAATATTTATACTTGTGTGTTATTTCTTCAAATAAATCATCGCGCGGAAGTCTTGAAATAAAGACGAAACATTGGTGAATACATAAATAATTTTGGTTTTCTTTATTTTTTTTATTATCCATTACGTTGGAATGTTATTTCCATTTTTTATCATATATATATATATATATATATATTTTGTTTTTTTTTAAAGAGGAAGAAAAAACATTGTCTGTATTATCCTGATGAGGATTCCTGTGTGAATCGAAAATTTGCACTTTCAATAAATATGTTTATTTAAAAAAAAAAATTAAAAAAAATAAGTCTACATTTTTACTGGTTTCTTAAACCGTTTAAAATTACAAATTTAAATACATTCTATACAGTGGAAATATTTTACTTTATATATATATATATATATATATATTTATATTAGAGTAAATTCTTGGAAGTTAACTAATATAGTGATTGCAGTAGATTGATTGACTTACTAGACAAAAATCTTTCAACAAAAAAATTTTTTTTAACCTTCAAAACTGAAAAAAAAATTTTTTTTTTTTTTTTCAGTTTTGAAGGTCAAAAAACTTCCGAGACTATATATATATATATATATATATATATGTGAGCTTGTTTCATCTTTTGAAGACTCATCAGTACAGATTCAAACAACTGGCCTACCTACCAACGGATTAAAAACTACAACCCTGAGTCTTGTAACCCAACGTCGTTAACCCCATGGCCAAATATCGTGAACTTTTTCCCATCTTGACCTGTCGTTAATTCTCACCCGTTTACTCGGATCGGGTTTACAACAGCTCTGTCCATTGTCCGATCTTTCTGAGGATGTGGCGGAAGAATGACATTGACAGTGGAATAGAAATGTTGGACGAAGTTCAGGTTGGATAAACCGATGGACACATATCCCAAGTGAGTGTAAGCGAGGAAAAGGCAGGCCGAGAAAAACTTGGAATGCCTCGGTCAAAGACGACCTCAAACAATGGCACATTGAAACCAATGTAAATGAAGTTTGATGGAGAAAGTCCCTTTGTGCCGCCACCATGGCCAATGTGCAACCAACATCTGATGCGGAAGAGAGACGTTAAACCCAGAAAATGAGAATAGTAGTCCGAATAATCCAAATTATCAATCCTCATCTTCAAAAGTTCGAAACACATTTTATTTTTGTTTTTAAACTACAATTCAAGCCCCAAATTCTTATCCAATCAGCAGTTTAAATGCTTCTACATCATTTTTGAATTTTGCACAACCCCAACCCTAACCGTGACAGCTATTTTAATCCATTAATGAAAAAAAAAATGGCTGCCATCTGTTTACTTTGTGACACTGAAATAAAAAATGGTTGATTACATGCTGGCATGTGATGCACTCTTGGTGGGCAATCACCTAGAGATGGTGTCTAGATAAAAAAACACTGGTCCCCATCACCTCACTAGGTTGGTGTCGGGAAGAGCATCCGGCCTATAAAAATCTTGCTTCCATTAAGAAAATAACTTCCAAAAAGAAACCTGATCAGAGATAAGTTTGGAAATCAATTTTCTAAAAGCCGTCCAACACGTGCCAGCATGTAAAACAGACGTTAAACCAAATATGATGATGTGATGATTAGAAAGTAATTTCTGGCTAGAATTAAAATTTAAAACAAAAGTCAAGTATTCTGGTTCATTCGTGCTCTTACACAAAAGAGAATCATCAGTTTTTTTTTGTATGCGCCCCTGTCGTATTAAAGAACCTAAATTTGTCTCTCCTGAACTTTTTTTTGTCTACCTTTTCACGAGAATGTTAAGTATCTACAGAGTACTCCCCCCCCCCCCCCCCGTTTTAATTTTTTCAAAATTTTTAATTCAAAAATTTTTTTTTTTTTTTCTTTTTTCTTCGGAGTTCATTCCCGTCGTACCAGGCGTCAACATCCGCAATAAAAAAAAAAAAAGAAAAAAAAGCAGACATTCCAATAACATTTTGTGATAAGCATTTTAACATCTTATGAAATATTTAGGCTAGAATTAAAATTTGAAACAAACGTCAAGTAGTCTGGTTCATTCGTGCTCTTACACAAAAGAGAAAAAAAACATCAATTTTTGTATGCGTCCCTGTCGTTTTAAAGAACCCAAGTTTCTCTCTCCTGAAATTCTTTTTTTTTTTTTTTTTTTGGAAGAGAGCGAGAGAATGTTAAGTACTTGAAGAGTTCTCTCCCATCCTTTTTGTTCTACTTCGGGGTTATCTCCCTTAGTACGAGGCGACAATATCCGCAAAAAAAAAAGAAAAAAAAAGTTAAAAAAACAAAAACAGAACATTCCAATAAAAATTGTGATACGCATTTTAACATCTTATGACCTATTTATTTGTAAATACAAAAATAATATTTTCAAAATAAGATCTTATATTTATTTACATTTTTTTTTTTTTTTAAATTTTAATATTTTGTTTTTGTTGAAAAGGTTTGTGTCACTTATGAATTCATTCAAGGGCATGCCCGAATGGTTAGGGCGAGGACGTTCTGATCATTTAGACCCGGGTTCGATCACACTCAGCGTTTCATTTTTTTAATGGTTGATAAATAAGTACCAGTTTAATTACTGGGGTCAAATTCTCTTTTCACATGGGAAAGGAGTGGCACCCTTTCCTGCCTTGATAGGGTCGCCCTCTATTGCGGGGGCCAGTCATTTTGACCTTTTTCTTTTTTTTTTTTTTTTTTTTTAATTTCATGACTTATTCAAGATTATTTTTTTTTTGCTTTCATTTCGTAATAAACAATTAAACAAACAGTATTTAATTTTTCTTTGTCTTTTTTTTCATGGGAATCGCTCCAGACAAGCCATGAAGCCACTTGATGTAATAAGCTAACAAGAACGAAAGATGATTATTGCAATGACAGGAGACTATAGGTAAGAAGAAAACAGTCAGCAGGAAAAGAGTTCCACAAGCCTGCAGTTTTTGGAAATTATATAAGTATTACAACGAGGTATGAAAACAGTGAATTGATGGAGACCATTAGACCAACGAGATGGAACAGAAGAAGCAAGGAATACATCACATAATTCTGAAGAACACATGCCATAATAGTATTCATAGAAAAGACTGAGACTAGCAACATCACGTCTGTGTGAAAGAGAGGGTGCAGAGAAGAAAGGGTGTTGCCAATCAAATTACAGATACGCTTCTGATACTTATCAAGAAACCTCAAATGGGACAAAGATTCATCCGCCCAAATATAACAGTACTCCGTACATTGTCTGATAGAAGATTTGTAAAGACAGAGAATAGCTTCAGTTCAGAATTATCAGGGAGTTATCTCCCTTGAATCATTACTAGCCAACGAGAGAATGCAATATTCTACTTCCAGAACCCCCCCCCCCATTATATACATTCAAAAAAATTTCACCCAGGTGCTAATTTAGAACCGGATATTCTTTTCCCTGGCGGGTTTTCAAGCCGTCTTACAAGTGTTGAAGTTTTGCCATCAGCATCATTTTCTGTCGTCAACAAGCGACCACGTCTTTCGCCGCTAAATCACTAAAATCGGTTGCGTCTCCAGTGACTCTTCGCACTCGTGAAACACCCAAATCCCTTGAATGGGTGTGCAAGGAAGTTCTTAGCTGAGCTTCTCCCTCACTATTACCAAGTGTCTCTCCTTTCACCACCTACGCTCGGATCCTCACTTTGCCCCCGTCATAATAAATGGCTCTCTCTTTACGAAAGCCCCTGGTTTTGATCAGCTTCTAGGACTGATTTTCACTCCAGATCTTAAATGGAAGACGTATAACCAATCTGTTGCTAAGGTCGCTGGAAACATGTTCGAATGGAAAATCTTGAGTTACAATTTTAAGGGTCAGAGGTGGCCTTTCACCCATCAGTAAGTGAAAATATAACATGCTAAGATGGGGAGATACTGCTGCTACATGTGGGGGAGATACTGCTGCCACATGTGGGGGAGATACTGCTGCCACATGTGGGGTAACAGCTTCACACACAGAACAATTCAAGTAGGAACACAGAAATAAATAAGAGAGACAAACAGTTGGTGTGTGTGCTCCGATCGCTTCCTTCGTAAGAGGCCGATCGACACGTAAGCATTTATTTATATAGCATGAGAAATATCCAAGGGAGATAATTGCAGAATGACTAATGTAAGGGAGGTAATAAGGATACGACTTGTATCTCGGATGTAAACATTGTTGCCGTTTCCAAATGCACGACACTACAACTTCTTTGTAAAAACATTCACAGCAAAAACTCGCTCGTCTACCACAACAACATAAATTTCCTTCCTCCGAAGGTGCCGAGCACCAGGTGAAATTTTCACTAACAGCTTGTTCGTAAGGGTTTCTCGTCTATGGAACACGTTTCCACAGGACTGCTTCCCTGCAGATTAAAACAGGGTCGTCTTCAAATCCAATATCAATCCTCAAATGATGTTTTTCATCTTTTAACTGACAATCGTTACCTCTCATTTGAATTTTTTTAATAGTCCATACGAGTCAAGGTTACGTCCTCAACGATCAGTCTGACAGAGGGTGGGCTGTCGTGTCATCAGTTGGCCCTGCTCTGTCAGAGTGAGGTATGTTCCTGTTCGGGGGTTAGAGGAAGAACACTCCTAGGCTTTACCATCTCTCTTTGAGAAGAGGTTGGTTTATTGCCAATCGCCTGCGATGCCTCTACCAGAGAAGAGCAACGGGGGTTGCTCAGACTATTTTTGCACGGGTTTTTCATGATTTTGAGCCGATTGAAATATAGATTTCTTAAATTACTTTCTGTAAGCAAATGATAAAACTATGTAACAGATTTAACTTCCGCTAAACAATTAACATCGTCACTCAATGTTGTTTATAAACCAGTTTATTAGCATTACAAGCAGATAGCGTTTTTTCGTTGGACAACGGCAAAATTTCACACCCATACTTCTTTAAAAAGTCATATCTCTTTTATTTGTGGTCCAATATTTTAAACAATTATATGGATGGAAAGAGAATAAAATAAACATTCCTATGATATTAATTTCATGTGCCTTACTACGTTAAATATTTTTATACTCCAAGTTAAAAATGAAAAAACGTTAAAAACTGATGAACTCGAAAGGGAAACTGTTTTTTTCATTTTTATTTTTCATACCTTACATTCCGATTAAAATGCAGCGGATTGATTTGACTGGATATTCTTGAAATTTCACAGGCTAATTAAACATAGATGAATAGGTTGGGAACCACGTGATTTGATTTTTTATTATTATTATTAGAAACGAAGATACTACCGATCAAAGTTAACTAAGAATATTTTGAAATTGATAAGAGATATCGACTCAAATCACGAGGTTTCATATCAAGGATAGATTCAGAATTATTTTGATATATGTAAATATTTGATAATTTGTGTGTCCTGCATTTATTATCTTATACGTTTATTCTGTAAAATTCTTTAAAAAAAAAAAAATGTTTTGAAAGCGTATTTTCATAAACAAACTTTTTAACGTACCCCTCCCCACCCCTCTTCGCCTGCCTGACAGCTAGTTACAGGCAGTATGAGAAGCGAACATTCGCCCTTTTCTTTTTTCCTCTCTCTCTCTTTTTGCAGTTTCTCCTCTCTCTCTTTTCTCACTTTCTTCTTCTTTCTGGGGTGTCTATTTTTGGCCAGATAGAGATGATTTGCAAAATGTAAATCGTGAGTTTATTTTGAAGATTGGACTGATCCCAGAATGCATCAGTTCTGGTCGACTATGGAAATTTCCATCTTTTGCAGAAATTCAAAATCTTTATCAGTGTATTTCTGAGATTTTCATATTCTTAAATTTTTTTTTTTTTTTTGGGGGGGGGGGGGTAATAATATCGGCTATGAAGCCCCGTGTGGCATTCAATGGTTACACCCTACATTAATTTTGGACTTTTAATTTTTTTTCTTATATGATAGCGTTTGAGTGATGTGTAACCGTTTTAGTTAGATATTAGATGTAACCATGTTCTTGTTTTTCTTGGGGGTGGGTGTTGCCACCCGGACTTAGGGTCTATGTGGCAGTGCTTGGATTACAAATTTTATCCAATCTTTCCCCAGTATATTATGTAGTAAATACAGGACCTTACTGTGAAACACTGCAACTAACCTGTCGCAACCTTGCTGAAAGAATCATTTTAGTGCAGTGTAAGGCTTAAAAAAAAAAAAAGAAAAAAAAGTGTTGTGCTTAAATTACACAATTTCTTTAAAAAAGATAGTAATAGTGCAGTTACTGTTATACAGACGACACTATGTAGTGACTTAAAAGAAATTAAAGCTACATTGAAATACCTCACAATCTGTATGATACAACGTACTAGTTTGAAAAACTTTGAAATTTACACATTTAATTTATAATTCATGGCTTAATGTAAAGAGATGCATAAAATCTGACCCCATAATCAGAAAGAGCACACGATTTTACATAAGAATAACTTCAAAAATAAATAAATGGTGGAGAAATTACTGAATTTCTTGAAATGATTACATCCATATTTTGGCCCATTTTTTTTTAAAGAAAAATGTCCGATGAAAAACAAAAATTTTGGCATTTTAAATTATCATAACTTTTGAACCACTGATTGGATTTGCATAATTCAAACGGTTTTGAGCTTCTTTTGCCCAGCTCTACCCATTCTAGTTGATAAAAATCACAATTAGTTAAAAAGAAAAAAAAAAAAAAAATCAACTGTTATTGCTAAGTTTATTGTTATATATGTACCAGAACAATACCCGTCTCAGGACAGATAAAATTAATTCCCCGAACAGAACAGTTTGGCACCGCGCTTATGTCCCCTTATATTAAGATTAAAAATAATCAATATATAATGATACTAAACTTCATGTCTAGAATCCTTATTCCAATTTTCAACAAAATCCATTACATGATTTGAATTCTAAAAAATGTCTAAAATTTATGGCTTAACCCTAAGGGATCTTAAGAATACATTTAAATTCAGGGAATCTTGCTTAACTAGTGTCTAATAGCTATGAATAAAATTTAATGCAAATCTGAAATATTTGAATTTTCAAATGGAAATTTGTTCCTATGTTATGCCACCCCCCCTTAAAAACTCTTTAAAATATTTGAAGAACATTTATTAATTGATGTCTAATACCTATTGTTAAAATTTTAAAAATCTTAACGAAGAGCTTTCATCCGCATTGTGACCCATTACGTCTAGCAGCTAGGTTCTAAAATTCATAATGATCGGTTAATTAGTTTAGGAGTTAATCCTGTACATACAAATATATAAAAAATCTAATATATAAAGTAGAAACGTTTTTTCCCCTGTACCTTCTCGGAGAATAGGAAAATAACCACATACATCACGGGCTACTAAACTCACCATTACATTACACTTATTCACTCGAGCGTGTTTTAGTATATCTGTTATTCTTTATTCCAAACAAACACTGAATATTACATTCGGCCCGGGCGCCACGACTCTCCGAAATACCAACTCCATATAGGTGGTAGTAAAAACTTTTCTCCCTAACAATTCTGTACTGTGACTACACTCATCGACACCGGGAACTAATAAACACAGTATAATTTTCATAAAGCACCCATTGTTATTTCGTATTTGTCTGGCATTATTATACTACATAATATTAAGCAATACGCAAAAACTTAACAACCGCTCCCTTACACCCCGATGATTATTCGCGAATATCAGATTAGGTTACTTGTAATTCTACCTATAACTTCTACATTTACATTCATTCCGGAATTAACCGAATGAAATTAACGAACACAGTTCCAGCGAGATTTAATCATTCAAGATGGCCTCTAGAATTTCTTGATCGAATCGACTTCTTACTTAATTGAATAAGCGCCAACATACTGGTAGAGCCCGAAATATTTACATTTTCCAAATCATACACCTACAAGACGTATATTATAGAAATCTTGGCCAAATCCTTTACTTCATCACCAAATGCCGTAAACTCTGTCATAGTTGAACTTTATATTCGGTCGATAAACAAGCTTAGCTTAATTGGGGTATTTACACATACTTTTTAACCTGGAAACATTGGGGCTATGGTTTAGGAGATAGGCTTCATAATCGGCAGTTTCAGCGTTCGATCCCAATCTGCGCTAAGACTTTTTTTTTTTTCGCTACGACTTTTTTTTTCTATTATTAAAAACATTCCCCAACACGGTAGATGAACAATAAGCCGTTTCTTTTTTTTTTTATTCGACGTCATGCAATAGGTAGTACTTTCTCCCGTGCAACGCCGGGCGACGGGTTCCGCTAGTAATATATAAAATAATATAAAAATTCACTTAAATACATTTTCATGCATGTCTTAAAGATGTTATCAATTTCCTCGTTCAAAAAGCGCCAATCTGCGCATAACATCGTCCGGACTACACTTATCATTACATCATTACATAGAACTTGACGTGCCTTTCTGTTTCTATCGTGATTCGACCCCTCAGGGTTAATACCATCAAACTAAGGAAGAACAAAACAAAAAAACTATAAGACAGTCTCGCCTAACAAAGTTGTTCTACATCGAAAGCTTGCAAAAAAAAAAAAAAAAAAAAAAATTAAATAAAAATTTTTTTAAAAATTAAATGATTTTTTAAATTTAAATTGTACGATGTGTTGATTTTCAAAATATTTCACTTAAATACATTTTCATGCGTGCTTCAAAGATGTTGTCAATGTCCTTATATAAAAGTATACACATACCTAACTTTATATGAATAGAAATATCAAAAACAACAGACGAGATAAGTGAAATGGATATCTGTAACAGAGAGCGGCCGATTGAAGTAGATGCAGACACTTGTCGGCGCCGTTCAAAGAGGCAGCGTCTGCTATGCTGTGTGTGTGGGGCGAACCCGAAACCCCTCGTTGCCGACATAAAAAGAAAGAGGAGTGGGAGGAGAAAGGCGTCAGAAAGTGAAATAAGATTTTAATTATTTTATTTGTTCATGCAAATTAGGTTGTTTGCATGCGTGGGATTTTCGTTATAATAACAGAGCGAAAAGTTAAGAGTCAGTCAGTTTTTTCGTGGATATCGTTCTGAACGCGTATTGGAAAGCGAGCAAAAGAAAAGAGTGCTGGATTTTCTTTCATGTTGATTTGAAGGACTTTTTTTTTTTATATACAGTTGAGAGAGACGGTTTTTTTTCCTGCCATTTGGACTTGATCTTGGCGACATCTCTATTTAAAGATTAGTTCGTTATTCCTTTTTTTCCTACAATATCCTCTCTGAAATCAGAAGCTGGCCACCCCGAGGAGGGGAGACGAGATTGTTGCCGAGAAAGTAATGTTCACTTCAGATGGACACCGTTGCTGAGGATGTGTTTTTAATGTCATTCACTCATTGGAATTAGGATCTCTTTTTCTGTGGAGAAATCTCAAGAAGTACCCGAGATTTGGAGGGAGATAATTGAGCGTACATTTTCAGAGAATACATCCGATTGAATTTGGAGGCCACCTGGGGAGTTGTGCCTGCTGGGCTATTAATGAATATTCCCCAAATTTCAGTTTCTTTTGACTATTTTAAAGTTGTTTTGGTGCTTCTTCAGATTAGGACCCGAGCTAAGTTTGACCCCCGTCGTTAGGGTGGGGGGTGGGGGTTACGGTTAGGGTCAAAGTTAGCTCAGGTCCTAATCTGAACAAGTACCGTTTTTTTAAAAAATTTTTTAAAAATAGGGTTAGGGTGGGGGTGGGGGGTTACGGTTAGGGTCAAAGTTAGCTCAGGTCCTAATCTGAACAAGTACCGTTTTTTTAAATTTTTTTTTAAAAATAGGGCATATGATTGGCACAACATCCCATTTTAAAATGAAAATTCATCAGATTTGCATTGAATTTCATCTATCGGCATCAGACACCAATTAATCAAGATTCCATGAATTTTAATTTCTCCTTAAGCTTAAGCCTTAAATTTTAGATATTTTCCAGAATCAAATCATGTAATAGATTTTGATCAAGATTGAAATAAAGATTCTAGACATAAGGTTTAGTAACATTATATCTTGATTTTAATCTTAATATGGGGGGGGGGGGCACCTAAAGGTGATGCAAAAACGCTCTGTTTGGGGAATTCATTTCACCAGTCCTGGAACGGGTATTCTTCTAGTGTGTGTGTGTGTATATATATATAAATAAATAAATAAAAGAAAGAACTATTTCTGAAAACGAAAACTTTTAAAGCAGAAAACATGTTTATCATAAAAAAAACAAAAAGAAAAAAAAGGAAAAATATTTTTTTCTTTTAGAAAACCATCGTTAATTTTCCAATGAAAATAAAAAAAATTATTTATTCTTTTATTTTAGAAAACCATCGTTAATTTTTCCAATAATGAAAAAAAAAAAAAAGAAAAAAAAATATTTATTTATTCATTCTTTTATTTTAGAAAACCATCGTTAATTTTCCAATAATGAAAAAAAAAAAGTCTACAAAAATAATTTCTTACCCCCCCCCCCCTCTACCACAGCAGCAACAAAAAGGAAAGTGAGTTCAGCAATGCCAAAAGGTTCTTTAAAAATGTCAACCCAGTTCAAAGAATTGGTTATTCCTTGATTCCCTAACCTCCCCAAACTATTTCGTCTTGCCTTCACCAAATTCTACACTCTCACCCCAATGATAAAATGTTCCTATTTACTTGCCTCCCTCTCTTCACAAGAGAAGAGTTAGACACAAGGTCGGTTTTTAATGTGTGGAGAATTCAGTTCCCCAAAGAGGGGCACTCTGGATTTGGACAAAAAATAAAAATTACCTCAGTCTAGAAGAATAAAAATGTCAACAGGCAGAAGAAAAAAAAAAAAAAAAAGTACTTGATGCCCTCCTTGCTAAACATTCAGAATTATAAGGTGAGGATCAAGGGTAAGTGGAGTAATTCTGAGAAAAGGATAACGGTCAACAAGTTTTCCTATTAGCCTACAAAGCTTAGATATATCTCTAATCTGGACATCTAAAAAAAAAAAATTTTTTTAATTGATGCTCTCTGCCTCAGACTAGCTGCCATTTGAACTTTTTTGAGAGCCCAGTCAACCCTACTATTTCACCTCTAATTGGAGAATTATCTTACAAAATCATGAACATCTATAATTATCTAATTTTGTTTGGACAAAATAAAAAGGACAGACGCAAAGTCCGATCCTAATCCGCAGATTAAAAAGTTCTTTCATCAGCTTTCTTTCTTTTTGCGACGACTAAAGTCCACAAATTGTTCCAGTTGCAGAAACAGTTGTCAATGCTGTTGGTTCATCAGTTTCGACTGTTCATGGACTGCGTCCACAAAAGCACCGACATGTTCGGGATCAAAATCTGGGTAGACACCATGACCCAAGTTGGCGATATATTTTTGCGTTCCAAATTTCTCCAACATTGTTTTCACAAGATCACTAATTTCTTCCTGGAAATAAAAATAAAAATTTTTTTTTGCATAAAATTCATTATAACAATAAAGAGAAACACTTACCAGCTGAAAAGCGAATGTATGTATATATATATATATATATATATATACATACATGTATTGGCTTTAAATTTAAAACACAAAATCTTGTTGAAAAAAACAACTTCTCCCCAGCCCAAAATACACTAGAAAATAAAATGTTATTCATAATCATGTATGCCGTTTGGGAGAATGTAACTCCCATAATAATAATAATAATAATAAAGCTAATAACTACATTGGTTTTACAACCACTACCCTATCCCACCGCCTCACCATGCATATTGTAAATTCTAGCTCAATTTAAACACATCTGCAAAAATATAACTGCCGTACCTCCGATTTAAAACAAATTTTAGTTAATAACACTAAGATAATACGTTCCGAAACCAATTGAAAAAAAAAAAAAAATACTGGAAGCTATTTACATAAAAACACAACAAAAAAGAGTAAAAAAAGAGCTTCTCGTTACAATTGTACACTTTTATAGTTGCGACTGATCTGCATATGTGAATAACTAATTAGCATATTCACATTAGTTTTAAATTTCTGCATGTCGGTACAGTCAGGGAGTAGGGAGGGAGCTCCAAAGGTCGGCAGCTCGAGGAAAGAAGCTATTGGAGTAAAAGGCTCTACAGTATCTGAGGACCTCCATAGTGAATGGATGGGATTTAGCTGAGTGTCAGACTGGTCAAGTGTATTTACGTCGAGGGGGTACCAGAGCAGCAAGTTCATCGGAGCACATTCCATTAAAGTACTTGTAAAACAAGCATGAGGGTGCAATACTGCGGCGATGGGACAGGGGCTGGAGCTGGAGCTTGGTGGATAGATTTTATAATTCAAATCAATACAACAGAAATGGTTGGGTAAAAGTTACACCGACAAGAATACAAAAATATGGATTGAGTTCAGGTCTTTCATCTCGCCTAAGTCATAGCAAGAGGCGAAAAAGGGATATGACGTCTTGTTAACAACGTTAAAACTGACAGTTTTTAAAGATCGGGGAAAAGGTTTGGGCAGAAGTTGCTTCCTACGCACAAGTGTGTTTTTACGGAACAACGCATCAATCACTCCACGAGTGAGAACATGCCAGCGTAAAAGAAAATAAATCGTAATTATGTGCATTTTTTTGTGAAGTTGTTTGTATGATACCCCCCCCCCCCAAATTTGGATACCGCATTGCACAGGATGACTTGAGGCGATACTACGTTTCTTCTTGCTGTTATGAAACATTAATTTCAGGTGCCCCAGTCATGGCAGGAGTGATGGAACGGGAGATGGGATTGGACTTTGCTGCTATGATTGTGATCTGCATTCGATAGCAAGGTATGTTTACAAAGAAAACAAGTGTTTTAATTGATTGCGACTTACGAGACAAACCTCCCCTAAAAGGGGAGGTATATGTAACAGACGGAAACAATAATAAAAATTTCTCTAGATTTTTGGTGAAATCTCCACATACCTCTCATCGGAGATTGGCAGGTATGCGGAATTGGAAAAGAGAATGATGCAAAGAATTACCTTCGAAGAATAGAGGGCACACGGGTCAAGGTTTCCCTGCAAGCTGACCTTTGATTCGGTGATGGTTCTGGAACAGACAAGAAACATGCGTAAAAGTTTGGTAATTGTAGAAATGACAGCAAACTTCTGGTTCAGCTACGAGACAATCATATCTTTTATTCTTCTTAGAACATATTGTTTGAATTATTATATTAAGAAAGCATGTCAGATGGCTTTTGTTTCAGCTAACAGAATTAGCCTCAGACCTTGGAAAATGATAACACACATGCATGGAAACAAAAGAATGATTTTAAGTTGATAAAAATATTAATGTTTAAATGAGTTTTTGGAATTAAATTATTGCATAGGATAATTTTGGTGACACCTCTGTCTATGTAACAATACTACACTATAAAACATTCTATTTTCAAACAATCAAGCATACAATCAAGCATACAACCAAGCAAGATTATCAGTGTTTTAGTAGACGACCTGTGACCTATTGGAAATTAGTTAGAAATGACTAATGATGTTCCATCGCTTGCAAAGATGACTGGGATTGGAGATGGTTTGTCAGTTTGATCCGAGCACGTTTCCGCTTGCGTTTCTCAATGCGTGCAGATTCAGCAATTGTGGCCCCTTTGTGGCTTGCAGTACGCCAGGAACCTCTGTTCGCAGCTAGGTTTTTCCTCGAGTCGGAATAGAGACCGAATTGTTTGATGGACACCTTCAAGCTGTCCTTGAACTGTTCCCGGGGTTAGGGGTTAGAGTTAGGGTTCTTTTGTGACTGTTATATCGTAAGAATAACAAAATAAGTAAATAAGAAACCCAAGACAAGAATTGAAAGAAATAGAAATTCTATTAAGAATACTTAATTATAATAAGTTGGTCGCCATTACCGGCTCTAGGCAGACGTGTTAAACGGTTCGCTAAGCGGTTCTCCTTGGTAAGGGAAAAGGTGGTGACTTCATAGTGACTTGACGAATCCATCCTGTCATTATGAGTGAATCCGGATCAGTCCACATTTTGCCTTTTGCCAACTCACCGTAAAGGAGCTGTTTTGGGAGTCTTGAATACGACACGAATCAAGGTAGGCGCAAGAGCGCTCTATCCCTTAATAGACTACACAAATGGCCTATGCTGGAAATCATTTCTTTGATCAATCATAACTAAAAAACGAATAAACCAAATTAGTTAAAACTTTGCACAAAATTTTTATTTGATAGGTTCTGTAAGTGTGTAGAATTTCAGCACCATTAGTCAAGGCAACCCAGAGATCCAGAAAGGTCAATCATGAAATCATGTTATCTGTGTGTACGTACGTACATATGTGCCACCCTGTATCTCATCAACTATTTGATGGATTCAGCTGATTTTTGGTAGAGATGGAGGTTCTAGGGTCTAGTTGATGGCATTTTAATTTCAATTTACCATATACCTTAGTTTTCCAGAAAATTCAAAAAAACCTTAAAAATGACCATTGTATTGAGGCATAGCCTTTACAAAAGTAGTGACATTCCATGATAAATGCCAGTATACTGAAATCATATGCCCTTAATAGGGTTGAGATGAAAATTCATATACACTAAATGTACAAAAGCAAGGAAATTCCCAAATGTTTACACTTTTATTGTCATTAAGGGTATGCGAGCACAACAGGGCTATGTATTTTACTGGTAGGAATTTTTCTTCAGCGCACCTCACACACTTCATCCACTCATGCATAGAGATTCATACTGTAGTGATGTGATAATGAAATGGTTTGGTTGATATGTAGTCATACCCTTAATGACAATAAAAGTGTAAACATTTGGGAATTTCCTTGCTTTTGTACATTTAGTGTATATGAATTTTCATCTTAACCCTATTAAGGGCATATGATTTCAGTATACTGGCATTTCTCATGGAATAATATATATACTTCAGGACATATATTTCTGTATTTTTTTTAGTGATTCATTTCACTGCCAACGAACTTTCTCTTTGGATTTAAATACCTCTATCTCCTAAAATGGAACCTTTCACAACATCGGATGTCCAGATTACCCTACACTTGCTTCATACTTTGAATCCTCGGATTTGATTAAACAAACTTTTTATGCTTCTTCAATGGCGACGATTTTCTTTGCTTATTTTAAACCTAGTATCAACACAGCATGACGTCGCTAGCTATAAAATGCATCGTTCCTTTCATTAAGTTGAACGCTCTTATGACGTCAAGCCGCCGGATAAAGTGTTAAAATTATCACCGTTTATCCGCTATTTAGCGTTAGCCAGGTGGTTCTAGATGTCGGGATTTGAGTTGTAAAAATACTCGGAATCCGGGGTTTCGAATCACATGACCAGTAGTGAATAGTCATTTCTCTATTCTGATGAGTCCCAATTATAAAGGACAAAACGTATACGTACATAGATAATAAACAAAACAAATATTTATTATATATATACAGGGTGGGCCAAAATAAGGGTCCTATTTTTAAAAATTCATAACTTTTTTATTTATTGATTATTTTTTTATTTTTTTTAGAATAAGTAAAGGACCCCTTCCGAAGCAAGCATGAGCCGTATTAGCCCTAAGGAACGTACCCTCATAATAGAGTGGTACTTTAAATCCAATGAGTCGATTTCGGAGACTCAACTCATCTATCGGCGTCATTACAACACCAGAAACTCTCCTTCGGCAAAAGCAATCCGAGGAATTATTGCTCGTTTTAGGGACCAACAAGGAATATCCGACATGGCGAGAAGTGGTAGGCCTCGTACTGTACGAACAGCTCAAAATTTCGAGGAATTGGAGAGAAGTTTGGAGGAGGATGCATCCACATCCACAAGGAGGAGATCAAAAGAACTTGGCATTTCTCGAAGCTCACTTCGGAGAATGCTAAGAGAAAGAGGATATTTTCCATATAAAGTGCAGCTAGTTCAAGAACTTCAACCTCGAGATAATGAAAAAAGACTTGAGTACGCTATGCGACTCCAGGATTTGGCCAATGATGATCCCGAGGACCCTTATTTTGGCCCACCCTGTATATATATATATATATATATATAATAAAATATGAAACTAAAAGTAAACTTTTAGTAGATAGAACCTATAGTGAAATGGTTTAAACCTAATATATGAGATAGCAAATAAATCTGGACATTTGTACATGTTTATCTTCTTTCATCTATCTTTATATATATATATATATATATATATATATTTATATATATATATATATATATATATTTATATATATATATATATATTGTCACGAATGCCGCCGGTCGGGACCACCAAATGACAATACGTGACAATGATAAAAAATAAAATAAAAAAAAGTCGTCCGGAGTGGCTCGTAATATCCCAGGGTTCAAATAAAATGTTTTAAATGATATGGGATGGGGATTTCTCCAATATAAGATATCGCGTCAGACAACAAAACAGAAGATGCGAAGAACGACAAAAGACATTAGGGTTAAATTTATACTCATTTATTTAATAAAAACAATATACTAAAAGGGGTAAATATATCTATAAAAACAAAACAAAAGAAAACATGAAAACAAAAGTCTATTAATAAAAGGGGGGGAGGGGAAACTTGTCTATTATAGTCCTGTAGCAACAGGATTCATCTTTCACATAAAAGTATACATGTATAAGATAGCCCTGGGGGCAAAATGTCCGGAGAGAGATATTCAAGTTATCACTTACAAGTGGATACATTGTTCATTTGAGGGTTGGTATTTCCGGCAAGTCGTAATGGTCATATTTCTCTGCAAATGTAGTTTTCATTTGTGTTGTATCTTCAAATACATTTTTCCTCAGGAAAACAATTCCCGGTCGCTCATTATGTATTCTGTATTTCTCCCGGCTTTCGTATAGGTATTTGACAATATCTCGAAAGAGGCATCTTTCCGTCTTTCGGGTGTCTCTGCACGGGGCTATAATTCCATTTTCAAAAGGTCCCTGCCTTTCGTGCGACACTGTAGTCGCACATCTTTGCTTGTCGACGGCCGTTCACTCCTTCCTCTCTCTCGTGCAGGTGTCCTCAAAGTGCGTGACTGTAGTTGTCCTCAAAGTAATGAACCCCTTAACCCGGGATGACTCATCCTTCCTCGCGGGCAGTTAAATTCCTTTTTCATCTCCCTCGCCCTCTCTTGTTCTTCTCGGCTGTGTCGGCTAAAAATAGACATGACCCCACAAAGTCCAACCTGCCTGTTGAAATTGTTTCTCGGATCTCGTCATATACAAATATGTGTAGATGAACCCTATCTATATATATATATATTCTTAATCTCGATAGATCTCCCTACATTTGTAACAATATATAATATATATATATATATATATATATATATATATATATTATATATTATATATTTACTTCGGCAGCAAGTCACTATCCAAGCAAGCGTTGTTGAACGGCACAGAACTTTCTCGTTTGTAAATCGTTTGTTTCATAAAACATGTCAGATGACTTGTTTCAGCTAACAGAATTAGCCTCAGACCTTGGAAGAACGACTTCTGGTTCAGCTACGAGTCAATCATATCCTTTATTCTTCGAAAAACATGTTTGAATAATTATATTAAGAAAGCATGTCATAACTTTATAGGACATATTTTTCGTTAATATATATTTTTATTAATTATATACATACATAAAAGCCATCTATGGACACATGTTTCTGGCTCACAGTCATCATCATCATGGCTAACTTAGAACCTTCGATGTTGATGTCAGCAGTCTGGCACTTTACCTCCGGACCATGACGCATTGCCTGGAAATATGTACGGTTTTTATGACCATCATTAGGATGGCTAACTTAGTATCTGTATCACTTAGGAAGTGAACAATTATATAAGAATAGTAAAGCAACGTAACTGACGCTAACTAATTATCACCAATAAAAACAATTAATTAAAAATACATTAAATATTTAGGTGAAACTTAACCGACAATAAAAAGATGTTTTGCATACAGTGGGCCAGGGGTTGCGTTCAAAAGAAAGAAAAGACAAAACAAAGGGTCACTGTTAGGACACTTAACGAAAACGGAATTACCTCCCTTGAACCATTTCGGGAATTAAGAGTTATCGCCCTTGGAAAAGGCTCGTCTGCCCGGAGAGAAATAAAAACAAAGACCAGGGTGTCAGACTGAATATATCAATCGCGCCCAGCGGCCAATTAACTCATTAATTCATTCTGTGTTCAGTTTTAATAAATCTGTTGAACGTTTCTCTTGATAGTTCATCCATTTATTTACACGTTATTATTTATAATTAACCTAAATTACGAGGTTATAAGTCACTCACCTGGCTTTTGCCGGATCAATCGACCAGTCTAAAGAAACAACGTCGTAGCCGCTTGTGCCGAGTTCTTTAATGGCAAAATGGGCATCTTTAGCAAAAATTATCTAAATAGGAGAGAAAAAGAAAACAGTTATGAGTACGAGACATGATGCGATCACTTTGCGCAATTGAAGTAACCTCTCGCCATCTTCTAGTTTTGACGTTGGCCGTACAAGGCGTGGTAAGTGGTCAGTCCTGACAAGTCATGACCACCCACCTGATGCTGGTGGGAGTTTTAGCGCATATAAAAAGATGGACAAGGAATACCACGGCCCATGCCAAATATTCCTGGAACTAAGGAGTAATGAAAAGATCTGAACTTTTATCCTCTTGATTGTTCCGATTCTGTCAGTCATGACCGGGGAGAAGAAGTTTTTTTTATGTTATTCGAAGTTACAGTTACGATAAAAAATAACAACAAAAAAATTATGCTTTGCTAATAAAATAACGTCTCAATCAGTGAAGTAAAAAAAAATTTTTTAAATTAAAAAGAAAGTAACGAAAAAAACCCAAAAAAAAAACGTTTCAATATGAAAATAGAGTGAAGGATTTCTTTCCAAATTCATTTTTAATAAGTTTTTTTTTGGGGGGGGGGGGGGGGGGGTCGACTTGCTATTTGCTTTCTCTCTTCCCCTAAACACCTGAGATTGTTTTGTCAGTTTTTCTCAACTCACTAAATTTTGTGACTGGGCGGATACATATTTATTAACCCGCTGAGCGCTGAATTTTTTTTTTTTGTCATAGAAAAATTATTTTTTTTACACCTATTTTTAAAATGACCAAGTTTAACCTTTCATTGTATGCCGAAACAATGTATACGCCATTTGTAGCATATAAGTACGACTATAATCTTCAGCTCGAAAATCTGCGAAATATCCACGGAATTCAAAATGCATCACCATATCCATAACTATACACTCGGAGATTCTCTATAACTTCCACATCACCATATCCATAACTATACACTCGGAGATTCTCTATGACTTCCGCATCACCATATCCATAACTATACACTCGGAGATTCTTTATGATGTCACGAACACGATAAAAGCTAGAAATGGCGTTTTCAGCCACCAATACACATTTGGTATCATCTGCTATTAGAGGTGGTAGACCTGTCGCTAAGAGGGTTAATAAATATACAATCATGGCTGACAGAACAAGAACAATCAACCCGTCCTCATTGTGGCAAAACATGGTTGTGTCAGAGCTATTCAGTTAACAGAGCTCTGGTGAAAATCCAGGGGGAGCCAACATCAGGATCCGTTGTCCTCTGGCCGTCTTTGCCTCTGTGTGTGGCAAGCAAGGATATGTCAGGCTCAAAACGGGAAATCTATAAGGTGAAGATAACAACATTGCTCGTGCAACGACCGTTCTTTTAGGCCAAACCTGGATTTATTTCGTATGTAAGCATCGGGCTTTTCTGCTCTGGTTGTTGGGGTTTATTTTCCCAGGTATAACGAATATCTACAGCGAACATGGAGGACATCATGCAGACCAAATAAGGCACGAGCTTCGTGGCTCCTGTGCAGAAGTCAACAACAGCAATAAAATAAATAAACTCACCATTGGAACGGGATCCAATTTTTCTTCCGCTAGTTTCTGCTTGACTCTCTTGGCAATCGATTCAATTCGAGGAAAAGCGTATTTGAAAAAAAGACTTGGTCCCAAAATTCCAGCATGTGATTCAAATAATTGCAACAACTGGGGGGAAAAAAAAAAAAAAAAAAAAAAAAAAACAACATCAGCAGATTGTGTGGATTTTTTTTTTGTTGTCAATTAATACGGCAAAAATAAAAAACAAAAAAAAAACAAAAAACTGCAGATTGTGTGGATTTTGTTTCGTTTTCTTTCTGAACTAATGATACGGCAAGCTAAAAAAAAAAAAAAAAAAAAAAAAAAAAAATTGTGGATTTTTTTTTTTTGTAAATTAATAATACGGATGAGATCATCTTCCCAGGGACTACGATCTCCTTCTTGGGGAGGGAGAGCAGTGTACTATCTATTTTGTTGTTATATCATCCTCTCAGTCATTAACTCCTTCTTTGGGAGGAGGGGGGGGGCGTCAGTGTATTATATGTTCATTTACCATATCTTCTCAGCCTAGCAAAAATATGCGACCATATATATATATATATATATAGGGGTTGGACAAAATAATGGAAACAGCTTGAAACCTCCTCCCCCATGAAATCCAGCCTTATGAAACGGGATTATCCAGATGATTGCTAAGCTCTGCTGTAATTTTGGGTGCCGTGTTTTTGTGCTCTTTCTTCACGGTTCTTTACAAGGGCTGTACGATTTTTTTTCGAACAGCTTCGGCTTTCTTCCAGAATTTTGTTTAGAGCAGGATGTTTTCCTGTCTTTTTTATAGGCGGTCATCACTTTCGAGACAGTTCCTCTCGATACGGCCACCATCTCAACCACTTCCGTTACGGTAGCACCTGCCTTACGACCACCAACAATCTGCCCTCTTTGGAAATCTGATAAATCTGTCATTTAGACTTTTCTTACTAATATGGACGATCTGAAATAAAAACTAAATTTAACCAAATTAATTCAGGACAACGATAACCATTAATAAAAAAATAAATAAAACCAACATTTTGCTAATTTTTTTCAATTATTATAATGCTTAAAAATTTATGCAAAATTCACAAGGTGTTTCTATTATATTGCCTAAACCCTTATACACATATGTATCCATACACACATATCCATTATATATTTATATATATATATATATATATATATATACATACACATATTCTGGTAAGTTTCTATCTATATGGGTTAATCCAGTGAATCCTTGTGTGTTTGTATAGTCAAAAAACAAAAGTTTAATGCTATGCTCCAAATGTATGAAGCTGATTCAGAATACACTGCTTCGAGAAGAAAATTTCTACAATGAAAGTGGGAACATTATAACGAGAAAGAAACTTTACTCTCAGAAAACACTGCTGTAAGAAAAACATTACTTCTTAGAAAACATTACTTTTTGGTAATCTTTTTTCTCAACACGTTTGACCCTAAGCCACCGCCTTCTCGTATCTATTGGGAGAGAAAAATAAGAGAATTCGGTACGGACCCAAAGTAAGGTTTCGATTTTTTGAAGAATCAGATCGAATAATATTGTTGTGGACGAACTCATACTAGGGTATGATGTGACCAGTCAATTGATCGGATCGAGCCGCTTTAATCTTCCGTCTAGCCGAAGTAACGGCTGAAGTGGACTAATGCCTAGCCACCTACAGCATCACGGGTCGACACCTACGGCCAACAGGTGGCCTTGAGATCGGGGTGGAGGGTTACTCTTCTGCATGGGGTAGCAGTCGGCAAATTCATGCTGACAGGGCAAGGAGGAGGTAATGATGGGGAGACGAAGGGGAGACAAGGAGGATGTTTTCTTGTTCATGTACTTCTGACAACCTTTCACTCACCTTCGGGGGTCGCTATTTCATACTGAAGTCAAACCGGTGTTGCTTTGTTCTGTCTGAGGTATAGACGTGTGCATTTCTAGAAGGTCCACCCTCCTCGCTCTTTGAGAAGGGGTTAATTTACTGCTAACTGTTTAAGGCGCCCCCACCGGGGAATGCCGACGGAGCTACTAAGACATTTTTGTTTAGTCAGTCGGAGTGCTCTTCCTCTAGAGTGCTGGGTTTTCAAATCCCACTTCCCCGTGGGAGGGGGATAAATAAAACCTTTCACTCACCTGCGCTCCAGCCTTCACCTGGCCCACTAAGTAATCAACGATAACGTTCTCCAAGATATTCAACAGTTTTACGCTTGCCTCCGGAAGTGTGTACAGCCACTTCTTGCTTTTGGAGGCGGTACTTGAACCACCGCCCTCCACCATGTAGAACATCAGCGTCCACTGTAAAAAAAAAAAAAAAAAAAAAAGAAGTTTAACGAAACATTCAACAATAAAGAAAAAGAAATTGCATAAAAATAGCGCACATTACCTACCCTTACTCTTGTTAGCCTAATCATTTACTATATTATTCTGTTTTTTTTTTACCCTTACCTAGACGGTTCAAAAGCTGTACCAGTACCAAATAATAATTTTTTTTAAAAATCTGTGAAAATTGTTCTTTCATTGATTATGCTCTTTACAGTTATTAGTTTATTCATAAAAACACTTTTTACTGTTAAAAAAAAAAATAAAAAAATAAAAAAAACTTATAACATTCTCATAAAAAAAAAATTTCATTGATTTTATTTGTCAAAAAATAAATAAATTGTCATAAAAATAATCATACGGTGAGTGTTTTTCTTTCATCATTTTTTTCTGTTGGAACCCTTCTTGTTTTGATTTTGACGCCAGTTTGTTTTCATTCGGCTGTTTATGTAATTCTGCATTGGCAAAAGTCGGTTTTGTCCGGTTCAAAAGGTGTACCAGTACCAAAAAGACTCCCGGACAACACCGGAGTCGGCACTGCCAGTCTTAAATAAATGAAGTGCAAGAAAATCTTGTAAATTAGCTGCACTTACCCGGTGTTGTCCGGGGTGCAGTGAAGTCATTTTTTATTTATTTTTTTATTTGCACATTTTTAAAATCTATACAGAAAAAAACTTTCAGTTGAAAGGAAGACAAACTTATTTTTTTATATTCTTTAATAAAAAATAAGAGTTATTCCCCTGGCTGATTTTTATTTTTCGGTACTAAGTAAAAAAGGTTTCCACATCACCATCTGTCTGGCCGAGACTACATCATTTTTTAAATAAACTGAAGCAAAGTACATTATTATATTGCCAATAACATGGTAGAACAATACCAAATGAAAATTGGCTAGTCAGAATCAAAGCTTAATATCTGAACTTAAATGCTATTTAGGTATAACTTTTTAAATCTCACAAGATAAATTTGTTGGATGAAAAATCTGATAAAAGGAAAAAATACAATTATTTACCGGCGCTCCTGAAAATCCAATCAGTGGCACTTTTCCCTCTAATTTATGACGCGTGAGAGTGATGGCATCAAAGACGTATCCCAATTCCCTGTCGACATCAACTTTTGGGTTCAGTTTATCAAGATCTTCTGCCTTCCGTAAGGGGTCGTCAAATGTGGGACCCTAAAAAAAAAAAAAATTTTTTTTCTTATTTGTTTAAATTTAAACAAATTTTGGTGCATTTTAGGAATAGGTATACATATATTTACAGTCGTGACATAAGCAGTTTTGACTACAAACGGAGAAAACCGAATCAAGTACCGACTTTTACTGAAATATCCAAATAAAAAAAAAAGGCGCTCTAACTTGCCAGACGACTATTTTTTTTTAATCAATTATAAAAATCAAGTTCCGACTTTTAAGCAATTTTTTGGATACCTTTTTATTTATCTCTACTAAAACAGTTAGGATAAAAAAAAATTAAAAAACCGTTTGGTACGTATTGTGTATAAATACAGAAACAACATTACAGAATACAAGATAAAAATCAATCGTTTCTTTCCATTAAGTAACTTCTTGAAAAAAGAAAAAAAAAAAAGGTTAAAGTCTCCGGTGAAACTTTAATGGATGACTTAAGTACTGAAATTTTCTTGGATATCTATTCCTAAAAAGTACCCAAATTTTGTTTGCTCAACTTCCCCCGCTATGTAGGGAGCAGAGTTATCTCTCTTTGGGAAGAAATGATTTCCCCCAAATGTCGCTACAAACACGAGATCTGATGGTAACTCTCATATCAACACGTGTTCAAGAATTAAGACCAGATTTCTTCCTCAACATTGGCTTCAAAGTATTTCTCCCAACAGAAAAAAATGCCAGAGAAAATGTAAACTTTTACATCCTTTTACACAAATAATTTGTGCATTTTCTATTCTATGGGAACAATATACTTTTGTATCTTAAATCTGGTCTCATTTTATTGTTTTTATAGTTTGTCGTAGACAATCTATTAATAAAAAAAATGTGTTTTTTCAGCACAGGCTTTTACCATCTTTTACTTTCTACACGTGTGTAGCCAATGCAATACACAATGAATTTTAAGAACACCCAACATGGCCAGAGAATTAATTTTAATTTATTTATTCAAGTGTTGTTAATCTTGATAACAGATCAAATAGTCTCATTTTATAGCACAAAGTGATTGAAGACGAGAATGAGGAGAATTTAACATTTTAACAAATAAGAAATTAATTCTTATTTAATTTATTTAGCAGAAAATTCAGGATGTTCATAAAGTTTCTTAACAATTAAAATTTTTTTTTTTTTTTTTTACAAAGACAGTTGAGATCTCTTGATTTTAATCAATGTTTATTGAAGTTTTTTATTAATAATAAGATTTTTTTTTTTTTCAGATATTTTGTTACTGGAAAGACGACTGCTAAGAGAACCCCGATAAAATGGCTACTCCTCAAGAGAAGGCACAATCCTGGTTTATTGATGCAAAATCGGATGTGCAAACTCGGCAAAAAAGATCCACCATTGCAAACTTCAATTCGTGAATGGCGCAAGAAATTTATGCCGACTAAAGGGAGGAGTGAACGACAAAGAACATCCCAGAAAAACATCGCGTAACGTCTTGATGCAGTTTGTGCATATAGGTATATTAAACGAGTTGATAAAAACTTTGTAATGGTCACTAAATCGACTTTTCGTAGATGCAAACACTTGTCGGTGCCGTTCAAAGAGGCAGCGTCTGGTATGCTGTGTGTGTGGGGTGAACCCCAAAACGCTCGCTGATGACAAAAAAGAAAGAGGAGTTGGAGGAGAAAGGCGTCAGAAAGTCAAATAAGGTTTTTATTTGAAAATCCGGGCAACTGTGTCGAGTGAGAGATTCATGCAAATTAAGTTGATTTGCATGCGTCGCATTTTTTTTCAATAAGAGAGCGAAAGTGAAGATTCAGTCAGTTTTTTGTGGAGATCGTTCTGAACGTGGAGATCGTTCTGAACGTGGGATTGGAAAGTCAACGAAAGAAAAGAAGAGTACTGGATTTTTTTTTATGTTGAACTGAACAACGTTTTTTTTTTTTATACAGTTGAGAGAGACGGTTTTTTTTCTTCTTCCATTTGAACTTGATCTTGACGACATCTCCGTTAAAAGATTATTTCGTTATTTTTTTTCTACAGTTTTCGTGAGTTATTGTTATTATCGTATATTTAATGTAAACAGTTATTTGAACAGTTTAGGTCACTTGATAATTAACCCTTTTTAATCAGTTTGTGCTGCGAACTTAGCGACTCAAACAGGGAATGGGATCAAGGGACAAATAGCATTCTCTGCTCATTCCAACTACTGCTAGAAAAAGAGGCACACAGTAATCATGATTTTCCTCCATTTTGAATTTTTGCTTTTGTCTACTTTTGTATGAAAATGTATTCTTTTGTTTCTTTTTTTCTTCCTTTGTAGTTTTCACTGTGATTATTGAATAAAAGTGATAGCATCAGTGTGAACATGTATGGGTAAAACTGCACAACACTGGCCCCCTGGCTGTGCGCATATGCCAACAAACAGAAGCGCTAATAGAATTCCTCATCAACGGGAGAATATATTTGTGAATATTTGCTAAGAAAAAAACACAAAGATGTTTTTACTGCATTAGTAAATAAAATCCACAATTTGTATCCAGTTTAAATTTGGGTGTTTGTTTTTTTTATTCTTATCAATAGACTTTTTTGCGCTTCTGTTTGTTGGCGCATGCGCACAGCCAGGGGGCAGTTTTATGCAGTCTTATCCATGTATGTATGGTTGTTCGTGTTCGTGCGTTCACTTCACTGGCCGTAATCATCTCCACACGTCGTGCCTGTCCAAAGGTGGTTGTATGATCTCGTCTCCGTGCTGCAACAAAGACTCTCATCCTAAACAGAATCTTAAACAAGTAACAAATTTATTTACAAATGAAACTCGTGTTCCCCGGTTGAATGGCAAAGTTGCAAAATGAAATCTCTCTATCCCGGTGAAATAGAACATAAGCCCAGCACAACCCTTTAGCTAAGAACCCCAGATGGACCATCCTGCTTCCAAGGGCACCCAGTTTAAACTTTTGTCAGTTCTCCTAAAAAAAAAAAAAAAAAAAAAAATCAAACTTCCTGTCATGCCCAATGGGCCAGATCTCCCCTCCCATCTCTTCCTTCCTGGCAGGGTCTTTCTCACTGGTCATAAATTACCCAGGCACTGACCACTTGAGATATACCCGGAGATAATAAATGCTGGACAGAGAATTATGGCAACAATCAGTGAACATCCCAGCATGGGTCCCGCCTTTTACGAGATACTTAATTCATCTCAAAAGGAAAACAAACCTTATTAGACATTAATTAACCGTGCTTCGGAATTTTTGAGATGAGGGTTGATAATTCATAGAATTTGGTATACTCGCACTACTGTTCCTCATCTTTGTTGTTTTTATCACAACGTTTCGGTCGATGTAACCTCCGACCTTCTTCAGGTGTACTTTGTCGAACTCGGGAATCTGGACGGAATTTCGAACGGAACCCTTTATTAAATCCACGGGGGTAGCATGCTCTTGTTCCATCTGCCATGACTGGGAAGAAGTCTTCAGTAATTCGCAATTCTTCGTATCGCCCGCACTGAGGATTGAACCTTCAACCTTCAGATGACTGTCACTTAGAATTTTACTTAGTACTATATCCACTGCGTCACAGACCCGCTATAAGCATCTAAATGTTTTGTCCAAGGCAACCTCAATCCTGGATACAATAGACATCATCACCACTTCTGGTAGGCTGCTCTACAAAACAAATACGGTCAGAGAATGGCTACCCCTCCTTCAAGGAGACAAAAGCGACCATGGTACATCCTCCACTGGGCCGCCCCGTGGAGACCACGGCCTGGCTCCAAGATGAAAAACCCCCTAAAAGGTACAGCCAAATTCTGGTTGATATTTTACGCCCGAAACGTGTTCGCAAACATCCTCAGCTACTTAAGTAAGGGGGCAATCACGCAAAGACCAGCGGCCACGATGCATCCAGCGTTGCCGTGAACTGTTAGCTCATCTGTAGGCTGACCACGGATTCTGGCAACCTGTTCCACGGTGCAATCCTCTCAGATACATCTCCTGTTCCTTGACCACAGTGACAACCGACATCTTCAAATGGGAAGCTATTCTCCCAGTAAGCCATTAAAATACCCCAAAGAAACTAAAACTTACGGAAACTTTATCAAGATCAGAGGAATCTAAATTTTTATTTAAACTAAATATAGATCACATTATACACCCTTATGCCTAGCAGTTTTGTTCCAAAATTCATAATTAGCGGTTAATCAAAATTGTTTTTTTTTTTTTATGGAAATCTTTCCAGACAAAGCCACTTGATGTAAGGAGCTAAAAGGAAAACAGTCAGCAGGAAGAGAGTTCCACAAGTTTCCAGTTTTTGGAAAGAAGCTACTGGAATAGAAAGCTGTATTACAATGAGGTATCAAAACAACGAATTGATGAAGACCACTAGACCAACGAGTCAAACGAGCTGGAACAAAAGAAGCGGGGAATAGATCACACAATTCTGAAGAACACATGCCATAATAGTATTTATAGAAAAGACTGAGACTAGCAACATCACGTCTGTGGGAGAGAGAGGGTGCAGAGAAGAAGAAAGGGTAGGGGGGGGGGGCAATCAAATTACGGATACCTTTCTACACCTTATCAAGAACCCTCAGATTTGACAGAGATTCGCCAGCCCAAATGTGGTAACAGTACTCCATATATGGTCTGATAGTAGATTTGTAGAGATAGAGACTAGCCTCCGGTGCGAGAAAGCGTTTCAAGCGATATTTAGTTTCAGAGTTTACTCACACAAACCTTTTTTTTGGGGTTACCTTTGAGGCCCAACTTATCAAGTCTAAAAGCCACTCGAGGATGAATGGTCTGAAAATAGAACTTACACCACCAAATTTTTGAAGCAGAGATGAGTGTTCATTTTATATTAAGCTCTCGCTTAGAGGGTCTTACAAAAAAATTTAAATAATGTAAAATGGTCATCCATAGTCGAGGGCGACCCTAAGGCTCCCTTTTTATGAGCTACTCCATCTTTTGGCTAAGATCAAAGTGTAGTATCTGTTCCGATAGATACTGCACCCCATAGACTGGTATTATCTTGGCCTTTGGGGCTTGATTTACGCCAGTCTATGGGTCTGTCCTGTGCAGTTCTAGGAGGTCCACCTTCCCAGGCTTTGCCTCCCCTCTTTGGGGAGGAGTAAGTTTATTGCTTACTGCCTGAGGCGCCCCTACCGGGGAATGCCGACGGGGCTGCCCAGGCAATTTTTAAACCCCACTTTCCCGACCCGACCTTGGGTCACATCTTACTTGTGGGAGTAAGATAAAAACTGGCCTTGTGCCTAACTCTTGGAGAGGAGTAAATCAATACTCCATCGAGATATAGGGGAGAGCGCCACTCCTTTCTCAGGATTGCTCCACTTACCCTTAATTCACACTTAATAATGCTGACTGGTTAGCAAAGAGGCATCTTTGGTATTTTCAGTTTTAAAATGATTAAAATGCGTTCAATTTTTCACAATCAAAATAATCTTGTATAATTTAATTAAATCTGATTAAAAATCGGAAATAAAAATCTTTTCATATTAAATCTGCCGCGACAGTAAATAGTGTCTTACCTTTTCAGGAACCATTTCGACAGTCATTCCCAGTGCTTGCGGAATTACCAAAATGTCGGAAAATATAATCGCTGCATCGAGTTCAAAGCGCTTGATGGGCTAGAAAAAGAAAAAGAAAAAATGCTGACATCTATCTTTTTTATGGGAAAATAATATTTTAAAAAGAAATACCGAAAAGTATTTGAGGACATACGTTATCTTTACTAAAAAAGGCTAGTCTGAATCAAGTATCAATTTGTCAGATGCATTGCTGTTTAGGCCTGACTTTGAAAAATCAAGACAAAATATATGTTAGATATATATTCCAGGTGAATACGGTATTTAATGACCTATGATATTTTTACGATATATTTTCTATATTTCAGAATTATCAATGGCATCCGCTATGATTGGATGCCTTTTTTCATCAAAGAATGACTTCCTGTCTCCTCCTTCTCACATGCACAGAATTGTTTGAAAATTGACACGTGGACTACTGGCCTCTCAGTGAAGGTCATAGGCTATATAAGAAATATATCATTTCAACGCTGAAAACTGTTTTCCCTTAGATTCAAATGAAATTTAAACCATAGATAAATGACTAAAAATGATGTCTATTCCCAAAATTTAAGCAAATTTTGATAATATTAAGAGGGTTCCCGGGGGTACAACCCCATCCACTGAAAACTGTTTTCCCTTTGATTCAAATGAGTATATATATATATATATAATCGAGAAGAACACCTCTCTGTCTGTGCATGTCTGTCTCTAAAAACGAAGACATACTAGGAAGTGTACTTTCAATATAATTGTATTCACATGCACAATTTGCATGTGAAGATAATGGAAGTATTTTAGCGTCTCTGGCTGCCCCTTTAAAGAAGCTAATAACAATTTTCAAACATGTTACACAATGAAATGAATCTATTTATTAGCGTTAGTTTAAGAGTATTAACATATATCTGAATAGCTCGGTGAGTAAGATATCTAGTTGACAGCATCAAGGTTGCTGTAAAAGTAAACTCACCCTACCATGATGTTACATATGATGCTATCCCACACTCTAACCTGGGCAACACCGGGTAGCTCTGCTAGTATATATATATATATATATATATATATATATATAGTAATTTTAAAACACTCATAAACAGCTTTAGGTATTCCTAATTTGAATTTTTATTTTCTAAAACAGTTTCTAATAAATATTCTGCAATATACATGGTCATATTTTGTTATATATATGCAATAATTTTGTCGATAAAACATCTGATGTCGCTTGGATGTCGAGAACAGATACTACATTTTAATCCGAGCCTAAAAGTTAAAGAACTAGAAAAATTAATGTTTTCATGACTAGGCATTTTTAAGCGTTTGATACTATGGAATCCCCCTCCCCTTCAGAGTTGTGACCCCTGATAATGATAAGAAACGGCTCACCAAAACACACAAAGGCATTTGGAAATAGTATGAATAGTTGTATGGGCGTGCCTGATAAGGTGATGTGGAAGTAGTGAGTTTCTATTGTTCAGAGTCATTTCCGCTTGTCGGTGACTAAGAAAAAAGACCGGACATGGGTTTGAGTTAAGACAGTTGATGAAAGTTGGCATCTTTGAGAGGAGACAATCAGATGGGATACGATCAAGCAGAGCCTTAACAGATGATGAGACAGGTGTACCAACAATGGGGGCTCAACAGTCCGCGATGGTGTAACACACAACCAAAGTATAACTGACTCATACATAATGTATCTGAGTTTGTTCTTTCTTGTGAGTTTGCCTCGTTTTGTTTTTCTCAACTAGTAAACCAGTGCTTGTGCCCTCGGTGATCGGCAAGATGCCAACACGGCTAGAACGACGATGAAGATGAGAAAACCACGGCACACACAACGTTGGTGTTGATTGTTGAGAAGGATGCATGCGGTCTTACAAACGAATAATAAAAAACAAAAAAAACATATAATTTATTATTGTATTATCTTTTAATGAGAGTGGGTAGTGTAGTATCGCTTTTGTTGTCATAAGACTGTCCTCCCAGGAATTATCTATTTTGTTTTAGAGGAAGAGTAATCCTCCTAGGCATTACATACTCCTTTGAAGGAGGGGGGGGGTAATGTAGTATTTGTTCTGTTCTCATGAGACCATCTTCCCAGGGATTACCTTTTTTTTTGATGTAGTGTAGCATCTTTTCTGTTGCCATGATACCATGATAACAGGCATTACCTCCTCTATTTTGGTGGGAGTAGTGTAGTATCTGTTCTGTTGTCATTATATCATCCTCTTAGTCACTACCTCCTCCTTTGTGGTCGTCAGTGTATTATATATTCACTCACCATGACATCATCTGAGCTAAGCAAAAATATACGACCGGTAATTAATGGCATTTAACGAGGTATTTGATAATGGATCTTTTGTGATTTGTTTTCCTTCAGGTTGATTTTGTGTTTTTTATAGAACACCTATATCAAAAATTAATTTTGTTCTGTGTTTCAAAAACAAACTATGGCTTATGATATGACTTAAAATAAACATTGCTTCGAAACAGTTGTAAACTATAATACCTTTGTGTCTGCTATTTATTTGGAATATGATTTGAAAAATTATTTAAATCGTCAATATATATATATATATATATATATATATATATATATAATAATATTTATAAATAAATATTAATTATTTATTACCTACAGACATTGATGTTTCATGCTTACGCAATCTTCAGTGCAGGAAGCTAATTCCCGATGGTCGCGAACTCCGATCACAAATCGCCACTGATTCGCAGTCAAGAGAGTTACCAGTTGACCACCAGAAATTAGCTCGGAATTTAGGAGGAATTTAACTTTGTAAATACCAAGTCGGCGAGTATTCACAGCAAGCGGCGAAGAGTGATCAACAACAACAAATCGTGTTGGATCTCGCAATGATATATATATATATCTGATATATAGATTATATATATATATATATATATATACATATATTTAAAATGGTCTACACAAATCAATTCATTATTTGTCAGTCTCGTCCCAAAATGAATTAACTTGTGTAGACCATTTTAAATGTTTATATAGTGTATATTTATAAAGCTCTACGTTGTATTGAGCACTTTTGAAAAAATATTGGTTTTAAATTCATTTTATAAATACATTTGAACTTGTTCAATCAATTAAATTATATATATATCTAGGCAGCATCTTCTCTTGCAGGCAAGTATTGTTGAATATAAGAGACAACTTATATAGCATGGATTTATGTGAACACAATTACGTGATCAATTTGCATTCCAAAAAAATCACCAAACAGAATTGTGTACGATCGTTTCAGAGACCATGTATTTTTTATTGTTACTATCAAATCTCATCGTCAGCACAGGGTATATACCCTAAATTAAAAGGCATAATGACAACATCAATGGGCCAGATACGAACATCTTCAATTACACAGCAAATCAGAAAGCAAAGAGAAGAGTTAATGTATGTAATCCTTAAATTATAGCAGACCTGGCCGAAAAATTGTTTAGGGATGTATGATTTTTATTTATATAAACATTATTTGGCTAAACATTTGCAAACCATGTTTGGTTTGCCTTATGATAGATGTGACCGAAACATGTTTTGCAAATGTGTAGCCAAATAAGTTTTTATCAATAAAAATCCTTATAACCATTAAACAGCTCTATTCACTATTGAGCACTCTGATATGAGCACAGTAAGAATTCTATGGATTTGTTATCCTGTGGATGTACACTTTACCGGGATTATATATATATACAGGGTGATTCATAAGTCACTTCACTTAGCTATTTAATATGATTACCATATGAAGCACAAACATACTATGAACTTTTGATAATTGTTATCTTACTCTCTAATTACTGCTATTTGTTATTTTAAATTTGTTTGTTTATATATTTGTTTCTATATATATTTATTTCATAATCAATCAAATATGTAATAAAATCTGATTCATTTCTTATTTTATTCTGTCATTCAATTCATTATATATATATATATATAGCATAGATTTGTGTAATCACAAGTACATCATCACTTTGCGTGCCAAGAAAGCAACAAACAACAGAATTGTGTACGATCGTTTCAGAGGCCATGTATTTTTTTTATTGTTACTATCAAATCTCATCGTCAGCACAGGGTATATACACTAAATTAAAGGCATAAGGACAGCACTAATGTGCCAGCTACGAACATCTTCAATTACACAGCAAATCAGAAAGCAAAGAGAAGAGTTAATGTATGTAATCCTTAAATTATAGCAGACCCGGCAGAAACATTGTTTAGGGATGTATGATTTTTTCATCCCAGTAATCGTAGGAGCAATCGGATCAATGAAAAAGAATTTCAAAAACTACCCGGCGAATATACCCGGTGAACCAAGTGCAAGATAGATACAAACAATTGCACTTAAAGAGACGGTTAGAATCTTGAAAAGATCTCGTCTGGAGTGTCTAAAATAGCGGGTTAATATCTGGTATCCAGTAGGATGCCCCATCCCTAACAAAAACAAAAAATAAATAAAAATATATATATAATTATTTTGGAAATAAATATTTTTAATATCTAGAGACATATATGTCTCGTGTTACCTTACACTCGTCAGTATGAATGGGGTAACCGTATCGCCAGTCGGACGATTCAAACCCCGGATCCAATTAATTTAAACCCTGGCTTCTTACCACTGGACCGTCGTGACGATCACTTACAAATGCGAGAGAAATACGTCTTGTATATTTTATTTCAAAACATAAGTGATGAGATCCAGACAGTGTTCCAATCCCCTAAAGGGAGAGAACTCGAAACGTGACTAAATATAAACACACACACACAAATTGTTGTTCAGATCAAAGGGAAATACATTTTTATTACTCAGAAGATAGCAAATTCCTCATTTTTAAAAAGTAAGGAAATTGAACCCTAACATCAACCCATGGGGTAACCGATCCCTGGCGCGTAGAGAGTTTATCACGTCCTGTAAGATTTTTATGTGTCAAGGCTGCAAGACGCATACCTCGTAGAATCGTTAAATATTTCAATCTATTTTTTTTTTTTTTTACCTGCAAGGTGACTTCACACGCCAAAGCGGGAGTTTGACAAACTTCAAAGAAGGAATGTTTCGATCGGACCTCTTTGAACTCTGAAAATTAAAAATATAATCAATCATTAAATGCATTTATAGAAGAGATTAGAGAGCGCGTACCTCCACCACGGGTCAGCAGTCTTAATTAATTCAACAAACCAGTTTTCATTTTTACTAATGAGTCACCACTTATCAAGGCTAAAAGCCACTCGAGGATAAGAGATAACGAGTCAGTTGAATGATGAAGAATATTATGAGAGGATTGAAAACGATGAATGGAATGAACAAAAGTTAATTATTTATGAGGACGGTTTAACAAAAGTATTTGACACTGGATTTGAAGACTACTATGTTGTAGCCTGCAGGGAAGCAGTCTTGTGGTAAAGTGTTTCACGGATGTGAAATTCTTGGAAAGAAACTTTGTTCATGGAAATTCCGTTTGATGTTAGACACCCGAAGGAGAAAGGAAAGTTTTTTTCAGTTGTGGTAGGAAGGTGAGTTCTTGCTGTGAATGTCTTACAAAATTTTGTGTTTAATAACATTTAATATTTCTGTAAGTTAAAATAAAACAACAACAAAAGAGAGCCGCCAGTGTTATATTATGAGGGGCCCCGTGTACCTGGAAGTGTGTAGGTCCACTAGTTTTCATTATGAGAAGGGGTGAACTTTGTCGAGCTCGGTGCAGGTCACGCTGACACGCACCGAAGGGAACTGCTGTGAATAAAAATCATGTTTTGAGAAACTATAACAAGGTTTCAAAAGGCGACGCCGTTTGCGCCGCCGGCGTCGGGTCAGAAAAACATGAGTGAACAAAATGTTTTGCAGGTCTGTCCCACGTGAACATCTGTGACGTCACTCCTTCTTTGTGAGAAATTTAGGTTTGAAAATCAGTCACTAGTTTTGTAGCAAGGTGGACGGTCGACCTATCTGAAGTGCTCGAGAAACGGGAGCGCGAAGTCGAGAATGTAATCGCTCGTCATGATGACTGGATCTCTGGGAGATCCAGTAGCAATTATCGTCGCATCCCCCAGCGAGAAGAACGAATGAGGATCGAAAGAATGAATGGAAACAAAACCCTTTTTGAAACGCACGAATAAAAGATTGAATCTCTCTGAGGAAAATCGTCTCTGCGTTTCTCTTCTGCCTGTCGATAAAATTTATCCACAGATCGAATATCATCAACACCGATCACAGCCAAGGAGACACCACGAAACCGACGGTATCAACGACGATCACGACCAGGCGACGAACGAAAACGTAAGGTAACTTTTTTGTGCATAACATTATTTGTAAAATGAAAAGAACTAAAAATCGAAAGATATGCCTAACGAACAATGTTAATGAACTGTGTTTAATGAATAAGAATTTAAAAAAAAACGAATAATGATTAAAAATCCGTAATTTGAAATGTTTAAAGAACAGTTGTTTAACGAGAATTAATGTGTAATAGGTTGACAGTTTAAAGACTTAAAATCGCTCTAAGAAAATGTCGCTTGAACGTGTCTTACGAAAGTGTTAAAAAAAAAATTGAAACCGCTTAATAATCTTCTCATAGACTTTTCGTATTGTTTTCGATTACGAGAAGATTAATTCACAAGCGTTATGTAACAAATGCTTTTTTGGGACCGTAACCAACTGTTTAAGTGGTTTGTGAGAACTGCCGCGGTCCAGGCAGGAGTAGGGACTATATAACAATCCCCCTTTGCTGCCACGCTCCCCCCGAGGGGCTATGTAACACCAGCTCTTAAAAAAAAATTTTTGTGTTTAATAACATTTAATATTTCTGTAAGTAAAAAAAAAAAAAACGACAACAAAAGAGAGCCGCCAGCTCTCAAAACAAAATTTGAAAACTTTATAGTAGATGTGTATGTGTACGTATGCAAATTTTTATAGGAAATCTTTTAAAAAATGCATGAAAATATATTTAAATGAAGTTTTTTTTCATTTAAATTGCACGATTGTTGATTTTCAAAATATTTCACTTAAATACATTTTCATGCGTGCCTCAAAGATGTTGTCAATTTCCTTACTGAAAAAGCGCCAATCTGCGCATAACATCGACCGGACTATACTTATTCTAACATCTTTTAGAATTTGACGTGCCTTTCTGCTTCTATCGTGATTCGACCCCTCAGGGTTAATACCATCAAAATGAAGAGGAAGAAAAGAAAAAAACTATAAGACAGTCTCGCCTGACAAAGTTGTTCTACAATGAAGGCTTGCAAAAAATAAAAAATAAATAAAAAATACATGAATTTTTCATTTAAATTGCACGTTGTGTTGATTTTAAAAATATTTCACTTAAATACATTTTCATGCGAGCCTCAAAGATGTTGTCAATTTCCTTAAATAATAGTTAATAAAATGTCTTTTTTCAAAACCAATATGCAAATTAGTTAACTTTGCGATTAATATCGCATATACATAGGCAGTATATAAAAAAGATGGTATGTCTGTTGCGTCAAGTTGAATTAACTTGAAATAGGGCGTTTTGAATTTATCGTTAGTGGAAGAAATGGGCCCAATCTTTGCAGTTATTCATCTGGATAAGAAAGTTTTCCCGGTGACAGTGGGAGTAAATCTGAGTGTGAGAGTGAAAACTCCTCCAACTTTCTGTATGTATTGTCTCTACTATCCCCAACTTCCAGTAGAACTTGGGGAGAGACTCCCCTTCGTGTTGTAGACCACGGAACCAGTTCTGCATATGACAGCTATCTCAGAGCTCAGGTTGTAGGCGTGTTATTTCTTTTTTGCCGACAGAGCAGGCAAGGAACTTCAAATAAGGCCGTACAGTTAAAAAAATAGAAGCATTTAACTACAAATAAGCTAATCTTCATTATGGTTTTATTTAGGCGAACTATTTTTTTTTTAACTAATATATAACCGCTTATCAAAGCCTGGGGGATGGGGGGGGGGGGGACACCCTTCCAAATGAAAAACATATTCGAATATCCAAATAGAAAAATTAAGAAAAAAATATTGAGTAGAATTTTAATTGAAAGTAAAAATCGCTTTTATCGTAAAATTCAGTTTTATCGTTTTAAGTAATTTTGACAAGTGATGTAAAACAGGGTAGATAAACCGGTCTGCATTTTTGGCAGCCCCCCCCCCTCTCCACATGTAAAGAATGGCTTTCTAAACAACAATGTTATGATTTAGAAAGCCATTCTTAACATGGGGGAAGGGGGGGGGGGCTTTCACGATATCTGGGAGTACGACCTCCAAGGAGACTGACCTCCCCTGTTTTACGTAACTCTTCACAATTGCGCTCGGGCCAATGGTGAACCGTGCAAAATACGATAAAACTGATTTTTACTTTTAATTAAAATTATACTCGATAATTTTCCGTAATTTTTGGTGAAGATACCTATTTTTTTCCGATACGTAAGTATATCAAAGAGTTTTTATTTGGAATTGCGATTTTCATGCAATTTATGATGTATAAGTACCTAAAATTTTCCCTTTTCCTTCAAAATCCTCCAAAAATCGACTCATTACGCCCCCCTCAGGGGGGGGGGTTCTTCTCTTTCTTAAAAAAAAAGTCTGAATCTAATTATTATTATTATTCCACTCTAAAAAAAAGAACAAAAGAGCAAGATTCTCCAGTTCCCGCCATCAAAGCCTCGTTTACATTGAAAGCTGGGCAAACTTACCTGGCAGGTATCGACCCGCTTGCCTCATTACCCAGACGGGGACAATTTCCGTCGCTTCCCCACGAGCAGCTCGAAGGATGAGGTCATTCTTCAGGGCGGGAAAATTCTGATGGAAAGAAAAAATAAAATAAAATAAATAAGGACGATAAAAGAGGAAAAAAAAAAAAAATTATTTTCAACAATTTCTCACGAATTTCAAAGATAAAAAGGACCAACTGTTCGACCAACCCTTAACCCCCTCAAAACCCAGGAAGAGAAAAAGGTATTCAACAAAAAAAAAAAAATCGGTAGATACCTGGGAAAGTTGTCAGTTCTTTCAAAAAGATTTATTTAAATATTTGCTGTCCATATCAACATGGTTTAACGTCTGTTTTACATGCTGGCATGTGTTGGACAGCTTTTAGAAATTGACTTCCAATCTTATCTCTGGTCAAGTTTCTTTGGAAGTCATTTGAGGACAGATTTTTTTATAGGCCGGATGTCCTACCTGACACAAACCCATTTTTTTTTTTGTTTGTGTGGGTGTGTGGAGGGGGGGGGGGGAATCACCCTGGATATATGAGTATCCATTTTAACTATGGTGTTATTCAGATGCAAAATTTCAAAAAATTAAAGTTGACGGTCTCCAAATTTTAAAATCTTATAAAGTAAAATCACATGCGTGCTCGATAGGTTCGGTAATAAAAGCCACAGGTGGGTGATGGGGACCAGTGTTTTTACCGAGACACCATCTCTAGGTGACTGTCCACCAAGGCTAGAGAGTACTTCACCCGGTCGCTTAACTCTCGTGATATAAAACTAACAGGAACTGGTGTGTCAACATGATTAGGCCGTATTCATGGTCCCCGTTCTGTCTTTAGAGACAATGGATACCCTCTGTAAGGGTGGCTGCACATGTAATTGTGAAGCAAGGGTTGCAGGGCATCTTTTACGAGACTCAGCAGAGTAAAAACGCTAAAAAAACAAATTTACAACAAATAAAAGTAACTGTTAGCTGTAAAAGTTAGTTTCAAACTTGCATGTGCTATTTGTTTGTATTTTAAACCCGTTTGAAGTGCTATTTATTAGAAATTTATGTTCGACAGAGGGGTTTCGAAGAATTCAAAATGGCCGCTCTACGTAATAATATAGAGGCATTTTGTTTGAGAAACTAGATGTTTTAAAAAACAAGAAATTTTTTTTTAACATCTAATAAAAAGCCATTTATACTACGTAAAAATACAAACAAATTACATAGGTAAGTAGAAAAATGTCTATTCTAGACATAAGTCAACTTTACTTGTTGCAAATTTATGTTTTTAAACTCTTTCTCGTTCTTTTTTTGGACCCCGTTCGCGCCTCTGCTGAGCGTCGTAACATATACCCGGGTTGCACAATCCCAATCACACCTCTTCTGAAGCGGCACTGCTTGATTCCAATGACAAGAAGAACTCCAGGACAACTGGAAACAATACTGAGATAAGCGGAGAGCACACACAGCACGTGGTATTCCCAAATGGTCACCCATTTTAGTACTGACCAGGCTCAACGTCGCTTAACTTCGGTGATCTAACGGGAACCGATGTGTCAACGTGATTACGTTGTATATAGAATGAGTAATTATTTTAAGTCCCATTCACTCCAGGTGGCCTTGGGAAGGATGAAGACAGGATATAATTGTCAAGACTTGAAGTGACGTATAACAGCAAGTATTGATGTCGTTTGTATGTTGCGGACTTTTCAAACACGAGAGAAAGAAATCTCCAAATTTATATATTTCCAGGTGTCTATGAACGGCTGATTTTCTGATGAGTAACACATATATATATATATATATATAATTATTATTAATAAATATTTTTATATCCATAGACACATGTTTTGCGTTTTTATTTTACACTATGTAATTATGTAACCGTATCGTATTAAAAAAAGTTTAGAGAGCTGCTACCAATCCTGACAAACAAACACCTGCCAACAACTACGAGAGGGCGTGTATACTCCTCATGTGTCAGAAGTGTGCTGTTGTATGGCTCAGAAACTTGGGCTGTCTCTGCTGGCATACTAAAGAAGCTGCGCCGTAATGACAGGGCAATGGTCAGATGGATCTGTTTGGTGAGGCCTGAACAGTACGTTTCTTTTGAATCCCTGCTCTCACAGGTCGACTTGAAAAGCCTTGCGGACATCATGCGAAAGAACAGACTGCGTTGGTTGGTTCACATTGAGCGTAGCGATGGCTGGATTGCTAAAGTCCGACAGTTGAATGTGCCAGCAGAGAACATCACCATTGGCAGACCCAAGTTGACTTGGGAGGACGTAGTCAAACGTGATAGGAAGGCCATGGGTATGGATTCCATCAAGCCTTGCCAAAGACAGGAGTGGAGAGGAAGACTTAGATTTCGAGACTAGACAATCAGGCCCCACCCTCATCAGAGGATTAATTGTGGCCTGATTCAACAAATAAACCGGTTGATGATGATGATGATGATCGCCGGTCGGACATTTCGAATCCCGGATTCAAGAATCCTAGTATTATAACCATTCAGCTAACGCGATCACACTTTGAAATGCACCTTGTATTCTTTTAATGTTAACACTGATTGCCGTGGCAAATAACACCCTACCCGAGAGTCCAACGTCCAAACTCCTCGGCCTAACATTCACAGGTAACATGAATTGGAACAAATACATAGAAGACATTGTTCTGCTGTTTGTCCGAAACCAGGTCGCAAATTGTTATTTATAGTATGTTCATGCAGGTTTTTTATTTTTAACCTTAAGATCTTTGCATGAGGAAAAAAGCCACCCCTACACATCAAACAATTTTATAAAAAGAGATTAAAACAACATTACATTGTTATGATGTATGGAAGTGAAACTTGGCCAGTGAGGGTTGAAGACATGCATTGCATGGAGAGAAATGATATGAGAATTATACGAAAGATGTGTAATGCGAGTCTTAAAGACAGGCTTAGATCTGATGACCTCAGAGGAAGATTAAATCTGGACAGTGTAAGGAGATGTGTGCAGAACAAGAGATTTTGATGGTATGGCCACGTTTAAAGAATGGATGAGAGTTGTTGGGTTAGTAGATGTAGAAAGCAAGGTCAGTTGTTGGGTAGAACAGTTGGGGTAGCAGGGTTAGTAGATGTAGAACAGTTGAGGTAGCAGGGTTAGTAGATGTAGAACAGTTGAGGTAGCAAGGTTGGTTTGCAGGGGAAGGCAAAGAAAAATATGAGAGGAAGTGATAAAAATGGACCTGAAGGAAAGAGGGTTAAATAAAGACTTGGTCAGAGATAGGTTAGTGTTGTGGACTGATCCGGATTCACCCATAGTGACAGGATGGATTCGTCAGTTCACTATGAAGTCGACACCTTTTCTTCCCTTACCAAGGAGAACTGCTTAGCAAACCGCTTAGCACGTCTGCCTAGAGCCGGTAATGGCGACCAACTTATTGTAATTAAGTATTCTTAATACAATTCATATTCCTTTCAATTCGTGTCTTGGGTTTCTTATTTACTTATTGTTATTCTTACGATATAACAGTCTCCCTTGTTAAGATTTGAAACCGACGGTACCGATGTTGTTCTTATCTTCTGTAATACATATATAAATAAATATTACGCTCTTATTTTTGATTTTTTTTTAAATAATCGAGGACTACGATATAACAGTTTGGAAGTCAATTTCTTAAAGCTGCCCAACACGTCAGCATGTAAAACGGATGTTAAACCAAATATGATGCTGATGATGATGATGATGATGATACCTGACCAACAATTAGTTTTATAACAATTGGGTTCAAGTAAGAATTTGATGACCAATAATGAAATTTAACGTTTAAAATTCTTTCTTTTTTTTTTTTTTTTAATTAGTTTGTTAAAGAAAAAGAGAAAGAAAGAGAAAGAGAAAGAGAAAGAGAAAGAGAAAAAGAAAAAGAAAAAGAAAAAGAGAAAGAAAAAGAAAAAGAGAAAGAAAAAGAAAAGAGAAAGAAAAGAGAAAGAAGAAAAGAGAAAGAAAATGAGAAAGAAAAAGAAAAAGAAAATGAGAAAGAAAAAGAAAAAGAAAATGAGAAAGAAAAAGAAAAAGAAAATGAGAAAGAAAAAGAAAATGAGAAAGAAAAAGAAAAAGAAAATGAGAAAGAAAAAGAAAATGAGAAAGAAAAAGAGAAAGAAAAAGAGAAAGAGAAAGAGAAAGAGAAAGAGAAAGAGAAAGAGAAAGAGAAAGAAAAAGAGAAAGAAAAAGAGAAAGAAAAAGAGAAAGAAAAAGAGAAAGAAAAAGAGAAAGAAAAGGTTAACGAAAATGAAAGTAAAAACACGGTGCTTCTTTACAGAATTCTCCCCTCTTCCCTGCAGTCTCTTTCTCACAGAAGAGACGTTGCTAGTCTTTCTCTGCTCTATCGTTATTTTCATGGTAGATGCTCCACTAAGCTCCAATCTATACCTCCCTCCCCTGTAAAACATTCACAACAAAAACTTCTAGCACAATGGAGTGCGGAGTTCGATACATTGTTTATTTTGTATTTGAAATTTTTTTATTCTTTCGGTCATTTTTTTTTGGAAGGGGGGGGGAGAGAGGGGCATCTGTGACCATCTGGAGTAAACTGGCAAGAGACTCGAGCTTTCCAAATATTTGTGTCCACAATTTATTAGTCTACATATCTGGACGAATTCCGGAATTTGTCGTCAAAACTCGGGAATATCCGTTAAATTCTTGGATGTCTATTACATTTTTTTTTTTGTAAATTTGTAACACGTTACCCCCCCCCCCAAAAAAATGAGATTCTACTTTTTTTGTCTTTTTTTCTTAGGCGATTACGTGTGAACACCCTGAAAAACTTGACGAAAAGAAGAAAAAAAACAAACTATTTTCAATTTTAGAGCCGCAAAAATCAATTTCGTATATAAATTTAAAGTAGAATAACCCATTTCCGAGCCATTCTAGCGTTTTAGGGCATTAACAAAACAAATAGACCTCCTACAAAAGAATGTGCTTCTTCAGAATTTGAACCGAACACAACCGACTTTTGCCGTAATAAACCTAAAACTTAGTTGAGAGTTGGGCTAGGGTAAAATAAAAACAAACAAAACAAAGAACAGTTTGGTTCAAATTCTGTAGAAGCCCCCGCTCCCTAAAATTTAAAATATTGTTTGTTTTTTTCAGTGATTTTCCAGATTAAACCCTGAGAACGAAAAGCAAAATGGTTTCATGATCCCAGCACGGGGATCTTTGATAATTGGTGCAAAAATCAAAGAATAAACAAAATAATGTTAGAAACACATCCAATAAATGTCACCAACGTGGGTAAATGTAATGTTCTAACAGTATTTTTCTTAATTTTCGTTTTTTGAGCGATTATCGAAATTGTATCCATTTTTGTTTTGTTCTAACTGAACAGGTGGACATCACGTTTGTTTTGAACAAAAACGCTTTAAAAGAAGTTAAAACACAAATAAACTTATCCAGGTTAGTAGACGAGTAACTTATCTTGCCTTTGGTAACATTTATTTGTTGCCTATTTGTTTTTTATGACCCCTTTTTCGTTTGGTGTAACGTCTTTTTTTTACATATAGGGATTGAACTGGTGAATCATCACTTATTTCTTACCCCCCCCCCCCCAGGCGATTTAGTCGTTTCGCAGCCAAAATGGCGGGCAATGAACAGTCTGCTAATTTCCGAATTCACAAATGAGTAAGTAAACCCAAATAAATTGTTTTGGACTAATTTCAAATTTACCTTAAATTATTTTAAAGGAAATACAGTTGGGAAATTAGTCCAAAACAATTTATTTGGGTTTACTTACGCATTTGTGAAGTCGGAAAAAAAGCAGAAATTAGCAGACGGTTCATTGTCCGTCATTTTGGCTGCGAAACGATTAAATCGACAAAAAAAAAGTAGATACATACTTTTTTTTCAGAAAGAACAACTTACCGGCAGAAACCACCCTTTCCAAAGTGACCCCCCCCCCCAATAAAATATCACGTGTTATAAAAAAAACGGGTATTTTTAATAATAGCCCAACAACGAAAACGCTGAAAAAACAAATATACAACAAATAAAAGTTACCGTAGCCGATAAAACTGAATTTCCAAGTTAACTGTGACAGTTATTAATGATTATAATCCGTTAAAAGTGCTATTTTCTATAAGTTAATAGTTTTAGCTTACAGGAAGTGAAAAAAAAAAGTAATTAATGGCCGCTGTCGTTCTCGTCTCGTTTCAATTGTTTTTTTACTGGGACTCATAGTCAAAGCGCAATGTTTGCATTTTTCAGCCAAGCAGAAGAACAAAACAAAACTACATTCTAAGCAAAAGGAATAAAATAATTTTCTTTTTATTTACATGTCAGTGTGCTTTTATTTACATATTATTTTCATTCGTCACACCGTAATGTTTATTTTTCCTGTTTCTTAAAAAAATGCCTAACCCTAACCTAAACCCAGCCCTAACCTAAACCCAACCCTAACCCTAACCTAAACCCAGCCCTAACCTAAACCCTAACCCTAACCTAAACCCTAACCCTAACCCTAAACCTAACCCTAACCCTAAACCCAACCCTAAACCTAACCCTAACCCTAACCCTAACCCTAAACCTAACCCTAAACCTAACCCTAACCCTAACCCTAAACCTAACCCTAACCCTAACCCCCCCAAATGACGTAACGACATGCGCGCTCATTCGGTGATCAAAATGATCGTTAAAATGTTCGTTTCATAAAATTAAATTTAAAAAATGCAACCCCCCCCCAAAAAAAAAAAACGCCGCTTTGATTATGAGTCCCGGTAAAAAAAAAACACACACACACGTGACACCGACAGCATAAAATAATGACGCCATTTTGTTTTTTAAAAACGAAGACATTAAAATTTTTTTTTTTTTTTCATGTCTAATAAAAACCCATTTACCATACGTAAACATACAAACAAATGGAATAGAAAACTAGGAAAATCTCCGGTCTCGACGTACGTTGCATTTATTTGTTGCATATTCATTTTTTTGACTACGTTCTACAACTTTTTTTCAACCCGACTCGCGAGCTGTAGGGCTATTGTAAAACATTCCCAAAAAAACATCAGGTCACAATAATGAAATTTGAAGAAAAACAAATTCAAGATAAACTGTGAAAATAAATGCATTTTACTAAGATTTAGGTTGACTAGTATTAACAAATGTGCATAATTAAAAAGAAATGAAGGTTTAGCTTTTAACTTACGTGCACGGAACATATGGACATGTTTATTTTTTGGACTGCGTAACTTAAACAGTTATCTCCCTTGACCGGTGTATCTTTAAAAAGTTCCCCTCTTTAATTTCTTCTTTTATCTGAGATAAAACTCTCTCTCTCTCTCTCTCTCTCTCTATATATATATATATATATATATATATATATATATATATATATATATATATATATATATATATATATATATATATGATATTTTAAGCTGAATTATTTCGACACTTGATTATTGGGGAAATGGTCGTATAATCAGTACCATTGGAGAGCCATGAATATTAAAACTGTCCTGTTTTTAAATCTCCGAAACAGTTACATGGTAAACAGCTGACGATCCCCGTGTTAATATTAGACGCTTAAGGTTTCCTGTTTTTGTTTCACTCTTAGATAATTAACCCCCTTTTTTATTTTTTATTTTATTTTATTTTATTTTTTTTTTTACTTATATTTTTTCATTTATTAATTTTCCAACGAATGTTAAGTCTGCAATATCTTGGATTTAGTTAGTTTGTCTGGGAATTTAAACTGCATTTTACTTAAAAAAAAATTTTTTTTTTTAATTTTTTTTTAATGACTCAAAGCTTCTTTAGACTATATATATATATATATATATATATATATATATATATATATATATATATATATATATATATATATATATATGATAATTTTATTTACACAGACATGTACAAAATCTGCGACACTGGCATGTCGATGTTATCGATCAACAGTTACTATAAACTGAGATCTCATCAGGTAGAGTTAGAATCCGATCTTAACCTCAGATCATATTATAACCAATATTATTTTAGGTGCTTATGCTGATTAGCGGCCATATGAAAAATTATTTTTATATAAAAACAATAATATATACTTATTAAGCATTATATTCTTACTCACTGTACGAAAAAGTAGAAAAAATTATCCACTAGAACTTTAATTACAAGTATTTTTCCATTCTGCGTATCATAACAGCGACTCGTTCAGTAAGCCTCCATCTTGTTTTTTAAGAAGATAATTTTTTCTACTCTTTCGTACAGTGAGTAAGAATGTAATGCTTAATAAGTATATATTATTGTTTTTATATAAAAATAATTGTTCATATGGCCGCTAATCAGCATAAGCACCTTATTTTATCAATTATTTTTTTAATATTAAATTATTAATTAAAAAAAATGGCACTTCTGCAGTTTACCTGTCACTCACGCTTTATCTGTTTTCCCTTTTTGAAGGCAGGGGCAGACAACCAACCGGAAGTAACAGGATTAGATGTTTTTATCCAAAATGACAATAATAACAGCGAACAATGTTTCTTTATTGAATATGAAAATATTTTATTTAATGATGTAAAAAATTATAAAAATGATAAAAATGTTTTTTTTTTATTGTATGAATTAAAACTTTCTCAAAATAGTCAACAGTGATTTTTAAAACGAAAATTTATCATTTAAATGAATAGTCAGTGTTTTTTTTTTATTGTATGAATTAAAACTCTCAAAATAGTCAACAGTGATTTTCAAAACGAAAATTTATCATTTAAAACGAAAATCCAACAGTCAACATTGTTTTTGTTTTTTTTATAAAACTTTGTTAAACTACCAATATCTCGCAGATTGAGCTCATTCAGATCCATTTTGGGATAAAAAAATAAAAAAAATCAGTCTAACACTTCCGGTTGACTGGGTTGAATGAATGGAACTCTTTAATTACGATTTGTGATGACGGTAAGTGACAGCTAAACTGCAGAAGTGCCAAAAAAATCCTCAAGAACTATTTCTGTAATAAAAAAAATTCCATGACGTTAATTTAATTTTATTTTTTAATATAAATAAAAAAAATATTTTGTTTAGATTTTTACCGAGATTATTGTCCTTCCGATTATCCATATTTACAAAAGCTAAACGTATAAATCAAGACTGGGTTACTCTTCCGAATAACCAAGTATTCCCTTGTCTTTCCATAAAGACTGAATGTGAGACAAGTCTGGGTATTGACCGGTAGGTGGGGTGAGTAGGTCAATCTAACTCGTCTGAGGGGGGGGGGGGAGGGGGCACCCTGGAAGGTTATGAATATAGCCTGGATCGGACCTGTTGCAAGCGATCGACCAACAGCTAATACCTCTTTCTGAAGGAGGGGGTAATGCCTGAAAGGATGGCACCCAAAGACCGATCAAAACCATATCTGTGTTTACCCAAATGCTAAATGTATGCTTGAATCTAAATTTTAGCTCGAAGGCTCAGGAAGCCAGGAAAGTCTCTAATAAGAATGAAATAAGACCCGACAAAAAGAGAGCCTAAGAAGTTGGGCACCTCTGGTCGCTCGGGAACAACTCTCGGGAATCTTTTACGACACTCAGCAGAGTAAAAACGCTAAAAAAAACCAAATATACAATATATAAAAGTAACTGTAGGCTGTAAAAGTTATTTTCTAACTTGCCTGTGGCATTTGTTTGTATTTTTAGACCGTTACAACCGCTATTTATTAGAAATCAATAGTTTTGTCACCGGAACTTGGGGAAAAAATGGCCGATTTGGGGGTGGGGGTGGGGGGTTACTAACGAATACACCTGGAGCGGCCATATTGAATTTGTGAAAACGAGTGGAAAAAAAAACAAGAAATTTTTTTTTTTACATCTAATGAAAACCCATTTATAATACGTAAAAATAAAAACAAATTACATAGGTAAGTAGAAAAATATCTATTCTCGTCGTAGGTCAACTTCACTTGTTGCAAATTTATGTTTTTAAACCCTTTCTCGTTCTTTTTTTGGACCCCTGCTGAGCGTCGTAAAAGAAACCCCAACTCTCTCTAGAAGTGAACTGTGTCTCAATTCACTTGCCTCCCCACCAGGGTCGATTTTTAGTGTGGGGAAAATCCAGCTCCCCAAACACGGGCACTCTAGATTGGGACAAAAATTTTAATTCCCTCAGTCTAGAAGGATTTCTCTTTCACTGACCGAGAACAGAAAATATGAAGTGTAGTATCGGAACAGATACTACACTTTGCTCCTAGCGAAAAGTCTAAAGTAGAATATGTCTGTTGACTAATTGTTACTTCTTCACGAAGAGTTATGTCCCCTTTAGTAATTGATAGTTTTGAGAGGATGGCTTGTCACTATAGGTGGCGCTGTTTGGCAAGGTGTGTATGACAACTAAGAGAGCCTAATTTGCATATGGACGATGCGATAATTTGCATATGAACGATGCTGCTTGGTTATTGACCAATCATAATTGATCTACATGAGACCACAAGTGTATATAACATTGGCATTTGATTCAGTGTAAGATTTCCGGTCTTGGAGGGAAGTCAGTGGTTCTGATGAGTTTTGAGGACATTGAAGGTTTGGTTACTCGGTGTTGGGAAATTTCACTGGCAGTATTGGAATCTTCTTTGCTTTCAATTTTGCAATATACATACCCCCCCCCCAAAAAAAAAACTTATAATTTCCAGAAATGATATTTTTAAAGATTACTTGATATCGTGCAATCCATACGACAACATAGTTAGAAAATGGAGCTGTTAAACCTGTGATGGGACAAGAGGGAGAAAATAACAACCCAATGATGCTGGCATCGAAACGTCTGAGAAAGACAAGAACTAAACACCAACGTCTTATGTACAACATGAAAAGAAATTGGAATCATTACAATAATCCAATTAGCTATTGGACAAATGAAGAAAAAAAAGTAAAACAAAATTAAAAAAAAAAAAAAACTTGGAAAATATACCCAGTGACCAAAGTGCAAGAGATTTAAACAATTGTACTTAAATGGACGGTTACAATCCTAAAGATCTCTTGGAGTCTCTGAAATAGTTGGTGAATGTCTAACATCCGGTAGGATGCCCCCATCCCTGGCAAAAACAAACTGAAAAAAGAGGTAAGAATATTTTTTTCATCTTAAAATGTGGGGAAGTCAACCTTAACCTGTCAAACCTAATTTCAGCAGACCCCTTTTTTTATTTCAGCAGAAAAAGCACGGTCCTTATGTGTCTTTAATTTTAAGTCAGAAGGGACCATACTATAAAATACTTTAGTTTTAAAATTTTCATGATGGCCATTTTGAAAATACTACAATGGTTACTTGTTCTGTCCTATGTTCCGAATAACTTTGCAACTGTTTGTTACTTTTAAAATAGTGAAGTGAATAACCACTCTGAATATTACTTAAAGAGGTAAGATTTCTTTTTTCAGAAAGGTGGGAAGTACCCCACCTTCAAATTTCCGCAGACGCCCCCACCCACCCTTATATTTATTTCACCAGAAAAAAAGGCCTTTTAAAAATATTCCTGTCATTAACCCGAAGTCCGAGATGAAAATACAAAAATCTGAAATACACTTGAAAAATGACTTTAATAATGATGGCCTTTTCAGTGTTGGGGGGGAAAATATAAAATGTGAAATGTTTCAAACAAAGCATCTTTTTCTGGCTGCATCCTGAAGGGGGGCGAGGCAGCAGTCGGGAGCGGAAAGGTTGCCAAAAAGAGATACTCTTTAGCGACCCACCCAACCGGGTCCGGTAATGTTCTATGTCGAACGGAGTTCTCAGAGCAAAGGTACACGGTCCGCCATCAACCGAGCTGAAGGACCTCTGCAAGAGAAGATAGGACCTAAATTTGTAGGGTAGTAACCTGTCCCACCCTATTTCAGACTCGTCCACTTTGCTCCACCCTCGAATGCATCCACTCCCATCACAACCATTCACTTTATTTTTCACAGAACAATAAAAAAAATGGTTACGCGTTCTGTCCTACCTTGGCGACTGTTTTTATGTAACTTTTTTATATAAAGTGAACCATCGCTCTAAAGACTTAAATTAAAAAAATAAATAAATAACATATGCAGGGCCGGCGGGACACTTATCAAAATGGGGGGGGGGGTTAAACACGTGCATATCCATGGACGGCAGCCCCCTCACTTTTTGACTTGCCCCCCCCCCCTTAACTTTACGGTCATCAATAGTTAAGTTGATATGCATGTGTTTAACCGCCCCCCTTTTATAACTGTCCCGCCGGCTGATATCAACTTAATTATTGATGACCGTAGAGTGGGGGGGGGGGAGGCAAGTAAAAGTGAGGGGGCTTGACCCCCCCCCCCCCGCAGGTGCCGCCGTCCATGATATGTACGTGTTAACATTTTCTGCACATGTACCAACTATTTGTATTACCGTCGTAGCAAACAATACGACCTGCGTGTTGGAAAAGAAAAGGGTTGGCTGAAATACATTGTTGGATTTTTCTTGTCGCGACTAAATGGAGAAGACGATTTAGGGAAATCAAGGCTGCAAACAGATCTCAAATGTGAAGGGGGGGTTACAAAACTCTAGCATTTATAACGAGTCAACAGAACGAAAAAGGCGGTAAAAAAATTAAATAGGCAACAAATAAATGTTACCAAAGGCAAGATAAGTTACTCTTCTACCTACCGGGAAAGTTTATTTGTTTTAACTTAAAGCTTTTTTTTTTTTTTTTTAGTTCGATTTAAAACTAGTGTCGACACGTCACGTGATCAAATGCGCCCATTTTGTGTTTTCAATTTAAACATGACGTCTCGACACTATTTTTAAATTGAACTAAAAAAAAAAACGCTTTAATAAAAGTTAAAACACTATCTAGGTAGGTAGAAGAGTAACTTATCTTGCCTTTGGTAACATTTATTTGTTGCTTTTTTGTTTTTCACCCCCTTTGTTCTGTTACCTGTCGTTATAAATGCTCCAAGACCCTTTCTCTCCTGCAGCATTTCCTTCACCGCTTATTGGAAGTTGCAACGAGGCAAATCGTTGGCAACGTTGGATTACAAGCAACGCCAAGTCTTTGTCGATTTAATGGCACCACTCGGCAGCACTTTCCCCGACCGCCAGCGTCAAATGGCTCAAGTGACTCAATCGTAGTAATTTAAAATAAGTCTTCATTATTAATAATAAGCATATAATTGTCATTTTATTGCCCCCCCCCCCGAATAGAATTTTTTTTGGCACTTCTGCATTCTTTATGAAGCCGCAGATTTTCTGTCCTTCTACTGAAAATAAAGGGAAGTAATTCAACCGGAAGTGACTTATTTACAACCTAAAAAAAAAATGCAAGACTGATTTGTTTTTGGGTAACAAGAAATTAACAATTTCTTTTTTTTATTATATGAATTAAAAATTTTATAAATAAAAATGTAAAGTTTTGATTGGGGGGGGGGATGAATTTTTTGGTCAACATTGATTTTGCTTTTATTTTTTAAAAATATATTGTAGTTGAAAAGTTTTGTTTGGTGAGATTTTTTTCACTTCCATTGTGCCTTGCCATCTGCATCTGTCTTTGACATGACGGGCATGTCCGACTGCAAGAAATCAGGCGATGTGCCTGTAAAAAATCGATTGTTTTTTGCGTCTGGTTCATTAAATTACCAATGTCGCGAAGATTCAACTCATTTAACTCCATTTTCTAAAAACTAAATTCTACTTGAACTCCCGGTAAATTCAACTTCCGGTGAATTCTGAATGAATGGGACTTGGAGAAAAAAAAACGGAACTCTTCAATTTCGATTTCTTAATCGGCTGCGGCTTCATAAAGAATGCAGAAGTGCCTTTTTTTTTTAGTATCTTTTATGTTATACTTAATCTTTTGCACTTTAAGGACCGTGCTGAAATAACGTTATTTAGAAACCCAGAAATTAAAAAAAATAAAATAAAAAATAAATTCACATGTGAAATACTATTTTGTTTTTATTTAATTCATAATTTTGTTTTAAAATTTATAATGGGTTTCTAAATAACGTTATTATATAAGCGCGGGGCACATGTTCGTTTTTGTCCACTGTCCGTTTTTCACTTTTTACTGACAATTTTTTTTTCTTTTTTTTTTTTTTTTTCGGTGTACACTTATCTATCAGGCTGAAAGAATTCTGGGGTGTTTTGGAAAAAAATTTAAAATATCTTGCATTTTAGGAGGGGGATCAGTTTCCAATGTAAATTTAACGTAGACTGATCCCCTTCTTTTTGACCATCTCAAATTTTAATTTTTACAATTTCGGGGTTTTTGGAAATAAATTTTTTAAAATTGAGATTTTAAGGCGTAAAAAGTTGTGAAAAACGGACTATGGTAAAAGACGAACAAGACTGATCCCCCGTCTTAAAATCTCAATTTTTTTAAAATTTCTTTCCAAAACCCCTGGAATTCTCTCGCGACATGATAGGTAATTGTAAACAGAATAATTTAAAATTTGAGATGGTCAAAAAGAGGTGGATCAGTCTACGTTGAATTAACATTGGAAACTGATCCCCCATCCTAAAATGTAAAATATTTGAAATTTTTTTTCCAAAAACCCCAGAATTCTCTAGCAGTCTGATAGATAAGTGTACACCGAAAACAGAAAAAAAAATGGTCAGTAAAAAGTTGTGAAAAACGGACAGTGGACAAAGACGAACATGTGCCCCGCGCGGTCCTTGAAGTGCAAAAGATTAAGTATAACATAAAAGCAGTCGGGCGGGGAAAGGTTGCCAAAAAGAAATGCTTTTTAATGACCCACCCAACAGGGTCCGGTAATGCTCTGTCGAACGGAATTCTTAGCTGGAGCAAAGGTGCATGGTCCGCCATCCACTCAGCTGAAGGACCTCCATCCCATCCCGAATGCATCAACTCCCATCAGTAGGCACAACCATTCACTTTTTCTTTTTTTTTTCACACCACTGAGCCGAAGAACACTCTACCGTAGGCCTTGGATCTACCTCTCCTACCCCTGTTCTTGACCATAAATATAGTCGTCAAACTTCGATCCTTGGTCACATTCCCCCCTCCCTCGAAGTCCTCACCCCCCTTCCATCAGTAGGTATAACTATCCACTTTTTTTTCACAATATAAAGGTGCACAAACTGGGGGAAAAAGGAATTCTAAAATAGTTCTGGGTGCTTCTACAGAATTTGAACCGACCTAAAACTTTAGTATCAGGGTTAAAGTTGGGTTCAAATTCTGTAGAAGTATCCAGTTGAAACTTTTATTCACCCCAAAAAAGGCCCGTTGTCCCTAAGATTTAAGGAGCAACACAAGTGGGGAGTTGAGCAGGGAGATGTTTGTTCACATTACATTTAAATTTCTGCGTGTTGGAAGCAGGAAGGGGATTCCAAAGGCTAGCAGCTTTCAAGGGAAGCTATTAGAGTAGAAAGCCTTCCGGCATCTGGAGACCTTCTACAATGAAGGGGTGGGATTTTGCTTATTGTTGGGTTGGTTGGGTATCTATGTCGAGGGGCACTAGTGCGGCAAGTTTGGAGCACATTCCATTAAAAGTACTTATTAAAAAAAAAAAAGCATAGGGATGCAGCATTGCGGTGATGTGGCTGGAGCTTGGTAGACAGTGTGGGACCTAGAGGCTTTCTTGTACCTTGTCTAGGAGAGACTAGTGGTTGGTTTACCAGCTCAGATGTGACAATACTTCATGCATGGACGAATGATGGTTTTAGAGATAATATAGGATATTGGCAGGTGTGAATTTTTTCTGACGGTATGCAATTTGCTTTTGTTTTGTTTTAGATTTATGTAAATAACTTTAAAATCTTGTCATTTGACAAAATATTTAAGATTAAGCAAATCTTTTTCAACCACCAAATTTAAGAAGCGTATATTCGGAACACCAGGAAGTCTTATTGGATGACCTGACTTGGTAAGCTGAGAGCAGGCTCGAGGTGTTTTCTCAGATAGTGAGGATGGTGAGGCGCTCAGTTATAAAATATGTATGGTAGCAAGGGGGGAAACAAAGGGATTTAGACAGAATCAATTGATTCTAAATGGATATGAGGATGCGTCGCTATTGATGGATGGTCTCTTAGTCTCGGTCTGTCGTTGACCCTGGACTACTCATCGGTCTGGTATTGGGTGTGGCTTCAATGGAAATTGGTGAGCGAACGGCTGCTGGAAACAGCGAGTTATTCGCTATTCAACGATAGCAGTTGAAAGGGCAGGTCGTTAAAGTTTTTTTTTTTTTTTTTTTTTTTTTTAGGGGTGGCCCTACTTCCTTTATGTTCAGAATAGGAATGTCTGGTCGTTTGCTAGATGCAGCCATCGAACAGATTCTGTTACCAACAATGATTCAGTTGAAATCTGGTCAAAGACATTTCTATCGAATAAAATGTTATGAAATGCCTAAAGCTTTTGGGTAAGACAATCACTATAAAATGCTATCAAAAAAATAATTTCATTATCAACGGAAACGAGATGAAAACATGCCATCCTGTTAGATGGCTGCGCGGAGACCGAGGGATAAGCAATTGTGATTAGCATGCGTCCGCTGCAAGGAAACAGTGGCCACATGCGGGTGTGCACCCAGAACAATTTCATTACATGATGACTGGGAGCAAACGTCTAGTGTTGGATCAGGGAGAGAAGAGATGAGAACTGCTACTGCTGCTGATATTGGCAGGCAACGTGGTACCGGTGACTGGTCGGAGAAAGGCGGGAAGAAAAAAGGATCTGGACTCCCTTTTGAATACTGAGAGCTGGCATTTGTGTTCTGTCAACTGTAAATGATTTACGTGACTGAAATAGGAATTAACTGAATTCCACTTTCAATGGCCGAAGCCGTTGTTGGCGCCAAGGGTGGCAGTACCACTATAGCCACCAAAACTATTACAACCTCTGACGGGATATAGCACATGCAATCGTATGTTTTATGAAGAATTATGGTGGCCATTTTGGTTAGTCCCCTAAATTTTATGGACTAATTGGTCATCGCTTATCAAGGCCCAAAGGCCACTTGAGGAAAAGGGTAAATGAATTTGTCAGGTGGACGGTGAGACAACACCGTAACGATTGTTGAAACTGGGCAGAATTATTTAAGAGTACTAATTAACAAGAATGTTAGCATTGGACGTGAAAACGACCATGTTGTAGTCGGCTGGGAAGCAGCCCCGTGGTATTGTTCCAGACGAGTAGTGCTTGGAAAGAAACTTTGCTCATGGAAGTTCCGTTTAGTTTTAGGTATGGAGGAAGAAAGGAATGAGTGGTTGTAGCTATACGATTTTTTAATGTTTTACAGGGAACCATAGACTAGAGGTCATAATGTTTAGTTGTAATCTATAGTTCAGACTAGGTTTGAAAATCGCGACTTTTCCGAATGTTTAGCCGCAAGCCGAAGTTCAGAAACCAAATTTGAAAACTACGACCAACGGAATTCTCATGCATGCCGGGAGTAGGCAGGGAAAAGAGGGGGGGGTATAGTTCAACGTACATGGGTGGGGAGCATAATGTATAAGATTTGTGATGTGGGTTCAAGATCGATCGTCCCTTAACGTTGGCGTTGGTCCTGGAACTAAAATGGCTATAAAAGCCAATCATTTATATTTTATTATCCGAGTCTTTTTATAAGACATCTAAACTAAATACTTTTTTAACAAAGAATAAAATGTTTTTCTTTACACTTGCAAATATATTTTAATGAAATATTTTTAGCTGCTTACAGAAACAAAAATACTTTTCTCACAATGACGTCATTTCCGGGCGAATACATAAATTACATTGCTTTAATTGTAAACATTTAAGCGATCGTTTTTTAATAGAATGTCTTTAGTTAATTTTTATATTAAGATCGAAGAAAAATATTCTAAATACAAATGGAAATTTGAGTTATAAGTGCATATTTCAGATTATTAATTTAAATTAAAGTTTAAAACCAATTATGTAAATCCGAAAAAACGCATGCTGTTTGTGCCAGTTTTTGTAGGAGTATGAGTATACGTATTACCTGGCACAGGCTAGGAAGTAAGTGTAGTATCTGTTCCGATGGATACTGCACGCCTGTCCTGCGCAGTTCTAGGAGGTCCACCCTCCCAGGCTTCGCCTCCCCTCTTTGGGGAGGAGTAAGTTTATTGCTTACTGCTTGAGGCGCCCCTACCGGGGAATGCCGACGGGGCTGCCCAGGCAATTTTTAAATGGCCAGAGTGCTCACCTCGAGCGCTGGCTTTTAACCCCACTTACTCGACCCAAGCTGTGGTCACATCTTACTGGTGGGAGTAAGATAAAACTGGCCTTGTGCCTAACTCCTGCAGAGGAGTAAATAAATATACAAAATTATCGAATACTTACAAAATCTTTTGGTCGAGATCAAAGTGTAGTATCTGTTCCGATGGATACTACACCCCATGGACTGGTATTGTCTTGGCCTTCGGGGCTTGATTTACGCCGGTCTATGGGTCTGTCCTGTGCAGTTCTAGGAGGTCCACCCTCCCAGGCTTCGCCTCCCCTCTTTGGGGAGGAGTAAGTTTATTGCTTACTGCCTGAGGCGCCCCTACCGGGGAATGCCGACGGGGCTGCCCAGACAATTTTTGATGGTCAGAGTGCTCACCTCTCAGGCGCTGGCTTTTCAACCCCCACTTTCCGACCCGACCTTGGGTCACATCTTACTTGTGGGAGTAGGATAAAACTGGCCTTGTGCCTAACTCCTGGAGAGGAGTAAATAATACTTACCTGGCACGCTAGGAAGTAAGTGTAGTATCTGTTCCGATGGATACTGCACCCTATAGACGGGTGTCGTCTTGTCCTTCGGGACTTGATTCCACCTGTCTGTGGGTTTGTCCTGTGCAGTTCTAGAAGGTCCACCCTCCCAGGCTTCGCCTCCCCTCTTTGGGGAGGAGTAAGTTTATTGCTTACTGTCTGAGGCGCTCCTACCGGGGAATAGCGACGGGGCTGCCCAGGCAATTTTTTAATGGCCAGAGTGCTCACTTTCTCGGGCGCTGGCTTTTTAAACCCCACTTACTCGACCCGAGCTGTGGTTACATCTTACTTGTGGGAGTAAGATATAACTGGCCTTGTGCCTAACTCCTGCAGAGGAGTAAATAAATATAAAAGTATCTCTCTTCGCCGTACCCTGAAAGGGGGGAGGGCAGCAGTCAGAAGGGGAAAGGCTTTACTAAAAGAATTGCTCCTTCAGTGACCCCAACAGGGTCTCGTAAAAAATGGTCTCTGGTTGGAGCAAATTCATAGTTGATGTCGACTCGTAAGTCTCTCGTTGAGGGGGGGGGGGGGGGTGACGTGTGAATCCGAATCTGCATCTGAATGAACTCCGTGTCGAAGTTCTTTCAGCGTAAATCTGTCTATATTCACTACTGTAAGTGGAAAAACTATAGTTCAACTATCTCACTCGTAAGAATCCATCAATACACCACTGAACGGAGAATGGCGACGCCAATGTTCCATCTTTTTTTCTCCAATTGAATGGGGGAAGGCAGAACCTAATATAGTTAGTTTTTTTTAACTACCCTCCTTTCAACCGAAAATGTGCCAGTCAGACCTTGCTCCGTTGGGTTTCATCTCTCCTCCTGAAAGCCTCACCCATTAAATAGGCTCGCCCATCCATATTTTTGTATATATATATATATATCTGCCAGACTAATATATTAGTGAGAGTACGCTGTCAGACAAACAACCATAGTCTTCGTTATTTTATCTAATGCAGAACACGTGCCTTTATTAATTCTATAAAACCGAAGTTAAAAATATTATGAATCTACAAATGCAGATATGAGGGTTAAAGATATTTTGGTGGTAATTTACTAGTTTAAAGGCATAAATTATTTACAATGAAATGATTTTTCGGCATTTCTCCTAAACAATTTTCTCATGTACTATTAAACTATAACTAATTTCATTCTTTTTCTTTAGTAAAAGTTGATTCTAAAGTAATGTCGAATGCCAAAGTAAATAATTTTTCCAATGAACAATTTTTTAATAGACGACAATGAGCAACAACCAAACGAACACATTTTGCTTCAAAACCTTATTTTTTTTACTTCCGGTTGAATTATAAACAATGATACGTTGTATATGCACATTTGTAACATTGCCTTCGCAGATTTAAAAAAAAAAATGATTATTTACAAAGTTTTGGCTCTCCAGAAGGGTTAGCGATCCTGCTGACTTCCGGGTTATTCAGCAGTAAATTTCAAGTACGATGATAAAGAAATCTTTTTTTTTTTTTTTTTCTTTTTTTTTACGGAAAATTTAGAATTGTTTGTTATATTTTCATTAAAATATACACTATCTTAAATAAATGAAAAAGACGAATAATATAGAATTTTTTTTATGTACATATTTTATAAGGAATAAAAAATTTTTTTATTTACATAATTTATAATGAAAAAGATGAATAATATAAGGAATATAAAAATTGTTTTATGTACATAGTTCAAAATGTATAAATTGAGCAGACCTGCTGCCAGAAGTTAAAAAGTTGGTTTTCAATGCCACGGAACCGTTGGGACCACATAAATTCGGCCAAATAGCTACCTCTCATTTCATTGACTTCAGCTTTGCCTTAGCGTTGGCCCACATCGATTCCACAGAATTTGTGCATGCACCGGTCACTGGATCAACAAAATGTTCTTGGTGGTTGATGCGGATGTGGTCGTATCCGTGTCTGTTTAGACCCGTATACTCGCGCCAACAATCACTGACGATAATGCTCCCTGGCCTTATCCATTCTTTGATAAGGCCAAGAAGCGTCTCCGCAGACCGGTTTTCAACTGGCACTAAAAAGCCTACTTTTTCTGCCTTATCGTACCCGCCGAACACCCATTGTTGTCGTATAAGTCGACCCCGATGGTACTTGCGGCGGGCAAACACAGATTCGTCGACCTCGACGGCTATGCCTGGTCCTCCAATTTTGCAGGAATGCGTTTAAAAGTATCACGCAAATATCCCTGCAAAATTGGAACCAGTCGACTAAAGTTTTGGGTGTAACGACGAGTTCCCGACTTATTTGTTCGTAGGACATGCTTCGGTGTGAGCCGACAGTCATACACCATGTGTAGACTATGGAAATAATTTTCCACATGGGTAATTTCGAATTGGCAAAGAAGGACCCTACAAACGAAAATGTTGTGTATTAGTCGTCAGAAAATGTACACACGTTGGCAAAAGGAAATATCCAGAATTTTCAAATTACTAAAAATCAAAATTTTGTAAACATACCTTTTCTAATGGTAACTAGACTCCGGCAATTTTTTTTTTTACAGTACCAGATATATTGGTCGTGAAGTCGCAGGTAATGCACAGTTTTCATTAAACGTCTGCACTTCCCGCACTTCATTTGTTTGGCTATAATGCCCATTTTTCGGCAAAACTTGATGGTTTCGGGTATATCATCACTGAAATGCACTGCAATTGACATAAGGGTCAATTCAGTGATTCCACTGTACAATACTTGTGCTTGAGCCATTTTCAAATTAAGCGCGTGTATGTATAGGAAGGAAAGATAACTCTGTTTTAGTACGCAAGTTCTACGACGATTATGAGTGCCAGTAAAAAAAAAAAAAACACACACGCCGTAACCTTTGACACCGAGAATGAGGCTGAGACGAAAGCGAGGCTGTATCGACGCCATTTTCTTTTGTCACGATAGATGTAAAAAAAAAATTTTTTTTTTTTTTACATCTAATAAAAACCCATTTATACTATGTAAAAATATAAACAAATATCATAGCTAAGTAGGAAAATATCTATTCTCGACCTAGGTCGCCTTTACTTGTTGCATATTTATGTTTTTAATCGCTTTATCGTTCGTTTTCTTGAACCCGTTCACGACTCTGCTGAGCGTCGTAACATATACCCGTAATTTTTAAAGCAAATGTCTTGTATTTTGTGAAACAGCAACATAATTAAAAGAATACAAGCATATACAATAAAGAATATTGCTTAAATTGTTTTATTCGGCGCCGCCAGAGAAATTCTTGAAGGTAGTTGAAGTTGTCAGCACTAGACATTTCAAAACTTTATATCAATTAAAAAAAAAAGCACATTTTTAAAAAAAAATGTTTAATTTTCATAATGTAAAAAATATATTTGATTTGTTTTGCTCACAACTTATTTTATTATACTAAATACAATTCTAAATTTTCCGTTAAAAAAAAGGTTAATCATTTATGATTATCCGTACTTGAAATTTACTGCAGGATAACCCGGAAGTCAGCGGGATCGCTAACCCTTCTTGAGAGCCAGTTTTACTAATAACCTAAAAAGTACATAGTTTTATTGGCGATTTGTGACTTTCATAATTTCGTTTTCACTCGGCAGTGAATGACGCCGTTTGTCATACGGATGGTCAGAAATGATAAAACTTTCTCCAAAGATCCAGATGACCCTACAATTCAAACAAATGGTGTGAAAAGTTGCTGGAGTCTTTGCACGTCTAAATTTAGTGGCATGCATGGGACTAGCAAGAGAAATTTCTAGTCACCTGCAGGAATTTCTCTGGCGGCGACGTAAAACGTATTTTTTTTTTTTTTTTTTGCAATATTTTGTATTACAGAAATTTTATGAGGTTTAAAACTTAAAATAAACTTTAAAATATTGAAAACAAAACTGTATTAAGAATTTTAAACCAAAAACAGTGTTCAAAACAAAATTTTAAACCATTAAAAAAAAATAGATCCGGTATTCTGTTAACTATTTGTTTATTATGAAATAAAAGTAATACATTCGTTGGACAAGTTTGAAATTGATATTAATTGTGAGAAAGTTTTTATTTCTGGCCATCCATACAATAAACGGCGTCATTTGCTGCTGAGCGAAAGTATGAAAGCCACAAATCGCCGTTTTATTTACAAGAGCGTGTTAGTCGCATGTTTAATTTAAAATTTAAATAAAGTTTTATCTACAAAACGTTTTTTAAACTTTGTAGATTGTGAGAATTTCTCCTCACATAGACGATGGCTAAAGATCACGAATCGCAACGCTTGAAAATTCAATTACTTTGATTTCATGAATGACGTCACTGGAAGTGACTTTTCATTGCAGAACGTTGCGAGATCTGTGATCAGCCTGTAAGTTGCGATCACCACATAGTAAATTTCAATAGCATGCAGACACGAGGCTACTGTCGTCCGAAAACACCAAAATGTCTCTGAGGGCACCCAATCCGACCCAAAACAGTCACTAGTCCGCAAACACCAAATCCAACCTCCACCTTCACTGGTCTCAATCCGGGATGAACCAAAGAAGTGCGCTTTCTCATTTCCTGTCCTCTTTATGGGGACTCCCATCATGCAATGCAAAATAGGTCACATGATCATTTGGTACTTCCTTTCTATAAAACCAGCCATTTGCTTTAACTCTGTTGTTCCACATGGCCTGGTCTGGTATTACAGGTAAATCTTATGTTTTTTATTTTCCACTACACACCCCATGGAATATTGTCCCATCGGAGTACTGATGAGACCATCAGGGGACACACCACCGACATCCAAGGGGAATGTTAACTTTGCTGCCCTATAAAGAGAGGGGTATAGCTTGATGGGGACCCTCCCAAAACAAGATTGTAGTAATATTCACAATCCAGGTTCTTTAAATGTGGCTAGAGGAGGTGTGGTGTCGAATGATAGGTTTGCCTCCTCTAGCATCCACCAAACTGCCTTTGCGTCGTCTCAGGGTCTTATAACTGTTAGGATCCGGATAACATCAGGGAAATTGTCAGGGTCCTCCACTGACTTTCCCTCCACCTGTTAACGCTAACATTTTGCGCCATTTTGTTCGCTCGCATCTATTTGCACTTACCCTGCAAATATCCTGTCCATGTAGATAGTGTGGAGCATTTCTTAACAAAAGGGCTGCTCTTGTCTTTTTTGACTTAAAGATGGAGGTTGAGGGGGGGAAAATTCCTGTTTTCATTGGGGAGTGGGGTCGGATGTCTTTGGGTTGGTTTTCCAAAGGGGAAGCATGGGGGAACATTTGAGACTTTGAAAGGGAAGCAGGTGGTGTACTTTCCAACGCATGTCCCAAAATCACTTGTTTTTCTGAAACATTACTCTTGGAATTATATTCCGAATCTCAATGTAAAATTTCCTGCAGAGTGATCTTTTCTAAGAATATAAAATAATTATCTTGCCTATAGGATTACATTTGCTTTAACTCTGGTCTGGTATTACAGGTAAGTCTTATGTTTTTATTTTCCACTACAGTTACATTATAACTCTGTCTTTAAGGTTCATAATTTATATCTAGAGTTGGTGAGGGGTTAATACCTCGCAAAACAACCCAAGAAAAAATGCTGAATCATCCATAGAGTTTGGCACGAGGTTCTTCGTTGCCTCGCTAAATCTCAACTGCGTCAAATAATTTTTAAATCACGTGCTTAGCAAAAGGCGGCAAAAACACTTATGGTCAATGCCAAAATTCACTAGATGCTTAAAGGGTTGCCAATATGTCTATGGTCAAATGACAAAGGTCACTTTCTCCCTTCTGTAGGAGGGGGGTCAGCAAGTGTGAACAACCTAACACTGCGATTTCTAACAAGATTTATGAAAAATAACATTTTCTTCCCAAAACGTTTATTTAAGCAAAATATATAAACAATCAAACGGTGAAAAGTTTCTAATGGAATAAACTCTTCAGGTTGATGGCGTGCAAGTTGGGGTGTTGATGGCGCGCAAGTTAAGTCGAGACTGAATTCCACAATTTTAAGGAATTTGTGGAAAAAATTGCATTAATGCAGCATTTTTTTTTTTTTTTTTTTTTCGTATTCATTGTGAAAATATTCAGAATTATGAGTAAAGATAGTATTTGTCAGGTAAAAAAACAACTCTTAACCCTACCACTAACTGTAAGTCCTGTTGGAAACTACTCACTCTCTTTGCCTTTTATCTAAGATCAAGTGTAGTATCTGTTCCGATGTCTACTGCACCCCATAGACTGGTATTGTCTTGGCCTTCGGGGCTTGATTTATGCCGGTCTATGGGTCTGTCCTGTGCAGTTCTAGGATGTCCACCCTCCCAGGCTTCGCCTCCCCTCTTTGGGGAGTAAGTTTATAACCCTAACTCTAACCCCTTCTAATAGGGTAATAACTCTCCAAAATGACCAGTTTAAAATATGAGCTTAAATTCCCCAAAAGAACACGTTCCTGATAGGCTTTTAAAATAAAATGATAATGTAATTGAGTATCTGGTATCAGATGTGGCTGCAATGTGATTAACGGGAATTGGTGGTGAGCGAATTGCTGAGGGAGACAGCAAGAGTTATTTGAAGTTTACGATGGCAGTTAAAGATCGGTTGTCGGGGTAACAAGGTCGTCTTAGTGTAATGGAGTCGGGTCGATACAAGATGACCTCCCGCTGGCTGGCTCGCTGGTGAGTGATACTGAGCGCGACCGTCTCCAGTAGCCGAGTCCATCCAGTGTGCCTGCTGCTTGGGCCAGCTACTTTAAAGCAGTGAGCGGACGTAGTTGTAAACATCCGGTTCCAAGAAGATAGGGACAAAAAAATGTTTGTTGGATTCAGGAAACATTGAAACTTTATAATTTGATTTTAATCGGTGAACGTGGCACAAGTATTCAGCACACAATTTTGTGGTAACGTGTATGTTCTCCGACTCTGATATTATGGTGATAAAGAACAAACTTCAGTGTACCCAATTCCACTTAAGCGGTTTTAAATAGTGCTTAGACGATTGATCGGAATCGGAAAAATTTTAGCCTTATTTCTGATTCCAAAAACGATTAAAAAAAATTTTTTTTCCATTTTTTTTTTTTTTAATTTTCCATTTTTTTTTTTTTAATTTTCCATTTTTTTTTTTTAATTTTCCATTTTTTTTTTTTTTTAATTTTCCTTTTTTTTTTTTAATTTTCCCTTTTTTTTTTTAATTCCTTTTTTTTTTTTAATTCCTTTTTTTTTTTTAATTTTCCATTTTTTTTATTTTTTTTATTTTTTTTATTTTTATTTTTTTTTTTTTTATATATATACTAATACAGGGTGGTCGCTCTTTCTTGCCAATCTTTCGTAAAGACTGCCTCATTTATTGAGGCGAGGAAGTGACAAATTCACATTCGAATGGGGGGGGGGTCTCTAAGACTCTGTTATATATATATATATATATATATAAAATGTTTTGCGGTACAAAACTTATAAATACATTTAAAAAAAATACGCGGAAATCTCTCTAAGGCCCTTTCGACTATCATCTCGTCAGGAGAAAATCGATAGTTTTAATTAATAATAACGTCGAAAGAAAGAGCAAAATGGGGAAATTGAGTGCCAAAATTAATGATAAAGCGATTAAAATTCAATTTAATTTCGTTAAAAGTCGATTAAAAGGCACTACGTTAGGGATAAAAAAAAAAAATTGGGAAGGAGTTCAAAGTTCCCCAAAGAGATTAAGCGATCTTACAAATTCCTTCTGCCGGCACAAGGAAGGTTTTTGAATAGCAATAGACAGATTCCAATATTTTCAAATGGTTCTTGGAATCTGCTCGATGCAAGACCTCAAAACGGTTTATTTTATAGCAACTGGCACAGCTAGTTTTCAACCAAATGCTGGCCAATAGCAGTCCAAAGAATTAGAGGGGTAACACAAGGACCCTACCCTTCCCTGACGTATTTTTGATGGAACGTGCTGGTTTATGCGGGTCTGCAAATATATATATATACATATATATATATTATATATAATATATAACTTATATTTTCCCATGTTACCTGGATTGTAAGTATTTTAAGAATTGGCTAATGACACCCGAGGAAAAAGACTTTAATTGTAAACAGATTAATTATGGTTAAAATATACGTGAATAAATAATACATGAATGAAATAAAATAAATAAAATAAAGAAAATACAAAAAAAAAATAAGCACTTCGCTACATATTCAATTCACCCTTAATTGACTGTTCAGTCAATCAAGGGTGAATTGAATATGCCGACGTTGCCCAGGATTTCATTACAAATGTAGTGGTCATCACTGACGTCATAGTCCCAACCAATAGCTTATTAAACACCCTTTAAGACCGTATCAAACTTTTGGAACATGGCAACTTCGTTCTAAATAATTTCAGTAAATTCCTAATCTTAATCCAGAATTCTGAAAGAATGATCTAAATCTAATGAAGATCTTTTATCTGTCTGAAACCGAAACTATACTTCAAGGTGGTCGCTAGAAAAGCGGGAAATTCGTCAAACGGTAACTTATTTTCACAAAGAATAATTTTTATAAAGTTTTTGAAAGACTAATATTATAATACAATCACGGATGCTTAAAATGTCGTCTGTGCCCTTCAGAGCAGTCTTAACTGAGAAATCCAAGCTTGTGTGGCGTATTGAAGAGTAATTTGTGGAATATCATTCCAAGCTTTTGCCAAGCAAGTTTTTTCAAATCGATAGTCTGTCACGTCGACATTTCTGAGTTTCTTCTAATAACAAGCTATAAACGCGGTAATCAGAAATTTAAGTCTGGCCTTTTTTCGGGTCAATCCTCCTGTGCAATGAAATCGGGAGATTGTTGAAGAAATTGAGTTGGAGCTCTTGCTCAAATTTCCTGCTTTTCTAGCAACCACCCGGTAAATCAAAAGAAATATTGCTTTTAAAGTACCGGTGATACTGAATTCTATAACGAATTTAGCTTAAAATGGCAAAGGAAAAATGGCTCAAGTGAAAAATATGGATGAAAATTTCACAAGTTTATCAAAGCTATATTTTTAATCAACTACGAGGAAAAGATTAGAAAAAAAATAGAAAGATCAACTCGTTATGAAAATTAAATGGGTTTTTACGGTAATCTGAGAATTTAAAAAAAAAATTTTTTTTTTAAATCAATCTATAACTAAATGTTTAAAAATTTTGAAAAGAATCGGAATCTGTAATTGTATTGGAATCGGGAGGGATATTGGAATCGTCCCATCACTAGTTTTGAACCACAGAAATAAGGCATAATTGTATGGCAGTTGCCATAAAAGGGAGAGGGATTGTCGGGTGTCGCCAAACAAAATGAGATCTAAAAAATTGTAACATCGTCAAGTCAATTCACCATGCCCCCCCGCCGCTATTGATAGACTAAGGCTGCCGAAGTTCCACGTGACGGGGGGGGGGGGGGATCCTTTCCATGGCGATCGGTTGGATCTTTGTTGGGGAATAATTTTACAAAAAAGATGGCGAGAAACCTT